>JAWPHD010004620.1:0-182885 GCA_037043455.1 Cyrtodaria siliqua
AAAAAAAATACCTCTTTCAGGACTCGAACACACGACCTTCTGATTTCAAGTCAGGTGCTCTATCCACTGAGCTATAAAGCTTCTTGAGTAAATGATATACAAGCTACCCTTTAATATGAGGCAAAATAGGCTATTGTCTTGATACCGCTTAAGACAATTACTGTTGGATCTAGACCCAATAACATGCATCATATAGTTTGTATAAGGGTCTCAATAACTCGTTGAATTTAAGTAATTTATAATTTAATAACTCATTTTTTTAATGTGTGGACAGTAATGAGTTTTACCGCAGACGGTCAAAGAAAAACAAGAGGTCCAAATGTTCCTGAGTCGGGGTGGAGGGGGGATAGAAGGATTGTGAGTCAGATATAGCATTATCAAACTAGTTTTTTATAAAGTGTCTTCAATTACCAAGATATAGGGGGAGGGATGTATTTGGCTCACATTTGGCTAGCTTTAAAACAAATCAAACTTTCGTTAATATAAACACTCCAAACAAGTTTGACACAGGGGCGAGGCCAAATTTGACCTCAGTGTCACCATTTGAACAAACTTGGTAGAGGACCATAAATAAGCTGAATGTAAATAATGTAAATACAAAATATTACACCGTTGGCTCTTGTAATTTCAGAAAAGGAGATTTTTTAAGTTTGTTCCTATGTAAATCATGTGACCCTGGGGACAAGGCCAAGTTTCACTCACCATTTGAACAAACTTGGTAGAGGACCATAAGCTGAGGGTAAATACAAAATATTAAACCTCTGGCTCTTGTAGTTTCAGAGATTGAGAAGAAGATATATTTTTTAAAGTTTACCCTATGTAACGCTATGTAAAACATGTGACCCCTGGGGTGGGGCCAAATTTGACCCCAGGGTCACCATTCAAACAAATTTGGTAGAGGACCATAAGCTGAGTGTAAATACAAATTATTAAACCTTTGACTTGTAGTTTCAGAGAAAAAGTTTTTTAAGTTTTCCCCTTTATCAGTCATGTAAAACTGTGACCCCTGGGGCGGGGCGAAATTTGACACCAGGGTCACCATTTGAACAAACTTGGTAGAGGACAGTAAGCTTATAGTTTCAGAGAAGAAGATTGTTGACGTTTTTTCCTATATAAGTCTTCGTAAAACTGTGACCCCAGGGTCACCATTTGAACAAACTTGGTAGAGGATCCATAAGCTGATAATAAATAAAACATATTAAACCTTTATCTCTTGTAGTTTCAGGGAAGAAGACTTTTGAAGTTCTTCTCTAGAACAAACTAAGCTATCAATGACAGAAAGACCGGGTGACAAATAAAGGCCCTATCGTCTTAACGAGGCAAAATACAGTATTTTTTAACTAAATCAAGGGCCACAACTCCAGTGTTGCTCGTCCGATCTGGCAGGTTTTCGAATTTATCCGACCTTTCATTGATATTACCAATCTGGTAAAGTTTGGTAAAGATCGGAAGGAAAATGAAGTCCCTATCGTCTTAACGAGGCAAAAGTTAACGACTGACATACGACGGACAACTCGCCATCACTAAAAACTGTCGAATCTATTCAGTTGTTCATAAGAAGGAGATTTTTTAAGTTTCTGACCATATATGGTAATGGCGGCTATCTTGAATAATGCATTGATCTATATATTTTGAAAGGCATTGACCTTAGAATCACCCGCGTGAAATTTGGTCAAAATTGGCCGTGCAGTTTCTGAGATGTTGTTTACCCTCCCCCACTCACCCTTCAACGGCGGCCATCTTGGATGTTGCGTTGCCCTAATTTTAACAAATCTGAAAATCATTGACCTAAGGATCATCCATCTGCAGTTGAGTCAAAAGTGACCAAGCAGTTTTGGGGAAATTTTAAAAAGATTTTCCTATACTATGTAAAACTATTACCCTTTGGACGGGGCAAGATTTGACCCCATGGTCACCATTTGAACAAACTTTGTAGAGGACCATAAGCTAATGCTACATATAATATATGAGAGATCTACATCTTTTGCTTTTAGAGAAGAAGATTTTTTTAATTCCCTTTATAACATGCAAAATCTCCATATACAAACTTTAGAACCCCCGGGAACAGCCACTTTCGACCCTAGGAACTTCATTTGTAAAACTTTTGTAGTCTAGGAGTTGGCGATCATCTTGGATTTGACCTAATTTGTACAACTTTGGAAGACACTGACATCAGTATCATCCATGTGAAATTTGGTCAAAATAGCTTAAGCAGTTTCTGAGGAGATTTTGTTTACAAATAAGTCTATGTAAAACATGTAAAACCTCCGTTCACAAACTTTGGAACCTCGGGGCACAGCCATTTTTAACCCTAGGAACTTCGATTGTGTAACTTTTGTAGTCTAGGAGTTTGCGATCATTTATCAACAAAACCTGTCAATATCTGTTCAGTGGTTCTTGAGAAAAATATTTTTAAGATTTTGAACATACATCGTAATGATTATAAGTTTGGAAGGCATTGATCTCAGTATCGTCCATGTGAAATTTGGTCAAAATTGGTCATGCGGTTTCTGAGGAGATGTCGTTTATATATGCCCTATATATGTCTATGTAAAATATGTAAAATGTCCATATACAAACTTTGGAACCCCGGGGCACAGCCACTTTTGAGCCCTAGGAACTTTGTTTGTACAACTTTTGTAGTCTAGGAGTTGGCGATCTTTTATAAACAAGAGGCCCAAGAGGGCCTGTGGACGCTCTACTGGCTAACATGGCTCTTATAACATCAATGAAGCGAGTGACTGCCATTTACGTTTTTTTGGAAGTTTTGGGCAAAAAACAGCTTTTGAACTAAATCAAGGGCCATAAATACAGAATCTGTTAAAGTGCGGTAAAGATCAGATGAAAAATGAAGGACCTACCGTATTAACGAGGCAAAATATAGCATTTTTAACTAAATCAAGAGCCATAACTTCTCTGTTACTGGTCCGACTGGTGCAACATAGAGCTAAAAAACAACAATTAAAAAACCATTAAAAAAAACACAAACTAATAACTAAGCTGTTACTGGTCCGATATGTTTGGTTTTCGAACTTGTCCGAGCTTTCATTGATATTAACAATCTGATAAAGTTTGGTAAAGATCGGATGAACAATGAAACCCCTATCGTCTTAATGAGGCAAAATATAGCATTTTTAACTAAATCAAGGGCCATAACTAACTGTTACTGGTCCGATATGGCTAGTTTTCGAACTTGTTTGAGCTTTCATTGATATTAACAATCTGACAAAGTTTGGTAAAGATCAGATGAACAATGAAGCCCCTATCGTCTTAACGAGGCAAAATATTGCATTTTTAACTAATCAACGGCCATAACTCCGCTGTTCCTTGTTCGATATGGCTGGTTTTCAAACTTGTTCGAGCTTTCAATGACATTAACAAGCTAATAAAGTTTGGTAAAGATCGGATGAACAATGAAGCCCCTATCATCTTAACGAGGCAAAATATATCATTTTTAACTAAATCAAGGGCCATAACTCCGTTGTTACTAGTCCGATATGGCTGGTTTTCGAACTTGTCCGAGCTTTCATTGATATTAACAATGTGGTAAAGTTTGGTAAAGATAGGATAAAAAACGAAGGCCCTATCATCTTAACGAGGCAAAATATAGCAATATAGCATTTTTAACTAAATCAAGGACCATAACTCTGGTGTTACTGGTCCGATCTGGCTGGTTTTCGAACTTGTTCGAGCTTTCATTGATATTAACAATGTGGTACAGTTTGGTAAAGATAGGTTGAAAAATAAAGGCCCTATCGTCTTAACGAGGCAAAATATAGCAATATAGCATTTTTAACTAAATCAAGGGCCATAACTCCGCTGTTACCTGGCCGATCTGGCTGGTTTTCGAACTCATCCGAGCTTTCATTGATATTAACAACCTGTTAAAGTTTGGTAAAGATTGGATGAAAAATGAAGGCCCTATCGTCTTAACGAGACAAAAGTTAACAACGGACGGACGGACGACGGACGGACGACGGACAACTCGGCATCCCATAAGCTCTGCTGGCCTTTGGCCAGTAGAGCTAATAAAAACTGTCAAAATCTGTTCAGCGGTTCTTGAGAAGAAGATTTTTTAAGGTTTTGGCCATATCTGATAATGGCGGCCAACTTGGATGTCGCATTGATCCAATTTGTAAAACTTTAGAAGGCATTGATCTCAGTATCGTCCATCTGAAATTTGGTCAAAATTGGTCAAGCAGTTTCTGGAGATGTCGTTTACAAATGCCCTATATAAGTCTATGTAAAACATGTAAAATCTCAATCGTAACACACTTTGGAACCCTGGGGCACAGCTATCTTTAACCCTAGGAACTTCGTTAACTGATTTAGTATAGGAGTTGGCCATCATTTATAAACAAAAACAATTCAAAATCTATTTAGCGGTTCCTGAGAAGATTTTTTAAGGTTTTGATCGTATACGGTAATGGCGGCCATCTTGGCTGTCGCATTGACCTAATTTGCATAATTTTGGAATAATTTGACCTCAGTATCATCCATGTGAAATTTGGTCAAAATTGTCCATGGAGAAGTTGTACCAAGAGCTAACGGACGGACGGACGAACGGACAAAAAGCGGTCACAATAGTTTGGCTCAGGTGAGCTAAAACGGTATGCATATGACTTTAGCAATGGGACTAGATGCGCACTAGCATTAATATTAATTTGGGTCAAATGACAATGTCGCAAAGTCTGAAAGTTATTTACTTCGATTTTTGTTCTTAGCTATTAACGACAATGACCATACCTGGTTGGTGAAACTCTGGAGCAAATTGCTTCGCTTTTAATCTCGCCGTATCGGAATCTTGTTCAGCTTTCATGGCAGATTGGTCTGCCTGCTCTGCTTTGGCTCGAGCATTCGCCATCCTGTAATATTGATATATAAGTATCCTGTAAAATGGTGATGTAATAATGTATATCGTAACCAAACGCCCGTGTTTTTACTTTATATTTTATACGAACCCCATCATTCTCAACGGACGTTCATAAGCTGATGCTTAAGCATGTCTGGGGTCGAACACGTTTTGACCAGAGGGACTTAGCCTAGATATTGTGCTGATATACAATTCGACCACTGTCTGGAGAAGATCGGATAACAATTACCCGAGACATTCATTTTCGGCACGGACGAACGGACGCAGGGGCGTACGGACGGACAGGGGTAACACTATATGCATTTCCACAATCCTCTGAATGACGGGGCATAACAATGATATAGTTTGCCTTAGGAACACTTTAGGTCCTTCATCTTTCATAGAATCTTTAAAAATCTTCCCTGAAACTACAAGAGCTGGATGTCTTATGGTTTTACATTTAACATAAGCTTATGGTACTCCAGTAGTTTTTTTCAAATAAGATCCTGAGGTCTACTTTGGCCCCGCCCCTGGGATCACAGTTTTACATAGAATTATATAGAACAAACTGTTGTTGTTGTTGTTTTTCAGTCCAGTCATTTAGATGTGGGCATCATTTTGGACAAAGACAACTAAGTGTCAAGATCAAGAGAAATAGTCATAAAATAAATTCTCCGCAGATGCTGCTTTACAGACGAAACTTGTTTCCATCGCATCAGATTAACAGAATACATGCCTACCTTCATCTATTATTAGCAAGTAGAGCCTTCACGTGCCCTCTTCGGCATCTTGTTATATTATACAACAACATGATCGGACATGCTGTATATAAATAACCTATTTTAGCTATACACCATTATTTAACTGTTGTTTAAATTATGCATATCTCATAATAAACAAGCATCTGGTTTTATGATATATCGAACTCGGGCAACACTCAACTGTTTCAACTATCATAAGGCTCCAAAGTAATCGTCTTAACTGTATACATCTCTTATCAAGGACAACCATCAGCAGGCTCTACATACAATAACTGTTATCAACCTTAATACATATTTATAATGTTATCAAGGACAACCATCAAAAGGTTCAAAGTATAGCTGTTATCTTTCATGCATACATATTCTGTTATCAAGTACAAGTATCAAAAGGCTACATGTATAGCGGTTATTATCGTAAATATATGCATCTACTGTTATCAAGGACAACTATCAGAAGGCTACATGTATAGCGGTTACCATCGTTAATATATACACCTACTGTTATCAAGGACAACTAGCAGAACTCTACATTTATAGCGGTTATCATCGTTAATATATACATCTACTGTTATCAAGGACAACTATCGGAAGGCTACATGTATAGCAGTTATCATCGTTAACATGTTAATATATACACCTACTGTTATCAAGAACAACTAGCAGAAGGCTACATGTATAGCGGTTATCATCGTTAACATTTTAACATACACCTAATGTTATCAAGGACTACTATCAGAAGGCTACATGTATAGCGGTTATCATCGTTGACATTTTAATATACACCTACTGTTATCAAGGACAACTAGCAGGATGCTACATGTATAGCGGTTATCATCGTTAACATGTTAATATACACCTACTGTTATCAAGGACAACTAGCAGGAGGCTACATGTATAGCGGTTATCATCGTTAACATGTTAATATATATACCTACTGTTATCAAGGACAACTATCAAAAGGCTACATGTATAGCGGTTATCATCGTTAACATGTTAATATATACACCTACTGTTATCAAGGACAACTAGCAGGAGGCTACATGTATAGCGGTTATCATCGTTGACATGTTAATATATACACCTACTGTTATCAAGGACAACTATCAGAAGGCTACATGTAGAGCGGTTATCATCGTTAACATGTTAATATATACACCTACTGTTATCAAGGACAACTAGCAGAAGGATACATGTATAGCGGTTATCATCGTTAACATGTAAATATATATACCTACTGTTATCAAGGACAACTACCAGAACGCTACATGTATAGCGGTTATCATGGTTAACATGTTAATATATTCATCTGCTGTTATAAGAACAACTAGCAGAAGATTACATATACAGCGGTTATCATCGTTAATTTACAGAGGATATTTGGTTGTTTTGAGTAAATATAGGATTTATTTTCATCGAGAAGTGAGAAAACTTATATTTTCACGAGTGCTTTAGCACGAGTGAAAATATTTGAATTTTCTCATTTCGAGATGAAAATAAATCCTATATTGACGACAAACCAACAAATATTCTATTTATTATGTAGAATATATTCACAACCTGGAATTCATGCAGAAAAAAATATAATGCTCCAAAACAATGACGTCAATAATGTCAACAACGTAAACAACGTCACCAGTTGCATGACGGCAATTTTCACATATGAAATATGAACAATGAAAATATATGGTTTTATTTTAATCATAAAATCCTCTATTTCACTGGAAAGTATATAATAAACACATCTACTGTTATCAATGACAACTAGCAGGAGGCTTCATATCTTTTATATAATATGTAATGCATATCTCTAATGGTATCAAGGACATACAACAGAAAGCCGTGAATAACAAATGTGTAAAATGTATACATCTAATTTTATCAAGGACATACATCAGAAGACCATACATAACAACTGTTTAATGTATAGATCTAATTGTATCAAGGACAGCTATCAGAAGGCCATGCGTAACAACTGTTTTATGTATAAATCGAATGTTACCAAGGACAACCACTAGAAGGTCATACATAACAACTGTTTAATGTATATATCTAACATTTTCAAGGACGACCATCAGAAGGCCATGAGTAACAACTGTTTAATGTATACATCTAATGTTATCAAGGACAACCATCAGAAGGCCATGCATAACAACTGTTTAATGTATACATCTAATGTTATCAAGGACCACCATCAGAATGTCATGCATAACAAATGTTTAATCTATAACATCTGATGTTACTATGGACAACCATCAGAAGGCCATGCATAGCAACTGTTTCACATATACATCAAATGTTATCAAGGAAAACGATCAGAAGACCATATATAACAAATGTTATATGTATACATTTAATGTTATCAAGGACAACCATCAGAAGGCCATAAATAACAACTGTTTGATGTATACATCTAATGTTATCAAGGACAACCATCAGAAGGCCGACAACAATCAGAAGGCCATGAATAACAACTGTTTGATGTATACATCTAATGTTATCAAGGACAACCATCAAAGGCCGACAACAATCAGAAGGCCATGAATAACAAATGTATGATGTATACATCTAATGTTATCAAGGACAACCATCAGAAAACCGACAACCATCAGATGGCCATGCATAACAACTGTATGATTTATACATCTAATGTTATCAAGGAAAGCCATCAGAAGGCCATGCATAACAACTGCTTAATGTATACATCTAATGTTATCAAGGACGACCATCAGACGACCGACAACCATCAGAAGGCCATGCATAACAACTGTCTGATGTATATTCTAATGTTATCATGACAACCATCAGAAGGCAATGCATAACAACTGTCTGATGTATACATCTAATGTTATCAAGGACAACCATCAGAAGACCGGCAACCATCAGATGGCCATGCATAACAAATGTATAATGTATACATCTAATGTTATCAAGGAAAGCCATCAGAAGGCCATGCATAACAACTGTTTAATGTATACATCTAATGTTATCAAGGACGACCATCAGAAGACCGACAACCATCAGAAGGCCATGTATAACAACTGTTTGATGTATATTCTAATGTTATCAGGACAACCATCAGAAGGCAATGCATAACAACTGTTTAATGTATACATCTAATGTTATCAAGGACGACCATCAGAAGACCGACTACCATCAGAAGGCCATGCATAACAACTGTCTGATGTATATTCTAATGTTATCAGGACAACCATCAGAAGGCAATGCATAACAACTGTTTAATGTATACATCTAATGTTATCAGGACAACCATCAGAAGGCCATGCATAACAACTGTTTAATGTATACATCTAATGTTATCAAGGACAACCATCAGGAGGCAATGCATAACAACTGTTTAATGTATACATCTAATGTTATCAACGACAACCATCAGAAGGCCGAACAACACAATCAGAAGGCCATGCGAAGCAACTGTTTAATGTATACATCTAACGTTATCAAGGACAACCATCAGAAGACCGACAAACATTAGAAGGCAATGCATAACAACTGTCTGATGTATACATCCAATGGTATCAATTGAATTGAATTGAATTGGGGTTTTAAGGCGCACCAACACATTACAGGTTATATGGCGCCTAACAGGCATGAACATGCCAGGCTCATCTTCCATGTACATCGAGATAAAATATGGAAAATGGGCCTAGAACCTTCTCACCCTGAACTGCAGAGTTGCTGCAAATTCTATCGTAAAAACTCCATTTACGCTGGAGCCACGTTTATTGTTTTTCTGCAACTGCTCTTTTGATGTGAGCGAGGTGGCACCTGAAACAATGCAGGGATCATGATGAAGACCTTTAATGAACATGAACAATAAATGATAAAATGAACATGAATTTGGGGGGATTTTACCCCTCTGCCTACCCCTCCAAAGGGATCTGCAGTGGCCCTTTTCTTTGCCCCGTGACCAAACGGGGCACCCGGGAACTACACGGGGCCTAATGGTATCAAGGACAACCATCTAATGGTATCAAGGACAACCATCAGAAGACCGATAACCATCAGAAGGACATGCATAACAACTGTCTGATGTATACATCTAATGTATCAAGGACAACCAAGGACAACCATCAGAAGACCGATAACCACCAGAAGGACATGCATAACAACTGTCTGATGTAAACATATAATGGTATCAAGGACAACCATAAGAAGACCGATAACCATCAGAAGGCAATGCATAACAACTGTCTGATGTATACATCTAATGGTATCAAGGACAACCATCAGAAGACCGACAAACATCAGAAGGTAATGCATAACAACTGTTTAATTTATACATCTAATGTTATCAAGGACAAACATCAGAAGGCCATGCATAACAACTGTCTGATGTATACATCTTATGTTAGAAAGGACAACATCAGACGGTCATGCATAAAACCTGTTTAATGTATAAATCTAATGTTATCAAGGATAACCATCAGAATACTATGCATAACAACTGTTTGTTGTATAGATATAATTGTAGCAAGGACAGCCATCAGAAGGTCATGCATAACAACTGTTTGATGTTTACATCTAATGTTATCAAGGACGCCCATCAGAAGGCCATGCATAATAACTGTCTGTTGTATACATCTAACGTTATCAAGGACAACCATCAGAAGGCCGACAACCATCAGAAGACCATGCGTAGCAACTGTTTATACGGTTATCGTCTTGAATATATACATGCAATGTTATCAAGGATATCAGAAGTGTCTAGGCATAGCAATTATCTTTTTCGTAGTATACATGTGATGTTACCAATGACGACCATAGGAAGGCTAATAGTATAGATGCTCTTATCTTATGCCATGGGTATATAAATATAACTAGAACGACTTCGCAATTACCAACGTTTTCTTCAAACAGGTCAATTCCCATTTAACCCCGTATCAATTTTACATGTAATTGTTTTGATTTTTCTTTGATACTCTGATCGGAAATAGTACTATTTATTGTTCGGCGCCCCCTTGAGGGCGCCGGACATACTGTGGTAGTACTTTGACCTTAGGCATGGGGAATCAAAAGGACTGATAGTTGAGTATGTTTGGATTGTAATTAAAAATGTTTAAATGGCATTTAAAGCATGCTATAAAACGCACCAGAATAAAATATAAAACACAAGAGATAAAACTGCTTAGCGATTTCTTGAATTTCTGTAAGAAATGATGCACCAATAATTCAAAAATTATACAAAATCATTTCATTAAAACGATGTCTCCCTGTATTTTGACTGAAAACGAGGCTGATTATAAAATCAAATGGTTAAATGCGTAATACGAATTTTAGAAAAATTTAACGAAATTTATCGATCGTAATATCTGCGTTTCAAATGTTTTCACATTGTTCTCGTTTTTAAATCGTTTTGATTAATTATTATTGGCAAATTACATTAAATGTTGCTAAGAAATGAGAAAATACGATGATATATCGGAAAGTTTTGGCATTTAAATTTCGTTTACGGGAAATCGCTAATTTTGTAATGCTTCATTTTGACTGTCAAATGCAGACAAATGTATTGAAAACGAAAGTAGATTTATGAGCGCAGACTCTTTGCATCAAGTTTTTCTTGTATTAAAATGTAAACATTTTCTATATAGAGTATCATCCAAATAAAGCCTGGGCTGGTCATAGTGGACAGCCATGATGTCTGGCCGGGCTGCTCTTACACAGCCTGGGCAGGTCATAGTGGACAGCCATGATGTCTGGCCGGACTGCTCTTACACAGCCTGGGCAGGTCATAGTGGACGGCCGTGATGTCTGGCCGGGCTGCTCTTACACAGCCTGGGCAGGTCATAGTGGACAGCCGTGATGTCTGGCCGGGCTGCTCTTACACAGTGATGTCTGGCGGGACTGCTCTTACACAGCCTGGGCTGGTCATAGTGGACAGCCATGATGTCTGGCCGGGCTGCTCTTACACAGTGATGTCTGGCGGGACTGATCTTACACAGCCTGGGCAGGTCATAGTGGACGGCCGTGATGTCTGGCCGAGCTGCTCTTACACAGCCTGGGCAGGTCATAGTGGACAGCCATGATGTCTGGCCGGGCTGCTCTTACACAGTGATGTCTGGCGGGACTGCTCTTACACAGCCTGGGCAGGTCATAGTGGACAGCCATGATGTCTGGCCGGGCTGCTCTTACACAGTGATGTCTGGCGGGACAGCTCTTACACAGCCTGGGCAGGTCATAGTGGACAGCCGTGATGTCTGGCCGGGCTGCTCTTACACAGTGATGTCTGGCGGGACTGCTCTTACACAGCCTGGGCTGGTCATAGTGGACAGCCATGATGTCTGGCCGGGCTGCTCTTACACAGTGATGTCTGGCGGGACTGATCTTACACAGCCTGGGCAGGTCATAGTGGACGGCCGTGATGTCTGGCCGAGCTGCTCTTACACAGCCTGGGCAGGTCATAGTGGACAGCCATGATGTCTGGCCGGGCTGCTCTTACACAGTGATGTCTGGCGGGACTGCTCTAACACAGCCTGGGCAGATCATAGTGGACAGCCATGATGTCTGGCCGGGTTGCTCTTACACAGTGATGTCTGGCGGGACTGCTCTTACACAGCCTGGGCTGGTCATAGTGGACAGCCATGATGTCTTGCCGGACTGCTCTTACACACAGTGATGTCTGGCGGGACTGCTCTTACACAGCCTGGGCAGGTCATAGTGGACGGCCGTGATGTCTGGCCAGACTGCTCTTACACAGCCTGGGCAGGTCATAGTGGACAGCCATGATGTCTGGCCGGGCTGCTCTTACACAGCCTGGGCAGGTCATAGTGGACAGCCGTGATGTCTGGCCGGACTGCTCTTACACAGCCTGGGCAGGTCATAGTGGACGGCCGTGATGTCTGGCCGGGCTGCTCTTACACAGCCTGGGCAGGTCAAAGTGGACGGCCGTGATGTCTGGCCGGACTGCTCTTACACAGCCTGGGCAGGTCATAGTGGACGGCCGTGATGTCTGGCCGGGCTGCTCTTACACAGCCTGGGCAGGTCATAGTGGACGGCCGTGATGTCTGGCCGGGCTGCTCTTACACAGCCTGGGCAGGTCATAGTGGACAGCCGTGATGTCTGGCCGGGCTGCTCTTACACAGTGATGTCTGGCGGGACTGCTCTTACACAGCCTGGGCTGGTCATAGTGGACAGCCATGATGTCTGGCCGGGCTGCTCTTACACAGTGATGTCTGGCGGGACTGATCTTACACAGCCTGGGCAGGTCATAGTGGACGGCCGTGATGTCTGGCCGAGCTGCTCTTACACAGCCTGGGCAGGTCATAGTGGACAGCCATGATGTCTGGCCGGGCTGCTCTTACACAGTGATGTCTGGCGGGACTGCTCTTACACAGCCTGGGCAGGTCATAGTGGACAGCCATGATGTCTGGCCGGGCTGCTCTTACACAGTGATGTCTGGCGGGACAGCTCTTACACAGCCTGGGCAGGTCATAGTGGACAGCCGTGATGTCTGGCCGGGCTGCTCTTACACAGTGATGTCTGGCGGGACTGCTCTTACACAGCCTGGGCTGGTCATAGTGGACAGCCATGATGTCTGGCCGGGCTGCTCTTACACAGTGATGTCTGGCGGGACTGATCTTACACAGCCTGGGCAGGTCATAGTGGACGGCCGTGATGTCTGGCCGAGCTGCTCTTACACAGCCTGGGCAGGTCATAGTGGACAGCCATGATGTCTGGCCGGGCTGCTCTTACACAGTGATGTCTGGCGGGACTGCTCTTACACAGCCTGGGCTGGTCATAGTGGACAGCCATGATGTCTGGCCGGACTGCTCTTACACACAGTGATGTCTAGCGGGACTGCTCTTACACAGCCTGGGCAGGTCATAGTGGACGGCCGTGATGTCTGGCCAGACTGCTCTTACACAGCCTGGGCAGGTCATAGTGGACAGCCATGATGTCTGGCCGGGCTGCTCTTACACAGCCTGGGCAGGTCATAGTGGACAGCCGTGATGTCTGGCCGGACTGCTCTTACACAGCCTGGGCAGGTCATAGTGGACGGCCGTGATGTCTGGCCGGGCTGCTCTTACACAGCCTGGGCAGGTCAAAGTGGACGGCCGTGATGTCTGGCAAGACTGCTCTTACACAGCCTGGGCAGGTCATAGTGGACGGCCGTGATGTCTGGCCGGGCTGCTCTTACACAGCCTGGGCAGGTCATAGTGGACGGCCGTGATGTCTGGCCGGGCTGCTCTTACACAGCCTGGGCAGGTCATAGTGGACAGCCGTGATGTCTGGCCGGGCTGCTCTTACACAGTGATGTCTGGCGGGACTGCTCTTACACAGCCTGGGCTGGTCATAGTGGACAGCCATGATGTCTGGCCGGGCTGCTCTTACACAGTGATGTCTGGCGGGACTGATCTTACACAGCCTGGGCAGGTCATAGTGGACGGCCGTGATGTCTGGCCGAGCTGCTCTTACACAGCCTGGGCAGGTCATAGTGGACAGCCATGATGTCTGGCCGGGCTGCTCTTACACAGTGATGTCTGGCGGGACTGCTCTTACACAGCCTGGGCAGGTCATAGTGGACAGCCATGATGTCTGGCCGGGCTGCTCTTACACAGTGATGTCTGGCGGGACAGCTCTTACACAGCCTGGGCAGGTCATAGTGGACAGCCGTGATGTCTGGCCGGGCTGCTCTTACACAGTGATGTCTGGCGGGACTGCTCTTACACAGCCTGGGCTGGTCATAGTGGACAGCCATGATGTCTGGCCGGGCTGCTCTTACACAGTGATGTCTGGCGGGACTGATCTTACACAGCCTGGGCAGGTCATAGTGGACGGCCGTGATGTCTGGCCGAGCTGCTCTTACACAGCCTGGGCAGGTCATAGTGGACAGCCATGATGTCTGGCCGGGCTGCTCTTACACAGTGATGTCTGGCGGGACTGCTCTAACACAGCCTGGGCAGGTCATAGTGGACAGCCATGATGTCTGGCCGGGCTGCTCTTACACAGTGATGTCTGGCGGGACTGCTCTTACACAGCCTGGGCTGGTCATAGTGGACAGCCATGATGTCTGGCCGGACTGCTCTTACACACAGTGATGTCTGGCGGGACTGCTCTTACACAGCCTGGGCAGGTCATAGTGGACGGCCGTGATGTCTGGCCAGACTGCTCTTACACAGCCTGGGCAGGTCATAGTGGACAGCCATGATGTCTGGCCGGGCTGCTCTTACACAGCCTGGGCAGGTCATAGTGGACAGCCGTGATGTCTGGCCGGACTGCTCTTACACAGCCTGGGCAGGTCATAGTGGACGGCCGTGATGTCTGGCCGGGCTGCTCTTACACAGCCTGGGCAGGTCAAAGTGGACGGCCGTGATGTCTGGCCGGACTGCTCTTACACAGCCTGGGCAGGTCATAGTGGACGGCCGTGATGTCTGGCCGGGCTGCTCTTACACAGCCTGGGCAGGTCATAGTGGACGGCCGTGATGTCTGGCCGGGCTGCTCTTACACAGCCTGGGCAGGTCATAGTGGACAGCCGTGATGTCTGGCCGGGCCGTTTGGAAAATTGTCTGAATGACCTAGTTAATTCAAAATACATTTAACCAAGTCAACATAGCAACGTTTGTTAATATTATGTCCATGACCACTAAATATACCAAGGTTTAGTACTGATGATAAGATAGTTAAAATAACTGATAAACACGTGTACTGTTATTTAATAACGTATGTTTTAATTCTTCAAAATTTTGGCGCCGAATTGATGCTTTGCATCAAGTTTTTCTTGTGCTTTTCTGTATACATGTATGACACTGTAAATGAAAAAAAATGTTTTGGGTATTTGTGTATTTGAACTTTTGACCCCTATCCCAGTGTTCCATGGTGACCCTGGAGTAAATTATTCTGACATTCCCAAAATCACTACATTTTATTGAGAAAGAAAACTAAATATTTTACCCAATTTACATCTCTCACCATCCCACACATCCAGACCCTTTCCCCACACCAGGGCAAGGTTGAAACACTGAAATTGTTTGATATGCTTTGCATTGTCATAGGAGTATAATTGTATATTTGCCGAGTTTAAAAAAAGACAAGAGGGCCAAAATGGCTCTGAATCGATCACCTGAGGATCTTTGCAATGATGAAAAAAGTGTCCTCTCGCAAATGCTGATTGAAGATGTTTTTAAGCCTTCCTTATGTAAGTATATGTAAAAACATACAAAAATCTCTACATACTAATTCTGGACCCATGGGTTGCAGCCATCTTTGACACCAGGGATTTCAAATGAGCAAACTTGATAGACCTGGGGATAGTGATCATTAATAATAATAAAGAACAAGAGAACAAGAGGGCCTGTGGATGCTCTACAAGCTAAAATGGCTCTTATATCATGGAGTTTCATCCTTAAATTCCTTTCAATACCTTTTACGAGTTGTGCGTTTAAATTCTGATTGAGGGTTTGCTGTGCGTTTAAATTTTGATTGAGGGTTTGTTGTAAACCCTCAATCAAAATTTAAACGCACAACTCCATGCTAACAATTTAAAAAGAAGATCTTTTAAGTTTTCCCTATATAAGTCTATGTAAAACATTCAAAATCTTTATATACAAACTTTAGAAAAATTAACAAAAGAAAAAAAGCATCCAAACAGGAAAAATAATAAAAAAGAATGTTACCTCCAGTGGTATTTGAACCCACGGTCCTAGCCTCCCAGTTTACAAGAATTAATACAAAGAGTTTTCTATGGTGGCCATCTTGGATATCACGTTTAACTTATTTTAACTTATTTTAACAAATTTGAAAAACATTCAAGGATCATCCATGTGAAGTTTGGTCAAAATTGACCAAGCTGTTTGTGAGAAGAAGACAATTTTTTGAAGATTATCCCTATATAAGTCTATGTAAAACATGTGACCCCTGGGGCAGGGACAAATGTGACGCCACGATCGCCATTTGAACAAGCTTGGTAGAGGACCATAAGCTTATAGTAAATGCAAAATATTAACCCTCTGGCTCTTGTAGTTTCAAAAGAATATTGTTTAAGTATTTCCCTGTACAAGTCTATGTAAAACATTTGACCCCTGGGGCGGGACCAAATGTGACCCAAGGGTCACCATTTGAACAAACTTGGTAGAGGAACATAAGCTTAAAGCAAGCGCAAATCACTAAACTTCATGCTCAAGTATGGACAAATGACACTGTAATTGAATTATTAGTGTAGTTGATGCCCCTTCCCCCAGGCCCCATCGATGACGTAAGGGGGGAAAACATGTATACAGTGTAATCCCATCATCATAACGTTTCATTTGAGACATAATTATTAAAAATCAAATGATATTACCCTCCCCCATACCACACACACACACACATAGACCCTACCCCTGGGCAGATGTCAGACTGAAATAATAAAATTGTTTTATATGTTGTTAATCTTTCATAGACGAGTATATATACCAAGTTATATGCACAATTATGAAAAATTACAGTGTAAATGAATTTTCAGTGTGTTTGACCTTTTCACACCCCTTTCACTAAGCTTCACGGGGGACGTAGGAGGGAATAAATTACAAAGTATAATCCCATCAACATAACTTTCCGTTTGAGACATAATAACAAAACAAGAGGTCAATGACCTTGAAGCTCTACTGATTGATTTTGATTTCAGAAGTAGTCGCTACAAACTTGTTTTTTAAAAATCTATTTTTAGCCGTGGCGGCCATCTTGAATTTCCGGCCGACCTGAAATTTTGCTAGGATCAATGAGACACCAAGAGCAACATTCGTGTGAAGTTTCATGAACATCCGTCAAATAGTTTCAGAGGAGTAGTCGCTACAAGTTTTCATTATATAACTCTATGTAAACAAAGATGGCCGCTGGCAGCCATGTTTAACGCCGAATCAAAACGATTTTTGACAAGGACCAACATCATGTCATGCTGATCATTTTAGAAAAAGGCCCATATCAATATCATTTAGAGTTTTCAAGAAGTAGTCGCTACAAACTTGTATTTTAAAAATCTATTTTTAGCTTTGGTGGCCATCTTGGATTTCACATCAACATGAATTTTCGCTAGGATCAACTAGACTTCATGGGCAACATTTCTGTAAAGTTTTATGTATATCCATCCAGTAGTTTCAGAGGAATAGTCGCTTCAAATAAAAGTTTACGGACGGACAGACAGACAGACGGACGGACGGACAGACGGACGACGGACACCGCATCACGGCATAAGCTCTGCTTATCTCTGATCAGTCGAGCTAAAAATCTATGTTTTGCCGTGGTGTCCATCTTGAATTTCCGGCTGACCTGAAATTGTACTAGGATCAACTAGACATCAAGAGCAACATTCCTGTGAAGTTTCATGAACATCCGTCAAGTAGTTTCAGAGGAGTAGTCGCTACAAGTGTTTACTATATAACTCTATGTAAAAAAAGATGGCCACTGGCAGCCATGTTTAACGTCGAATCAAAACGATTTTTGACAAGGACCAACACCATGTCATGCTGATCATTTTAGAAAAAGTCCCATATCAATATCGCTTATAGTTTTCAAGAAGTAGTCGCTACAAACTTGTATTTTGAACATTTATTTTTAGCCGTGGCGGCCATCTTGAATTTCCGACCGACCTGAAATTTTGCTAGGATCAATTAGACATCAAGAGCAACATTCCTGTGAAGTTTCATGAAAATCCGTCAAGTAGTTTCAGAGAAGTAGTCGCTACAAGTTTTTACTATATAAATCTATGTAAACAAAGATGGCCGCTGGCAGCCATGTTTAATGTCGAATCAAAAAGATTTTTGACAAGGACCGACACCATGTCATGCTGATCATTTTAGAAAAAGTCCCATATCAATATCACTTATAGTTTTCAAAAAGTAGTCGCTACAAACTTTTATTTTAAAACTCGTTTTTTAGCTTTGGCGGCCATCTTGGATTTCACATCAACATGAATTTTTGCTAGGATCAACAAGACTTTATGGGCAACATTTCTGTAAAGTTTCATGAATATCCATCCCGTAGTTTCAAAGGAGTATTCGCTACAAATAAAAGTTTACAGACAGACAGACGGACGGACAGACGGACAGACGGACGGACGACGGACGCCGCACCACGGCATAAGCTCTGCTGATCTCTGATCAGTCGAGCTAAAAATAAGAAAATATTTACTCCACCCCATCTTCTCACCCCTGGCCAGACGTCCGAGTTTGAAATAATATGGCCTTGTATCACCCAGCAGTTTTAACTTGCAGTTCCATTAGTAGTTTATGATCCGGATAAAAAAATCTAAGTATAAAATTACAAAGGGCAATTACTCTAATTTGAATGATGACAGAGTTACGGTTATTGCTCTCTGTACTTCCGCTCATTACCCTCTATCATTGTGTGATGTTTCATTGCAGTCCCACCAGTAGTTTTGAAGATATGCTCCGGACAAAAATTCTAAGTATAAAGTTACAAAGGGCAATAACTCTAATTTGACCGATGAAAGAGTTACGGTTCTTGTCCTTTCTCTCATTGCCCTCTATCATTTTGCGAAGTTTTATTGTAGTCCGATCAGTAGTTTGTTTCCAAGATATGCTCCGGACAAAAATGTGACGGAAGGACAAACATTCTTAGTATAAAATTTCAAAGGGCAATAACTCTAATTTGAATGAGACAGAGTTACAGTTCCTGCACTCTGCACTTCCTCTCATTGTCCTCTATCATTGTGTGAAGTTTGATTGTAGTCCCATCAGTAGTTTTCAAGATATGCTCCGGACAAAAGTATGACGGACGGAAACATTCTAAGTACAAAATTACAAAGGGCAATAACTCTAATTTTATTGATGACAGAGTTACGGTTCTTGCAATCTGCACTTCCTCTCATTTCCCTCAATTATTGCGTGAAGTTTCAATGTAGTCCCATCAGTAGTTTTCAAGATACGCTCCGGACAAAAGTGTGACGGACGGACGGACGGACAAAGCGGCGACTATATGCTCCCACGAAAATTTCGCGGAGCATAAAAATGAGCTCACCCACCCAACGGCCCCTGGGTGCGGAGCCAAAAAATGTTAATCTTGCACGCCGAAGTCATACCCTAAGTTTGGTTTAATTCCGTTCAGCGGTTTAGGAGGAGATATGGTAACGGACGGACGGACGGAAAAACGGAGGCGATTTTAATATACCCTTTTTTTTCTCAAAAACGTGGATATAATTATAGAAGAATACTTCTATTAACTGTGGCGAATCTCATACTTGTATATTTAAGAGGATCTTATGAAGTGTTGCTAATATACATGGGAATGTTAACAATAGCTGTGTACACTTACACGTGCAGACATTCTGTTGAACGCCACTACAGAATAAACAGAGAAACTGATTTCTCATATGTCAACAATGTGTCGTCATGGTAACCATTACAGATTTGCAGATATACCCCCAATTTACCTGATTCGCAATATCAATCCTCAATATGAGAACATTCTCTTCTGGAATGCAACGAGTTTCTCATTTAATGAGGATTCCATATTATACCAAATATTATGTTCGTAAAGTAAGGTAATGCAAACATGTTATAATTATATACGTTGAATGTAGCAAAGTTGTCAATAATAGATAACGCTAATAACGTGTTTTTTTCTAAACACCTCCAGGTAAGGACATCTTAATAGTCGAGCCCATATATAAGATGTTGGCCAATAAATAACAAAATATAAATACAAATGATGAAGCTGCTAAGCAGCATATCATTGAATTTGAAAATTACTATAACAATATAAATAATAAAATAACAGTAAATGCTACATTTTAAAAATATAATCATATATAAACATTCAAGAATTAATTTAGTTTTATTAACCAATTCCTTTATTATGTTAATTTCGGTTAGTTCCGATACCAGTCAGGATGCCTTCTATGCAGGTCTGGGGGACTGGATATCACGTGATGACCGTTTAAGACACTTAAAAGAAATAGGTGAGATAAGAAAGGTCTGGTATGTTCGGAGAAGTAGATTTTTCTTTTACCCCCTATCTATTCTGCGACTCCCGGGATAGGCTGTAGTTAACCCAGGGTCTCCATTTAAACAAACTTGGTAGACACTTATGGTACATGCAGTACATGAGAGCTCTATGCCTTGCGGATTCAGATACGATTTTTTTTCTTTTTTATGCCCCCGAAGGGTGGCATATAGTAGTCGCACTGTCTGTTCGTTCGTCTGTACAATCGTGTCCGCTTAATAACTCTGACAATAATGGACGGATTTTCAAATAACTTGGCACAATTGCTCACCACAACAAGACGACGTGTCGCGCACAAAACCCAGGTCCGTGGCTCCAAGGTCAAGGTCACACTTAGAGGTCAAAACAAGGTGCTTTCGTGTCCGGTTAATAACTCTGACATTCATGGACAGATTTTCAAATAACTTGGCACAAGTGCTCACCATAACTAGACGACGTGTCGCGCAAAAAACCCAGGAACGTGGCTACAAGGTCAAGGTCACACTTAGAGGTCAAAGGTCGAAACAAAGTGCTCTCGTGTCCGGTTAATATCTCTGACATTCATGGACAGATTTTCAAATAACTTGGCACAATTGCTCACCACAACAAGACGACGCGTCGCGCACAAAATCCATGTCCGTGGCTCCAAGGTCAAGGTCACACTTATAGGTCAAAGGTCAAAACAAAGTGCTTTCGTGTCCGGTTAATAACTCAGACATTCATGGACAAATTTTCGAATTACTTGGCACACGTGCTCACCACAACTAGACGACGTGTCGCGCACAAAACCCAGGTCCGTGGCTCCAAGGTCGAGGTCACACTTAGAGGTCAAGGGTCAAATTGTGTCCAGTCAGTAACTCTGGCATTCCTAGACGGATTTTCAAATAACTTGGCACAAGTGCTCACCACAACCAGACGACATGTCGCACACAAAATCCAGGTCCGTCGCTCCAAGGTTTTCTTTTTTTTTAATTTTTTTTTTCTTTTTTCTTTTTTTTTTCTTTTCATTATTTCTTAATTTTTAATTTTTATTTTTTTATTTTTTTTGTGAATTTTTTTTAATAACTTTTTTTAATTTTTTTTTTTTTTAATTTATTTTTTATTATTATTATTTTTTTTAATAATTATTATTATTATTATTATTTTTTAATATTTTTTAAATATATTTTTTGGTTTCATATAGCTCCAAGGTCAAGGTCACACTTACAGGTCAAAGGTCACTTCGGGGGCATTTGTCACTTACTGTGACATTTCTTGTTATGTATAGTAGTCGCACCGTGCGTCCGTCCGTCCGTTCGTCCGTACCATCGTGTCCGGTAAATAACTCTGACATTCATGGACCGATTTTCCTATCACTTGGCACAAGTGCTCACCTCAACAAGACGACGTGTCTCGCGCAAAATCCAGGTCCGTGCCTCCAATGTCAAGGTCACACTTAGAGGTCAAATGTCAAAAAGAAGTACTTTCGTGTCCATATTTCGTGTCCGGTAATAACTCTGACATTTATGGACGGAATTTCAAAGTTCATGGCACAAATATTCACCACAACAAGACGACGTGTCGCATGCAAAATCCAGGTCCGTAGCTTCAAGGTAAAGGTCACACTTAGAGGTCAAAGTTCAAAAAGAAATACTTTCGTGTCCGGTAAATAACTCTAAAATTCATGGACGGATATTCAAATAACTTGGCACAAATGTTCACCACTACAAGACGACTTGTCGCGCACAAAATCCAAGTCCGTGGCTCCAAGGTCAAGGACACACTTAGAGGTCAAATGTCAAAAAGTACTTTCGTGTCCATATTTCGGATCCGGTAAATAACTGTGACATTCATAGAGGGATTTGCAAATAACCTGCCACAAGTGTTCACCACAACATGACGACGTGTCATGCGCAAAATCCAGATCATTAGCTTCAATGTTAAGATCACACTTGGAGGTCAAAGGTCAAAAAGAAGTTCTTTCGTGTCCATATTTCATGGCCGGTAAATAATTCTGACATTCATAGACGGATTTTCAAATAACTTGGCAAAAGTGTTCATCGCCACAAGACTATGTGTCGCGAGCAAAATCCAGTTCAGTAGCTTCAAAGTCAAGGTCACACTTAGAGGTCAGAAGATGTCATATGTCTCTCTATTTGATTGAAGTCATGTAAGTCGTGTCCGGTCTATAACTTTGTCATATGTTGACGGAGTTTTATATAACCAGGCAGAAATGTTCACCAGAAAAAGACGACGTGTCGTGCGCAAAACCCAGGTCCGTAGCTTCAAGGTAAAGGTCACACTTAGAGGTCAGAATATGCCTTATGACCCTGTATTTGAATGAAGTCATATTTGTCGTGTCCGGTGTACAACTTTGTCATCGGTTGAGCGATTTTCATATAACCTGGCAGAAATGTTCACCTGCGTACATAAACATGGGGGGCATTTGTCACTTACACTGACATTTCTTGCTTTCGCCTAAAACAATCTACGTAAAACATGTGACCTATGGGTCAGGCCAAATTCTGACCCAGGGTCACCATTTGAACATTGACCCAGGGTGACCATTTGAACACACTTCCAAACTATTAGACTTCTAGCTGTTGCAGCTTCAAAAAAGAAGCTTTTGTTTTTTTAAGATTTTCCTATATAACTATACGTAAAACTGTGCCACCAGGGGAGGAGCACACTTTGGTAGCAGTATCATCATTTGAACAAACTTGATAGAGGACATGCAATACATGGGAGCTCTATGCCGTGTGGTTTCAAAGAAGATTACAACTCTATATAAATATTTCCTATATAACTCTATGTAAATATTTCCTATACAACTCTATTAATTATTTCCTATATAACTCTATGTAAATATTTCCTATACAACTAAATGTAAATATTTCCTGTACAATTCTATGTAAATATTTCCTATATAACTCTATGTAAATATTTCCTATACAACTCTATGTAAATATTTCCTATATAACTCTATGTAAATATTTCCTATACAACTCTATGTAAATATTTCCTATATAACTCTATGTAAATATTTCCTATACAACTCTATGTAAATAATTCCTATACACCTCTATGTAAAACTGTGACCCCAGTGGCGGGGTCTGATCGAATCCCAGGGTCACCATTTGAACTAACTTTGTATAAACATGCAACATATGGGAGCTGTATGACTTGTGGTTTCAGAGAAGATCTTTTCAAGTTTTTCCTTATATGTCTTTGTAAAACATGCAAAACCTCTATATACAAACTGTTGGGCGCCCAGTTTATAGTGTAAAAGTTAACAACGACTGACGGACGGACGAATAGTGATCACAATATGTCACCCTTGAGCCGAAGCCAGGTTAGCAAAACGTAGTCAGCAGAGTAGGCGATTTCATCAACTCTTCTCACCTGATCATCAACTCTTCTCACCTGATCATCAACTCTTCTGACCTGATCATCAAGTCTTCTCACCTGATTAATCACTTTGATATTTGACACACGGATCTGATTTAAGCATGTAACACACTTTTGTGTTGAGAAACATTATTGTTCAATTAAAATATCGCCACTGGTTCCATCCAAGTTACTGAGCAAATTCAAACATCGCCTTTCTATCCATGACATAAAACCTTTGATGCCCAATTAAGACTTAAAATGAAACACAAATATATTTTGTTGAGATACACACATGTACGAAGCTCAATTAGCTTTTTCAAATCGGTTCAGAAGTTACAGAAAACAGAACAGAACACACAAGTACTGAACGCTTCCATCACTATGTCAGCAAAGGCTGAACACTTCCATGACTAGGTTACTGAGCTGACACGTCCGTCACTAGGTCACTTAGCTGACACTTCCATGACTAGGTCACTTATCTGACACTTCCATGACTAGGTCACTTAGCTGACACGTCCATCACTAGGTCACTTAGCTGACACTTCCATCACTAGGTCACTTAGCTGACACTTCCATCACTAGGTTACTTAGCTGACACTTCCATCACTACGTTACTTAGCTGACACTTCCATCACTAGGTCACTTAGCTGACACTTCCATCACTAGGTTACTTAGCTGACACTTCCATCATTAGGTTACTTAGCTGACACTTCCATCACTAGGTTACTTAGCTGACACTTCCATCACAAGGTTACTTAGCTGACACTTCCATGACTAGGTCACTTAGCTGACACTTCCATCACTAGGTTACTTAGCTGACACTTCCATCATTAGGTTACTTAGCTGACACTTCCATCACTAGGTTACTTAGCTGACACTTCCATGACTAGGTTACTTAGCTGACACTTCCATGACTAGGTCACTTAGCTGACACTTCCATCATTAGGTTACTTAGCTGACACTTCCATCACTAGGTTACTTAGCTGACACTTCCATCACTAGGTAACTTAGCTGACACGTCCATCATTAGGTTACTTAGCTGACACTTCCATCATTAGGTTACTTAGCTGACACTTCCATCATTAGGTTACTTAGCTGACACGTCCATCATTAGGTTACTTAGCTGACACTTCCATCACTAGGTTACTTAGCTGACACTTCCATGACTAGGTCACTTAGCTGACACGTCCATCATTAGGTTACTTAGCTGACACTTCCATCACTGGGTCACTTAGCTGACACTTCCATGACTAGGTCACTTAGCTGACACGTCCATCATTAGGTTACTTAGCTGACACTTCCATCATTAGGTTACTTAGCTGACACTTCCATCACTAGGTCACTTAGCTGACACTTCCATGACTAGGTCACTTAGCTGACACTTCCATCATTAGGTCACTTAGCTGACACTTCCATCACTAGGTCACTTAGCTGACACTTCCATCACTAGGTTACTTAGCTGACACTTCCATCATTAGGTTACTTAGCTGACACTTCCATCACTAGGTTACTTAGCTGACACTTCCATCACTAGGTTACTTAGCTGACACTTCCATGACTAGGTCACTTAGCTGACACTTCCATCATTAGGTTACTTAGCTGACACTTCCATCACTAGGTTACTTAGCTGACACTTCCATCACTAGGTTACTTAGCTGACACGTCCATCATTAGGTTACTTAGCTGACACTTCCATCATTAGGTTACTTAGCTGACACTTCCATCATTAGGTTACTTAGCTGACACGTCCATCATTAGGTTACTTAGCTGACACTTCCATCACTAGGTTACTTAGCTGACACTTCCATGACTAGGTCACTTAGCTGACACGTCCATCATTAGGTTACTTAGCTGACACTTCCATCACTAGGTTACTTAGCTGACACTTCCATGACTAGGTCACTTAGCTGACACGTCCATCATTAGGTTACTTAGCTGACACTTCCATCATTAGGTTACTTAGCTGACACTTCCATCACTAGGTCACTTAGCTGACACTTCCATCACTAGGTTACTTAGCTGACACTTCCATGACTAGGTCACTTAGCTGACACTTCCATCATTAGGTTACTTAGCTGACACTTCCATCACTAGGTCACTTAACTGACACTTCCATCACTAGGTCACTTAGCTGACACTTCCATCACTAGGTTACTTAGCTGACACTTCCATGACTAGGTCACTTAGCTGACACTTCCATCACTAGGTTACTTAGCTGACACTTCCATGACTAGGTCACTTAGCTGACACTTCCATCACTAGGTTACTTAGCTGACACTTCCATCACTAGGTCACTTAGCTGACACTTCCATCACTAGGTTACTTAGCTGACACTTCCATCTTTAGAGTAGCTAAGGCTGAACACTTCTTAAATGACTAGCAATGGCAGTGTTTACAGCTTTAACTTACCCAGTGGTGCAACTAGTGATGGCATTGTTTCACTTTAACTTACAAAGAGATGGCAATGTAACTCGTGATGAAAATAACTTATCTAGTGATGACAATCTAGTATTTTAACTGGCTTAATATTACAAAGCCCAACAATGACGTTACTAGTGATATTAATGTTTAACGTTAATTGTATAAATTTGTGATGGCAAGGAAAATCGTTAACTCATCTAATGATGCCATCTAACTCATCATTAACTCATCTAATGACGCATGCCATTAACTTTAGATCACCTATGGATGACTGCGCCTGTCATTAAGTTTAACTTACCTACTGATGACTGTGTCTGACATTAACTTTAACTCACCTATTGATGACTGTGCCTGTAATTAACTTTAACTCACCTATTGATGACTATGCCTGCCATTAACTTTAATTCACCTATTGATGACTGTGCCTGCCATTAACTTTAACTCACCTATTGATGACTGTGCCTGCCATTAACTTTAACTCACCTATTGATGACTGTGCCTGCCATTAACTTAAACTCACCTATTGATGACTGTGTCTGCCATTAACTTTAACTCACCTATTGATGACTGTGCCTGCCATTAACTTTAACTCACCTATTGATGACTATGCCTGCCATTAACTTTAACTCACCTATTGATGACTATGCCTGCCATTAACTTTAACTCACCTATTGATGACTGTGCCTGCCATTAACTTTAACTACTCACCTATTGATGACTATGCCTGCCATTAACTTTAACTCACCTACTGATGACAGTGTCTGTCATTAACTTTAACTCACCTATTGATGACTGTGCCTGCAATTAACTTTAACTCACCTATTGATGACTGTGCCTGCCATTAACTTTAACTCACCTACTGATGATTGTGCCTGCCATTAACTTTGACTCACCTATTGATGTCTGTGCCTGCCATTAACTTTAACTCACCTATTGATGACTGTGCCTGCCATTAACTTCAACTCACCTATTGATGACTGTGCCTGCCATTAACTTAAACTCACCTATTGATGACTGTGCCTGCCATTAACTTTAACTCACCTATTGATGACTGTGCCTGCCATTAACTTTAACTCACCTATTGATGACTATGCCTGCCATTAACTTTAACTCACCTATTGATGACAGTGTCTGTGAAAAAATCGCAGCACAGTAGATCATATTGCGTCATTAACAAAATTATTGAAACTAGAAAAAAGCTTAAGTTATCAACATTTTGTTATTTTATAGATTTTCGTAAAGCATATGATTTTGTCAACAGAGAAAGACTTTGGAAGAGACTTCAGGATAGTGGCGTTTCTAGTAAAATGTTGATAGCAATTAAGTCTTCATATACGTCTGTATCATCATGTGTAAGAGTGAACAATTTTTCAACCGATTGGTTCAATGTTAATGCTGGTTTAAGGCAAGGCTGTCCGCTGTCTCCTATACTTTTTGACTTGTTTATTAATGATTTGGCATTAAAAATCAAATCACTGGGGAAAGGCGAAAAGGTGTGTATATTATTATACGCTGATGATATTGTCCTAATTGCCGATAGTGAGCACGATCTTCAATTTATGTTGCATGAACTTCATAACTGGTGTGATAGTAATAGAATGTCTATAAATAATAATGCAAGTAATGTTGTTCACTTTAGGCCAAATTCTGTCCAAAGAACAAAATGTATTTTTATGTGTGGACCTAATACTGTTGATACCATTGACCGATATGTTTGTCTTGGTCTAACTCTGACTGAATATTTGGATTATTCCATTACTGCTAAACTCGTTTCTCAAAGTGCTAGCAGAGCTTTAGGTTTGCTTATAGCTAAATATAAAAGTATGGGTGGTATGCCCTATGATGTTTATACAAAACTATGATTCTCTTGTCTGGCCTGTTATTTCATATGGAGCTTCTATATGGGGAAATAAATCATTCTCTTGTATAAATGCTATACAACATAGAGCCATGAGGTTTTACTTAGGAGTAGGCAAATACACTCCAGTGGCCGCGTTATCAGGTGATATGGGTTGGATACCTCCTTGTATTAGACAATGGAAAAATGTTTGTAACCATTGGAGTCGTAATGTAAATCTTAACAATACAAGGATAAATAAACGTATTTTTGTTTGGGCTTATTATAAAGCTAACCGAAATTGTAAAAATTGGTTCCACTCTGTTGATAAGTTTAAAAGAATTGGCTTAGATGCGTACACGAATATAAATTTTTCCTTTCCAAAGTTAAAATGTTTTGAAGATGTTACAACGGCTCTAATGGATTTATATGAAATAGATCGGAAGAATAGTATAAACAAAGTAACAGGAGTAAGTGGAGTAGGTAGAAACAAGTTAAGCACATACAGGCTATTTAAATCAGAGTATGAAGTTGAATCATATTGCAAACTTATATTACCTTTACAGCACAGAGCTGCATTTGCAAAGTTTAGGTGTGGTGTGGCACCGTTGAGAATAGAAACAGGCCGATATGAAACTATTGCTGAAAATGAGCGTTTTTGTCCATTTTGTATTCACAAGGTTGAGGACGAGATGCATGCTGTTTTAAAATGTGCTATGTATGGTGATATTAGAAAACTCTTATTTAAAAAAGCAGTGTCTGTATATCCAAATGTTATAGATGTAAACGAAACAGACAAAATGTTATTTATTTTCCAATAAAGATATGATACGCGTGAGTGCCAAAACCTGTTGTAATATTCTCAAAAAGCGAAACTCTGTTTTATATTCTTAATTATGTGTTACTATTATTATTTATTTTACTTGTAGTAAGCTGGTAAGCGTTCCTTTTTTTTAAAGTTAATTTCATCATATTTTATGCTGTAAATAATGCAATCATTATTAGATAAGAAATAAGGTTTTATAACGACGTTGAGAAGTCGGTGCTAATCAGTACACTCCAGGTCTGATCTGGGTTGTTATCTGATTTTTTATACTATTTTTTAAGGTTTCAGTAGCCGTTGCGATTCTCTAACTCACATATTAATACTTTTATTTTAAGTACTTTTTAGACAACATGTCAAGATTAGCACCGGCCGCTCAATTTTTACTATGTATAAATGTGTGTGATAACAATATTGTTAGAATATGTATATGTCATATGTATATTGATATTGTATAGTCTCTTGTAATTCTAAAAAGAATGGCACAGTTGTAATTTATGATTTGTTGTATTGTAGATAATAGTGTACTGCGATGAGACTTAAATAAACTATTAAATTATATACTCGTCTATGAAAAATAGAAGCATAGCAAACAAAAAGTTTAATTTTTGACCCACCTATAGTGATGGCCATGTTTAATAATTTTGACTCACCTAGTGATACCTAGTGTTGGCAATGCTTAATTTTGACTCACCTTGTGACAGCAGTGTTTAATTTAGACTCACCGAGTGATAACAATGTTTAATTTTGACTCACCGAGTAATGACAATGTTTAATTTTGACTCACCGAGTAATGACAATATTTAATTTTGACTCACCGAGTGATGACAATGTTTAATTTTGACTCACCAAGTAATGACAATGTTTAATTTTGACTCACCGAGTGATGGCAATGTCCGCTTTTTGTAAGGCAATCTGGGCTCCTCTCTGTGCCGACAGCAATGCATTTTCGATTCTTTCTCGTAATTTGGAAGTCCGAATTAAAAATAACTTCGTCTTCTTCCCTGATGTTATAAGCACGTTATTTTTGTATTTTCCTTCTTCCTTCGTTCCCTCCTTAAAAGTCGTCACACCATAGCCGTATTTCTTATTATTAAACCATTCACCTTCGTATTTTAATCCATCTGATCGTTCACTTACACCAAATCCAGATCGTTTGTCATTTTTCCATTCCCCCATGTATGTTTCTGTAACGTTTACGTCCGTTATATCATCTTGACTGACAAAGCTTAAATTACTATCCGTGTACATCGACGTGTTCGTCATCCCACTTTGCGTCGATTCGGCGCTCACATGACTCAGACTACTAATCGTACTTCGTACGGAGCCCGTTTGACGTTTAGGGGAATCGTTAATATCACCAGTGCTTTTTTGTTTCTTTAATCGTAATCCTGACATTAAGGTTTTCCTTAGACTGGATCTACCTTGTTTATCGAAAAATGATCGGCGTCGCTGGGGAGGTGTTTCGTCGCTACGCGCCTTCAACACGAAACCACCTCGCGATTCATCCAATTTTTTGTCTCTGTTTTTGACCACCTGTTCGTCTTCGTTTTCGCTGCGAAGAGAGGTAAGAGAGGCCCTGAGAGCCTTGGGCCTGTAATGTGATGCCAGGCCGTAAGGCACACTTTTCCGTACTCCATACCCGTGTCGCATCCCGCGGAGCCATTGCCCTTGATACGTTCCTGGAAAAAAGAAAGGCCCATGAACAATATATACTGGCTCATGAACAATATATACTGAAAGGAAAAAGAAACGCGACTCGGGAATTTTCGCTATATATATGTATACTGCACACTTAATTCCATATATATTCCAAGGAAATCCCAAGATGTTTTGTAAAAAAAATAGTTGCAGTTAGTTAGAGAAAGGACATAACTGTGATGTTGTAGACGTTTTAATCACAGTACACGTTGTAACAAGAAATTCATAAATGTTAAAGTTCCTCTTGAAAAATTGAGCTAGTTCAGTATTTTATTTAACGTAAAGAGTTTGCAAAATTTTGCATCCTAAGTTTGCGTCAAACGCGTTCTCTGTCAATAATGAAACTTTGCAGGAATACTATTTGCTGTGTTAAGTGTTGTTTAAGTCTTTTTTCCGAAAGGAAAGATCTTACGTAGCCAAGTACCATTCGATTAACAGCAGCATATTGTACATATTGTACATACAATATATAGCGGAAATTCCCGTGTCGCGTTTCTTTTTCCTTTCAGTATAGCTAAAAAAAAACACAATACAAAATGCAGTATATAAGTCCTGTACGGTCTCCTCTACGACATTCTTATCTTGCTTCATTTCTTCCATGATTTTCACCAAATTTCACCGGAATGTTCCTTGTATGCATCTAACGTCATGTGCAAAATTTCAGGTCACTGTGACGTACTTTGACAAAATATAGGTCACGTCCAGTCTCTGCTGCGACATACGTATCTTGATTTTTTCTCGCAAGATTTTTACCAAACCTCACCAGCATGTTCCTAATATGCATCTAACATCATGTGCAACATTCCGGGTGGCTGTGACCTACTTTCGACGAAATATAGGTCATGTCCGGTCTCCGCTACAACATGCATCCCCCATGGTTAATGACATTCATTTAATATGTTTTGGAATTGACATTGTTGTTGGTCAAATAAAAAATCTGGACCTTTATAATAGGGCCTTCTAGTTTAAAAGAAGTACTGATGGGCATTTTAGGACGACAACCTTAGATATAAGAGCCATTTTAGAAAGTAGCGCGTCCACATGACCTCTTTGGCCTCTTGTTTATTTATTATCAGCTTATGGATCCTCTACCAAGCTTGTTCAAATGGTGACCCTGGGGTCAAATTAGGCCCCGCCTAAGGGTTCACAGTTTTACTTATAGAGACTTATATAGTGAAAAACTTAAAAATATTCTTCTCTGAAACTAAAGCCAAAGGTTTACTATGTTGTATTTACCATCAGCTTATTGACCTCTACCATGTTTGTTCAAATGGTGAACCTGCGGTCAAATTTGGCCCCGCCCCAGCGGTCACAGTTTTACATAGACTTATATATAGGGAAACAATTTAAAAATCTTCTTCTCTGAAACTACTAGAGTCAAAGGTTTAATATTTTGTATTTACATTCAGCTTATGGTCCTCTACCAAGTTTGTTCAAATGGTGACCATGGAGTCAAATTTGGCCCTGTGCCCGGGGTAACGTGTTTTACATAGACTTATAAAGGGACAAACTTAAAAAAACTTCTTCTCTGAAATAAAGAGCCTACTGTGTAATATTTTGTATTTACACTTAGCTTATGGTCCTCTATCAAATTTATTCAAATGGTGACCTTGGCCCCGCCCTTGAGTCACATGTCAAACTTGGTTTGAGTGTTTATATTAACGAACGTTTGATTTGTTTTAAATCTAGCCAAACTTGAGCCAAATACATCCCTCCCCCTATATCTTGGTAATTGAAGACACTTTATAAAAAAAAAACAGTTTGATAGTCTGACACACAATCCTTCTATACACCCCCACCCCACCCCTCCCCTCCCCGCCACCCCACCCACCCCACCATAGATACCGTATAGCCAGTAGAGCGATACAGGCCCTTTTGGACCTCTTGTTAAATCTTATAGCCATTGACACATTTTTTTTATTATTATTATTCCTTTCAGCCAAAACCACTCCTAGAGAATCTTTACATTTCGAGTACAGGTTACGGAAGTGTGTTTATTATGTGTGATATCAGGAAACTCAAACAATTTTAAAGCAAAATAATACGTAAAATAATAAAAGTAATACCAAATAACCATTCGTATATGTTCAGTATCGGTAGTTTTGTTATTCTTAAACTACAGCAATTTGAAACTATATATAATTGTGTGACTATACGCGTCGAATGTAATGGGATCACCGTACTAATTTGTAGGATATATATCGATAGCTGTAGAATGATGATGATGATAATGATGATGATGATGATGATGATGATGATGATGATGATGATGATTAATATATATATATATTTGTCATACTGCAAAGAAAATTCTCAGGATTTCATTGGACAATGCGCCGTAGACATGAGCCCATGTCTACGTCTCGAGACGTGAACATAGGACGAATTCCCCGTAGGTACCCCATTACTCAAATACACAAAAACAAAATGGCGACGATAACGTTGCCGATTCGTTTTGGAAACCGCCGATTGTTTCCTTCCTATCGCTTTTCTGCGCTCTCCACTGTGTGTAAAAGTCTGAAATAATCGTAAGTGTAATTTTTTTGGGCAATTTTGCAGATATTATACATTAACATAGTGACAGAATACGTTTATTTCATTAAAAAATCCGCCAAATTTAACGACGTTAGAGCGATGACGTCACGAAATTAAACAACGTCTAGTTAGAGGCAGTTACGGGAAAATTGGCGGGTTTTTCGGAAAATTCGGATTCTTGATAGGGAACATGGGCTCACAATTCCTGCCTGGAAATATATATTCTCCCTCGCCTAACGGCTCGGGTGAATATAATTTCCAGGCAGGGAATGTGAGCTCGCCAAACGGCTCGGGTGAATATAATTTCCAGGCAGGGAATGTGAGCCCATGTCCCCTGTCAAGAATCCTAATAACTAATAATATATATATATATATAGACGTTTCACGTTTTCACGTTTAAAATTCACATTTTCCTTCGTAAATTACTTACCGAACACAGAAGAAAAAATACTGACAGCATAACGCAGACAACGTCTTCCACAGACACAAAAGAAATAGGATCCCGTCCGTGTTGATATGTATGTAGTTGGCTTTGAAATGGTATCTATGCATCGAGTGTTGATATGTATTAATTTGGTTTTGATAAGGTATCTATGCATCGGGTGTTGATATGTATTAATTTGGCTTTGAGAAGGTATCTATGCATCGAGTGTTGATATGTATTAATTTGACTTTGAGAAGGTATCTATGCATCGAGTGTTGATATGTACTAATTTGGCTTTGAGAAGGTATCTATGCATCGTGTGTTGATATGTACTTATTTTGGCTTTGAGAAGGTATCTATGCATCGAGTGTTGATATGTATTTATTTGGCTTTGAATTGAATTGAATGTTGTTTAACGGCTCATCAACATAGTACAGGTTATTTAGAGCCGCCCAAGAGAGAGGGGAAGGATACATAGGAATCCGGGAACCTGCCCTACTCTTATTATCGAATAGATTCCTATGGTTCTTTAACGTGCTCGGAGGATAGACCGATACACGGGACCGCCCGGTTTACGTCCCCATCCGACGGACGAGGCTAAGGAAAAGTGTCTTGCCCAAGAACACACCGACGGAACTCAGTGATATCTATATGCATCGAGTGTTGATATTTATTAATTTGGCTTTGAGAAGGTATATGCATCGAGTGTTGATATGTATTAATTTGGCTTTGAGAAGGTATCTATGCATCGATTTCAGAAGATGAGAAGTTTACTTTATGTGCTTGTGTAGTCCACAAGCATGCATTTTATCCTTTTTACCTATAATGGTAGATTTTCATTCTATTGTTAACACGTTTAAAATAAGATATGAAAAAAGACATCGTCTCAAATACCATATTTTTAGAAAAATCATGAAGTTTCTAGTCATATTTTATTCATTTTTTATTCTTTTTGTGGTCCATTGTTTTAATCATGTTTGTATAAAATGTAAATATGTTCCATTTTGTCTGAGGACCATATGTTAGACTGGTTTGCAGCCAAATATGTTATCCTCTTGAAATAAAGATATTATTATTATTATTATTATAAATGAAAAAATATATCATGAACAATTTTTTTTTATTGCAATAAACAGTTATGGGTCGGGGAAGTGTGTGTGTGTGTGTGTGTGTGTGTGTGTGTGTGTGTGTGTGTGTTTGTGTGTTGAGCTCACCATGTCGAACCGTAATGTTGTATATGTTTCCACGTTTCTCAATTTTTTAGGATTTTCTTGTCTCTTAACGAGGGCTGGCATGGCTCAGGGAATAGCGCTTTGGACTTGTAACTTTAATAAACATGTACGATATAATTAAACAAATACTGTACAGCACATTTTCTTGGATGTTTGTTAAGAGTTAAGCATAATCACTAGTGTTCTTTTTCATTAAATAGCGTCCTTTAAATTAATGTGTTTAGTCCCTCCACCAATTAAACCAAAGGTATAGACACAATACAGTCTGGACTTTCTATTTCAGTAATACCGAACAAGTGAATCACAATGTGCACTACTATAATTATTTGCTGCATTCTGTTTTTTCTCTGTAGTGTTTGGTTAATTCTTTTCAATGCAAAATTCTGCGGCGACTTGATGCTGTGCATCAATTTTTCTTGTACTGAATTACTGAAGTAAAGCCGAGTACCAAACAATACAAATATATTGTTAATGTATTTCCCATTTCGGAATGAGGCATATGAACTAAAATTAACGACGATCAAGGTTGGAAAACTTGCTTCAACATTTTGCCTAATAGTTTTTTTCTTTAAATCGAGCGATTTCGTTCAGTATTCGGTTCAATATGATTCTTTGATTTATTAACAATTGATAGATGATTCTTTTCACTTCGAAATTATGCGGAATGGTAAAGAATAATTATTATAATGATAGCCACTGTCAAATCTAGAAATGAAATATCCAAGATGGTGGCGCCCGTCGTAAAACCTGTATACCTTAATGCATTTACTACGATATGGAGAAATGACTACTTGCCACCAGTGTCAATAATTCATAATAGTAGTTAATATGGGTTATAATTATTTCAATGTTTGATAACCATTTCACGAGTGTCATGTGTCTCTTTAAAACTTTGTATGCAGAGCTACAGATAAGCAGCTTAAATACCCAATTAAAAACGTCAAAATACCCAATTTAAACCAAAAACATGGCACCAATAAAGTAATCGAAATTGTCAAATAATAAAACAACCAATGCAAATTGCGCAATGCATGGGTTGTTGAAGGACCACCCAGTCACCTTGTATAAAGCTTATAATAAAACAAGTTTATTTGATGAGTTACAATATTAGTGGAATGCCACCAAAAAACAATGTCACACAATGTTATCGTTTTATTTTACCCAATTGAAATCATGAAATATCCATTTAAATATATACCAATGGGTAAATACCAAAAGCTCATCTGTAGCTCTGTTGTATGTTCTTGTATCTAGCACACTATTTGTTATATTGAATTTTTTCCTTCAGTTTAGTTCACCAATAAAGCGACTAGACATTGAAAGTCGAGCATCTGCACCAACAAGGACTGCTTGCAGTTTACAATACATTCCACACTTGATAATACAACTGTTGGCAGGATTTTTCACATAAATGGCATAGCTTTGTTTCAATAAAAAATAAAACAAAACAAATGCAACGCATTCTGCTTCTCACGCCCCTTTAACATGACAAAGGATCTAGACAGTAAATCCTCTTCGACCAACCTACGCCCCTCAGTACTTTCAGTACTTTGATATATATATATATATATAAACTGTCAACACAAAAATGTATTTAAAAATATATTTTAGCTGTGGATGCCATCTTGAATTTCAGGTCAACGTGATTTTTACTTCTGTACATCAAGGGCAACATTACTGTGACGGTTCATGAAAGTCCATCAAGCAGTTTCAGAGGACAAAAAAACCCACAAGATATCCAACATGGCCATGAATCGCTCACCTGATGATATTTACAAAGATGAGCAAGAGTGCAAACTTGACATAATATACGCCCGTCATACATACAGAATTCATATGTATATGACCATAATCAGCATGAACAAATTTACCTTGACCAGCCCCAAGTTTCATAAAGATCGGATTATAAATGTTAAAGTTATTGAGCGGAAATCGCAAAAAATAGCAATTTTCAAAAAACAAAGGGTCAAAATTTCGGTATAATAAGTTCGATGTATCTTGACTGAGATATTATGCGCATCAACACTGTCCCCAAGTTTCACCAAGATTGGATTATAAATGTTAAAGTTATTGAGCGGAAATCGCAAAAAATAGCAATTTTCAAAAAACAAAGGGTCAAAATTTCGGTATAATAATTCGATGTACCTTGACTGAGATATTATGCGCATCAACACTGTCCCCAAGTTTCACCAAGATTGGATTATAAATGTTAAAGTTATTGAGCGGAAACCGAAAAAAACATAAATTTTCAAAAAGTCAAAGGGCCATAACTCCGCACTATATGTGCGATATGGCTGGTTATCGAACTTGACTCAGATATTATGCCCATAAACATTATCCTCAAGTTTCATCAAGATCGGATTATAAATGTTAAAGTTATTGAGCGGAAAACGCAAATATTGTCAATTTTCAAAAATCAAAGGGCCATAACTCAGGTTTTTCTTGAGCAATAGCATTGGTTATCGAACTTGGCCGAGCTATTATGGCCATAAACATGGTGTCTAAGTTTCATCAAGATTGGATTAAAATTGCTCCAGTTATGGAGAGGAGACCGTCAATTTTGTCAAGTTTCAACAAGCCAAGAGCCATAACTCCGGTGTTTATTGAGCAGTAGCAGTGGTTATCGAACTTGAGTGAGCTTTTGTGGCCATAAACATCGATTCCAAGTTTCATCAAAATTGGATTAAAATTGCTCCAGTTATGGAGCGGACACCGTAAATTTTGTCAATTTTCAACAATCCAAGGGCCATAACTCCGGTGTTTCTTGAGTAATAGCGTTGGTTATCGAACTTGACCAAGCTAGAGTGGCCACGTGCGTGATCACATAAAACGTCCCGTCAAAATGGGCGTATGAACAATTGTCAAACAAGCTTATAATTTCATAACAGAATTAGATCCTGGAGTCAAATCCTCGTGCCCGCCTTAAAGCGTTCAGTCCCAGTAAGTGTAAGATTGGGAGCTAAACCGTTTCCAAGTTATGACCAAGGGGTTATGTCCCCATGGGTGGGGATGGACCCCAGGTCAAAGCTGGTTGGATGTATCCTTTTGTTCATGCCCATTAAGTGTATATAACTATATATATGGTTCTAAGGTGGGGGATCTCAACGTTTTTCAGATTATGACCCCGGGCCGTTGCTGGTTGGATAGTTGTATCTATCCCTTTATGCCCATTAAGTGTATATATGGTGATAGGGTGGGGCTATCAAAAGTTTCCAAGTTATGATCCAAGGGCTATTTCTCCAGGGGTTGGGACGGACCACGAAGCCGATGCTGATTGGATGGTTAAAGTATATAGGGTGGGAATCTCAACGGATTTCGAGTTATGACACAGGATCAATGTTCCCAGGGGTGGGGACGAACCTCGGAGCCGATGCTGGTTGGATAGTTGTATCCATTTGTTCATGCTCAATAAGTGCATAACTGTGGTTGTCTATCTAAAACAAGTGACCCCTGGGGCGGAGCCAAATGTGACCACAATTTGAACAAACTCGATAGAGGACATAAGCGTATGGTACATGCAAAATATTATACCTTTTGTTTTAAAGATTTTCCTATATAACTCATATATAATTCTCTGACCCCCAGGGCAGGGCCAGATTTTACCCCAGGGTTACCATCTGAACACAATTGGTCAATGTAAAACATATGACACCTGGGTTGGGGCCAAATTTAACGTCAGGGTCGCCATTTGAACAAAATGGGTAGAAGACCATAGCCTTAAAGAAATCGTCGGTCCCGTTCGAAAAGGACTGAACTGCAAAATTACAACTTTTCAGGAAACACAAACAACTGTCTATTTTGAACAAAAAGCACCAAATACGTCCAGGTTTTTTACAATAAAACAACGAAAGAGGCGTGTTATCGTACGTAAACCATGAACATAATAAACAATACGTACTATTAGAAATGTTAGATACGACTTTTTTTCATCAATATTTCGACGCGAAATGTCAGTTACGATATTTTTGAAGAAACCCTCTTACCGAAAATGGCGTATCTGCAAATAAAAGACACTTTTGAGCATCGAAAATGACGTATCTGTATGTTTTCATTGCATATACGACTTTTTACCCGTTGTGAATTCGGACCAATGACATTACGTCCTTTACTCATGTGACCTTTTTTTAACTTTCTGATTGGATAGCTTACCTGGCAATTTCGCAAAAGGCGCGGGAATATTTAAACGTTCGAAAACGACGGAAACATGATTTTGGCCAAATGTGCACTTACGTCCTTTTCGAACGAGACCGACGAAATGCAAACTATTAAACCTCTGGCTCTTGTAGTTGCAGAGAAAAAGTGTTTTTTAAGCTGTTCCCTACATAAGTAGGTAAAACATGCGACCCCCGGGGCGGGGCCAAACTTGACCGCAGGGTCACCAGTAGAACAAACTTGGTAGAGGACCATAAGCAGATGCACATGAAATATGAGAGCTCTGTGCCTTGTGGTTTCAGAGATGAAGATTTTTTATGGTTTTGACCATAACGGTGGCGATTTTGGATGTCTCATTGACCTAATGTGTACACCTTTGAAAGGCCTTAACCTCCGTATCATCCATGTGAAATTTGGTCAAAATTGGCCAAGCGGTAAGTTTTTCCTTATATAAGTCTATGCAACACCTGCACAATCTCAATATACAAACTTTGGACCCCTGGGGCCCAGGATTTTTTGACCCCGGGTACTTAATTTTTACAGCTTTTAATAGTCTAGGGGTTGACAATCAGTAATAAAGAAAAACTGTCAAAATCTGTTCAGTGGTTCTTGAGAAGAAGATTGTTTAAGGTTTTGACCATGTATGGTAATGGCGGCCATCTTAGATGTTGCACTGACCTAATTTGCATAATTTTGAAAGGTACTGACCACAGTATCATCCATGTGAAATTTGGTCAAAATTGGCTAAGCTGTTTTTGAATTTTTAAATGTTTCCCTATTAGGCTCTGAGCTAGTAGGAGAAAATGTTAAAAAATTGAATCAAATCGCTGATTTCTGTAATACATTGGGGATATTTAACTAAAAAAAAGAAAAATATCTAATACAATAGAAAAAAGAAATATTGTAACCTTTTTGGGCAGGGTAAGGTCCAGTGATTAAGTAGAAAAAAGTCCCAAACCGCATGATGTTTGGAAATGCCTTAATTTTGGGGCGAAAAATGTGTATTTTTGTCAAAAATCGCCGGAATCTGGAATTATTTTTTGAAATTAGTTTGAACGTAAACTTATCAAACTGAAGCAATAGAATGTTGCACAGCATACACATTCAAGTTTTTCCTGACACAATATATAACATATGTGTTCAAATATTGGCATTTTAGGGCAAAATGTTGGAAAAAATGACAAAAATCACTGATTTCTGTAATCCATTGTGTTATTGGGTTAACATATAGAAACAAATTTAATACAATTGAATAAGGACACATTGTAACACTTTTGGATAGACAAAGGTCCAAAAATTAAGTAAAAAAAATGTCCCGAACCGTATGATGCTTGAAAATGCCTTAATTTTTAGGCGAAAAATGTGTATTTTTGTCAAAAATCGACGAAATCTGGAATTATTTTTGGAAATAGTTTTAACATAAACTTATCAAATTGAAGTAATATAATGTTGCACAGCATACATATTCAAGTGTTTTCTTGCATCATATATAACATATCTGCTGAAATATGTTGAAAAAAGGACCAAAATCACTTATTTCTGCAATCCATTGCGGGTATTGGGTTAAAATCTAGAAAAATATATAATATCGGTACCATAGAAAATAGACTGTAAGCTAGTAGGAGTAACCCTCACCCCAGTGGGAATTTTGTACACTCTATTTTTCTGAAAGCCCATTATGTGTAAAACATTTTGGAACATGTACGTGTACCAACTGGCGACTAGGACTTTATCACGTTACCGGCATTTCGAACATGGAACATAGAGCTATATACAGTATATGTTATAAATAGAGAAATAGTGTTGAGCGACCCTCTGCGTACGTCCACTGGGCCGACCCACATATTTTGCGACACAACAGGACCGACACAACGGGAAATGTCCTCAGTACATGTGGCACTCGGTCGATTGTCCATATTAAGGGAAAGGCTATCCGAGTTCGAGTCTCGAACATGGCACATAGAGCTATATACAGTTATATAGAAGGATATAGCGTTGAACAACCTTCGGCCGACGGCTGCTGGGCCGACACAGATTGGTTGACACAACGGGACTAGTGGGCAGCCGTCGGCAAAGGTCCCGGCAACGCGTGGCATTCAATCGCTAGGCTGTATTAGTGGGGAGGCTACCCGAGTTCGGGTCTCGAACTTCGTAACTCACCTAGAGCTTTATACAGTATAGTTCTATCTGTATAGAGGGAAATAGCGTTGAGCGACCATCGGCCGATGGCCTGTCCATGGCCGCTGGACCGATCCACATATTTTGTGACATAACGGGACCGGTGGCCAGCCGTCGGCAAAGGTCCCCGCTATGCGTGGTACACGGTCCCTAGGCCTTATCAGGGGGAGGGCTACCCGAAGTCGAGTCTTGAACATGGCACATAGAGCTATATACAGTTATACAGAGGGAAATAGCGTTTAACGACCTTCGGCCGATATTTCCAGATTTCGTTTGATTTATTAAAAACACATTTTCCTCCAACAAAATAAAGCAGTATTTACCACCTTCTTATGGGTTTTCTGGTATTTTATTGCACATTGGGCTGCAGAAATGTTATAATTTTTTTTTTCCTTATTTCTATGCACTTTTACTTTTTTCCCAATACCTCAATGCATTACAGAAATCGGCGATTTTAGTCATTTTTTCAACATTTTGCCCTAAAAGCATATATATTATATCTGATACAATAAATAACTTGGATATGTATACTGTGCAACATTTTATTGCTTCAATTTGATAAGTTTATGTTCAAACTATTTTCAAAAGATAATTCCAGATTCCGTCGATTTTTGACGGAAATACAAATTTTTCGCCTGAAAACTAAGGCAATATTTTAAGCATCATATGGTTCAGGACTTTTTTCTACTTAATTATTGGACCTTTTTCTATCCAAAATGTTACTATATGTCTTTTAACCCCATACCCCAAATGGATTACAGAAATCAGTGAGTTTTGTAATTTTTTCCAACATTTTGCCCTAAAATGCCAATATTTGAGCACATATGTTAGGAAAAACTTGAACATATATTATGCCGTACAACATTCTATTGCTTCAATTTGATAATTTTATGTTTAAACTAATTTTAAAAAATAATTCCAGTTTTTACAAAAATACACATTTTTCGCCACAAAATGAAGGCAATGCAAGACATGCACAATATCTATATGCAAACTTTGGACTCCAGGATCGCAGCTCTTGTAGTTTCAGAAGAAGATTTTTGAAGAAGATTTTTGAAGTTCTTCCCTATAACTATATGTAAAACTGATCCAACAAGAGCCCCTAAGCTCCCAGTTAAATAAAAAAGAACCAGGGTTTCTTATGAAAAACTTTTTGGAAAAATTAAAAATAAATAAATAAAAATATGCCTCCAGTGAGATTACATTACCAAATATTGTAAAACGGCCATAACTCCAGTGTTGCTGGTTCGATCTGGCTGGTTCTCAAACTCGTTAGAGCTTTCATTGATATAAAACAATCTGGTAAAGTTTGGTAAAGATCGGATGAAAAATGAAGGCCCTATCGTCTTAACGAGGCAAACTATAGCATTTTTAACTAAATCAAGGGCCATAACCCCGCTGTTACTGGTCCGATCTAGCCGGTTTTCGAACTTGTCCGAGCTTTTATTGATATTAACAATCTGGTAAAGGTTGGTAAAGATCGGATGAAAAATGAAGGCCCTATCGTCTTAACGATACAAAAGTTAGCGACGGACGACGGACGGACGACGGACAACTCGGCAGCATCCCATAAGCTCTGCTGGCCTTCTGAAAAACCTGTCGAAATATGTCCAATGGTTCTTGAGAAGACGATATTTTATGGTTTAGACCATGTATGGTAATGGCGGTCATCTTGGATGCTGCAGAACTAATTTGTATAATTTTGCAAAACCACTCAGTATCATCCATGTGAAATTTGGTCAGAATTATCTAAGCTGTTTTTGAGAAGATTTTTTTTATTTTATATAAGTCAATGCAAAACATGCAAAATCTCTATATGCAAAACTTTGGACCCCCGGGGCGAAGCCATTTTTGACCCCGGGGACTTCATTTATATACTTTTATAGTATAGGGGTTGACAATCATTAAGAAAGAAAAACTGTCGAAATCTGTTCAATGGTTCTTGAGAAGACGATTTTTAAGGTTTTGACCATGTATGGTAATGGCGGCCATCTTGGAGGTTTCACTGGCCTAATTTGTATAAATTCAAAAAGGCATTAACCTCAGTAGCATCCCTGTGAAATGAGTTCAAAATTGACCAAGCGGTTTCTGAGGAGAAGTCATTTGAAGCAAATGTTAAACAACGGACGGAGGGACGATGGACGAAGAGGTGATCCCACGTTTGAGCCTTCGACTCATGTGAGCTAATTACGGACGGACGGTAGACGGAGATCAAAAATATATGAGTATACATGGCTTATCTGCTGATATTTAATTAATATAATATCTCTGTCTAAATATGGCGTATGAGTGACTGAACTCTTACCTGGACTCTACCGATGAAAGGCTATACTTGTATATGTTTGTATGTATTTTTGTTATAAATTGTCCTCCAGTTGGAATGTGTTTTGATGTTAAGCTACGCATATAAAAGTAGCTATTCCGCCAATATCAGCTACATTTTACAACATATGTACACCGTTCCTAGACCTACTGATGATGAGGTATAAATATAACTTACACAAACGCTATAGACACAATATAAACGGCTTTAACCACCAGGCCAAACCCCAAAACGGGAGCGCCTATTCAATCACGGGTATTTTAAGAACCCGCGAAATATCCTATACTTTTAATCGGCACATATACATTATTATATGACCTGAACACCTGGATGGAGTTTTGATAAACGTTTCTGTAGTGTATTTTTTTCGTTATTTGACGGGTTAGTTTATTTAAGCGTGTGTTGGACCGTTTTTTATTGGAGGAAGAGGATGCACCCGTTAGCTAGGCGCACCCGTCGCAGTTCTCATGAAGGTCGTGTCGTTGGTATTATCTCTCGATACTCTCCTATCATCCTTCGTAATGATCCATTTTAATCGAACTATTTTAAATGAGCGTATGTTGATGTTTTCTTTGACATATGACATTCTTTTCATTGGTATAAATAATTTCAAGTTGAGGATGTAGTGCCAATAATGTCTGCGTATAAAAGAATTTCGATTTTTTTTCAATTTTTTCGGTCATTTCAAGCCAACAAAATGGCGGATTTTCAGGGTTTTTTCAATGAGGTACTCCGTTGGGAACTATTTTCAACGTTGCTATACGAGTGGAGATGCGCAAGAAAATAACCACTTGCGTCCTGACTGGTAGATTTAATATTACAGCTAATAGAATAAACTATGTTGGTTGTGTTAACAACATAGTATGTTTTATTTTCTGTATTACAGTGCATACTTTATACATTCAGTGCTTTATATTGGAGATATGAAATTATTTACATTTCTGGGACTTGGCAGAACGTATTTTTGCTTTTAATCGTTCTTAAACGGAAATAATTTCGTAAGTTTCTCTTAGAAGGAGGGTCATTCCAGTGTAATATTCATAGGGGTGCTAATGACCTTATAACGCGACATAAGCGCAGCCGGCTTATGGTAAGTGATTGTGTTCTGTATCTCTGGACCCGTTTTATGAAACAACTTACGACAATTTTGATCGTAAGTTAATTTCTTAAATTCTTTACTTTCATTTACAATTCACAAATAAACGAGATTTCATTTCATTTTATTATACATTTGATATTTCTGCACATAATGCACAAATAATTGTCTACATTGAATGTTTTGATGCAAAAATGTGAACAGTTTTAAAATGTGAGAATTATCGTAAGATGTTTAATAAAACGGGGTCTCCAGATTGCGTAACGAAACAAGAGGTCAATGGCCTTGAAGCTCTACTGATAGGTTTTTGATAGCTAGATCAACATTTCTGTGAAGTTTCATGAAAATCTGTCAAGTAGTTTCAGAGGAGTAATCGCTACAAGTCTTTACTATATAACTCTATGTGAACAAAGATGGTCGTGGCAGCCATGTTTAATGTCGAATCAAAATAATTTTCAACAGGGACCAACACCATATCATGCTGATCATTTTAGAAAAAGACCAATACCAAATATCACTTACAGTTTTCAAGAAGTAGTCGCTACAAATTATTTTTTAATCTATTTTTAGCCTCGGTTGCCATCTTGAACTTCCGGCCGACCTGAAATTTTGCTAGGATCAATTAGATATCAGGAGCAACATTCTTGTGAAAATTAATGAAAATCCTTCAGGTAGTTTCAGAGCAGTAGTCGCTACAAGTTTTTAATATATAACACTATGTAAACAAAGATGGCCACCGGCGGCCATGTTTAATGTCGAATCAAAATAATCTTCGACAAGTATCAACATCATGTCATGCTGATCATTTAAAAAAAGTCCCATATCAATATCACTTATGGACTATTGGTCAGCCATATTTGAAAAGAAAATCCAAAATGGATGGGGTATGGTTAATTGAAATTTTCATCCAAATGCATATTATAGGCATGAACATTGTCAATCATATAATAGATGACAGTAATGCAACACTACTGATGTGAAACACTATTGATGTGAACATAATATCAGAAACAATATTTATTTGGCAGAAATAATGCCCTTTATATTCCAAAACTTTAGTACAATTTTACTCGAAGATGTTTTGTTTTTTATGTTAAATAAATTTGGTTTTTCAGAAGTAGTCGCCAAAAATTCGCATTTTTTAAATCTATTTTTAGCCGTGGCGGCCATCTTGAATTTCCGGCCGACCTGAATGTTTACAAGGATCAACTAGACATCAAGAGCAACATTCCTGTGAAGTTTCACGAAAATCTGTCAAGTAGTTTCAGAGGAGTAGTCGCCACAAGATGTTCCTATATAACTCTATGTAAAAAATGATGGCCATTGGGGGCCATGTTTGACATCCAATCAAAATGAACTTTGGTTAGGACCAACTACATGTCGTGCCAGTCATTTTGGTAAGGGTTTCAAATCAATATCACTTACGTTTTTTTAGAAGTAGTCGCCACAAAATCGCATTTTTAAAATATATTTCTTAGCTGTGGCAGCCATCTTGAATTTCCGACCGACCTGAATTTTTGCTAGGATCAATTAGACATCAAGAGCAACATTCCATCAAGTAGTTTCAAAGGAGTAGTCGCCACAATTTTTTCCTATATAACGCTATGTAAACAAAGATGGCCGCTAGTGGCCATATTTGACACCCAATCAAAATGAACTTTGGTTAGGACCAACTACATGTCGTGCCAGTCATTTTGGTAAAGGTTCCACATCAATATCTCGTGTGGTTATTCAGAAGTAGTCGCCACAATTTCGCATTTTTAAAATCTATTATTAGCCGTGGCGGCCTTCTTGAATTTCCGGCCGACCTGAATTTTTACTAGGATCAACTAGACATCAAGAGCAACATTCCCGTGAAGTTTCATGAAAATCTGTCAAGTAGTTTCAGAGGAGTAGTCGCCACAATATGTTCCTATATAATTCTATGTAAACAATTTATGGCCACTGGGGGCCATGTTTGACATCCAATCAAAATGAACTTTGGTTAGGACCAACTACATGTCGTGCCAGTCATTTTGGTAAGGGTTTCAAATCAATATCAATTACGTTTAGTTTTAGAAGTAGTCGCCACAAAATCGCATTTTTAAAATCTATTTTTTAGCTGTGGCAGCCATCTTAAATTTCCGGCCGACCTGAATTTTTGCTAGGATTCGCCACACTATTTTCCTATAGAACTATACAGGCGTTCACGATTGAGCATGGAATTACATTCATACTGACGCAATGTCATCGTGTGTTCAGCTCCGGAAAGCTCCGCCCTATTCCTCGCTAAATGTAAACAAGAGTGTGAATATATAATGAGTAGTAGATTTGTCGACCCATTGTTGCCGCAGTAGCAAGCGATCTTTACACACAACAAATAAATGTGTGTAGTCTACATCATTGTTTTTTGAATGTGTATGAAAGGTCTCACGCAGCCTTGCAATGAAAATAACGCAATATTTAGCACAGCGAACGATGCTTGACGGTTCACGACAAATTAGCACAATGATTTATTTTTAGTGGCCGATCATCGATCTCGCATCTCCCCAGTTAAATTGTCCGCACGGTTTTACACAACTCTGGCAAGCGAGAATGTCGATCATAGGAATTATTTTATTTCGTGCACTTACGGTGGTATCAGCCTATTTTCAATAAATTGGACTTGAATACGCTATTTTGAAAGTAATAACTTCCATCACTGCTGGGAACGCCCGAAGTTATTTTCGCGGAGTGGACATCAACGAAGTCATCAACATCCAATAGCGAAAAGAGTACATGTACTCAGTGTTTTGTTATGATGTCGATTTTGGTCACGTGAGACTTGTAAGCGGGACGAGTGGGAGGTGTCAACTAATTTCAATTCACTGTGTACTTCCATTTTATTGGACGGCGTCATCGGTTGTTTACATGTCTGATGCGTCAAACATCCATTGACCCAAGCGATGTATTTCTATGCTCAATCGGGAAAGGCCGTATGTAAACAAAGATGGTCGCTGGTGGCCATCCTTGACATCCAATCAAAATGAACTTTGGTTAAGACCAACGACATGTCGTACCAGTCTCTTATGGTTTTTCAGAAGTAGTCGCCAAAAAATTACATTTTTAAAATCTATTTTTTAGCTGTGGCAGCCATCTTGAATTTCCGGCCGACCTGATTTTTTCCTTGATCAACTAGACGTCAAGAGCAACAGTCCTGTGAAGTTTCATGAAAATCCGTCAAGTAGTTTCAGAGGAGTAGTCGCTACAAAAAAGGTTTACGCACGGACAGACAGACGGACGGACGGACAACGCACCACGGCATAAGCTTTGCTGATCTTTGATCAGTAGAGCTAAAAAGTGATGTGCAAGTGATTTCATCGAATTGTTTTGTAAGATATGATGTATAAGTGTTTTCCAGATTGTGTTTTATATCTGGTCTCCAGATTGGGTTGTATCTGGTCTCCAGATTGGGTTACGAAGTATGTGATGTACAAGTGATCTCCAGATTGTGTTACGAAGGGTGTGCTGTACAAGTGGTCTACAGGTTGTGTTACAAAAAGTGTGATGTACAAGTGATCTCCAGATTGTGTTACGAAGGGTGTGATGTACAAGTGGTCCCCAGATTGTGTTACGAAGGATGTGATGTGTAAGTGATCTCCATATTGTATTACGAATGGTGTGATGTGTAAGTTATCCCCAGATTGTGATACGAAGGATGTGATATGCAAGTGATCTTCAGATTGTATTACGAATGGTGTGATGTGCAAGTAGTCTCCTGATTGTGTTACGAATGAGGTGATGTGTAAGTGATCTCCAGATTGTGTTACGAAATGTGTGATGTACAATTGGTCTCCAGATTGCGTTACGAAAGGTATGATGTACAAGTGATCTCCAGATTGTGTTACGAAGTGTGTGATGTACAAGTGATCTCCTGATTGTATTACGAATGGTGTGATGTGCAAGTGATCTCCTGATTGTGTTACGAATGAGGTGATGTGTATGTGATCTCCAGATTGTGTTACGAAAGGTGTGATGTACAAGTGGTCTCCAGATTGTGTTACGAAGTGTGTGATGTACAAGTGATCTCCTGGTTGTGTTACGAATGAGGTGATGTACAAGTTATCCCCAGATTGTGTTACGAAGGATGTGATATGCAAGTGATCTCCAGATTGTATTACGAATGTTGTGGTGTGCAAGTGATCTCCTGATTGTGTTACGAATGAGGTGATGTGTAAGTGATCTCCAGATTGTGTTACGAAATGTGTGATGTACAAGGAATCTCCAGATTGTGTTACGAATGGTGTTATGTACAAGTGTTGTCCGGATTGTGTTACGAAAGGTGTGATGTACAAGTGATCTCCAGATCGTGTTACCAATTGTGTGATGTACAAGTGGTCTCCAGATTTCGTTACGAAAGGTATGATGTACAAGTGATCTCCAGATTGTGTTACGAAGGATGTGGTGTACACGTGGTCTCCAAATTGTATTACGAAGTGTATGATGTACACGTGGTCTCCAGATTGTGTTACGAAGTGTGTGATGTGCAAGTTATCTCCAGATTGTGTTACGAAGGATGTGATTTTCAAGAGATCTCCAGATTGTATTACGAATGGTGTGATGTGCAAGTAATCTCCAGATTGTGTTACGAAGGGTATGATGTGCAAGTGATCTCCAGATTGTGTTACGTAGGGCATGATGTGCAAGTGGTCTCCAGATTGTGTTATAAAGGGCGTGATGGGCAAGTGATCTCCAGATTGTGTTACGAAGGGTATGATGTGCAAGTGATCTCCATATTGTGTTACGAAGGGTGTGATGTGCAAGTGGTCTCCAGATTGTGTTACGAAGGACGTGATGTACAAGTGATCTCCAGATTGTGTTTCGAAGGGTATGATGTGCAAGTAGTCTCCAGACTGTGTTACCAAGGGCGTGATGTACAAGTGATCTCCATATTATGTTACGAAGGGCGTGATGTACAAGTGATCTCCAGATTGTGCTACGAAGGGTGTGATGTGCAAGTGACCTCCAGATTGTGTTACGAAGGGCGTGATGTACAAGTGATCTCCAAATTGTGTTACGTAGGGTATGATGTGCAAGTGGTCTCCAGATTGTGTTACGAAGGGTGTTATGTGCAAGTGATCTCCAGATTGTGTTAAGAAGGGTATGATGTGCAAGTGGTCTCCAGATGGTTTTACGAAGGGTGTGATGTGCAAGTGGTCTCCAGATTGTGTTACGAAGGGTGTGATGTACAAGTGATCTCCAGATTGTGTTTCGAAGGGTATGATGTGCAAGTAGTCTCCAGACTGTGTTACCAAGGGCGTGATGTACAAGTGATCTCCATATTATGTTACGAAGGGCGTGATGTACAAGTGATCTCCAGACTGTGCTACGAAGGGTGTGATGTGCAAGTGACCTCCAGATTGTGTTACGAAGGGCGTGTCGTAAAGTGATCTCCAAATTTTGTTACGAATGGTGTAATGTACAAGTGATCTCCAGATTCCAGATTGTGTTACAAAGGGTGTGATTGTGATGTGCAAGTGATATCCAGATTGTATTACGAAGGGTGTGATGTACAAGTGGTTTCCAGATTGTGTTACGAAGGGTATGATGTACAAGTAATCTCCACATTGTGTTAAAAGGTATGATGTACACGTGGTCTCCAGATTGTGTTACGAAGTGTGTGATGTGCAATTGATCTCCAGATTGTGTTAAGAAGGGTATGATGTACACGTGGTCTCCAGATTGTGTTACGAAAGGTGTGATGTGCAAGTGATCTCCAGATTGTGTTACGAAGGGTATGATGTGCAAGTGGTCTCCAGATTGTGCTACGAAGGGTATGATGTGCAAGTGATCTCAAGTTTATGTTACGGAGAGTGTGATGTACAAGTGATCTCCAGATTGTGTTACGAAGGGTGTGATGTGCAAGTGATCTCCAGATTGTGTTATGAAGGGTGTGATGTACAAGTGATCTCCAGATTCCAGATTGTGTTACGAAGAGTGTGATGTACAAGTGATCTCCAGATTGTGTTACGAAGGGTGCGATGTGCAAGTGGTCTCCAGATTGTGTTACGAAGTGTGTGATGTGCAAGTGGTCTCAAGATTGTGTTACGAAGGATATGATGTGCAAGTGATCTCCAGTTTATGTTACGGAGGGCGTGATGTACAAGTGATCTCCAGATTGTGTTACGAAGGGTATGATGTGCAAGTGATCACCCGATTGTGTTACGAAGGGTGTGATATGCAAGTGGTCTCCAGATTGTGTTACGAAGGGTGTGATGTGCAAGTAGTCTCCAGATTGTGTTACGAAGGGTGTGATGTGCAAGTGATCTCCAGTTTATGTTACGGAGTATGTGATGTGCAGGTGATCTCCAGATTGTGATACGAAAGGTGTGATGTACAAGTGATCTCCAGATTGTGTTACGAATGGTGTGATGTACAAGTGATCTCCAGATTCCAGATTGTGTTACAAGGGGTGTGATGTGCAAGTGATCTCCAGATTGTGTTACGAAGGGTGTGATGTACAAGTGGTCTCCAGATTGTGTTACGCAATGTGTGATGTGCAAGTGATCTCCAGATTGTGTTACGAAGAGTATGATGTACACGTGGTCTCCAGATGGTGTTACGAAGGGTGTGATGTACAAGTGATCTCCAGATTATTTTACGATGTGTCTGATGTACAAGTGATCTCCAGTTTATGTTACGGAGGACTGATGTACAAGTGATCTCCAGATTGTGTTACGAAGGGTGTGATTTACAAGTGGGCTCCAGATTGTGTTACGAAGGGTGTGCTGTACAATATCGATCTCTAGATTGTGTTACATGTACGAAGGATGTGATGTACACCTGATCTATATATTGTGTTACGAAATGTGTGATGTACAAGTGATCTCTAGATTGTGTTACGAAATGTAATCTCCAGATAATTCTATGTAAAACATGTGACCCCTGGGGCGGGGCCAAGTGTGACCCCATGGTCACCATTTGAAAAAAAACGTGGTAGAGGACTATAAGCTTTGTAAATGCAACATATTAAACCTCTGGCTCTCGAAGTTTCAGATAAGAAGAGTTGTTTAAGCTATCCCTATATAAGTCTATGTAAATCATGTGATCCATGGGGGGAGAAAAATGTGACCCCAGGGTAACCATTTGAACAAACTTGGTACAGGACCATAAGCCTATAACAAATGCCAAATATTAATCCCCTGGCTCTTGTAGTTTCAGAGAAGAATATTTTTAAGTTTCTTTCCTATATAAGTATATTTAAAACTGTGACACCGCGGTGGGGTGGGGGGTGGGGGGGGGGGGGGGGCAAATTTGACCCCAGGGTCAACATTTGAACAAACTTGCTGGAACACCATGAGCTGATATTACATGTAATACATGAGAGCTCGGTGTCTTGTCGTTTCAGAGAAGATCTCCGTATACAACAAACTTTGACCCCCGGGTCACGGCCATTTTTTACCCCAATGACTTCATTTGAACAACCTGATAGTCTAGGCGTTGGCGATCATTTCCAAAAAAAATGTCGATATCTGTCCAGCGGTTCTTGAGAAGAGTATTTTTAAAAGGTTTCGACCTTTTATGGTAACTGCGGCCATCTTGGGTGTCGCTCGGACCTAACTTTAACAAATCTAAAAAGCATTCATCTAAGGATCATCCATGTGAAGTTTGTTCTGAGGAGAAGTCGCTTGAATCTGTGGCTAACGGACGAACGACGGACGAAGAGTGATTCCAATAGATCACATTAAGCCTTTGGCTCAGGTAATCTAAAATAAATAGTAAACAAGAGGCCCAAAGGGGCATGTGGACGCTCTACTTGCCAAACATGGCTCTTATAACATCAATGAAGCGAGTGACTATCGTCTTAACGAGGCAAAATATAGCATTTTTAACTAATCAAAAGCCGTAACTCCGCTGTTACTGGTCCGATCTGGCTGGTTTTCGATCTTGGCCAGTAGAGCTAATAAAAAAGAAATTAAAAAAAATATATAATAATAATAATAATAATAATATTTTTTTTTTTTAAAACGTCAAATCATCTGGTAAAGTTGTGTAAAGATCAGATGAAAAATGAAGGCCCTATCGTCTTAAGGCAAAATATAGCATTTTTAACTAAATCAAGGGCCATAACTACGCAGTTACTTGTCCGATCTAGCTGGTTTTCGAACTTTTCCGAGCTTTCATTGATATTAATAATCTGGTAAAGTTTGGTAAAGATCGGATGAAAAATGGAGGCTCTATCCTCTTAACGAGGCAAACTATAGCATTATTAACTAAATCAAGGGTCATAACTCTGCTGTTACTGGTCAGATTTGGCTGGTTTTCGAACTTTTCCAAGCTTTCATCGACATTAGCAATCTGGTAGTTTGGTAAAGGTCAGCTGAAAAATGAAGGCCCTATCGTATTAACGAGGCAAAATATAGCATTTTTAACTAAATCAAGGGCCCTAACTCCGCTGTTACGCGTCCGATCTGGCTGGTTTACAAAGATGACCGAGCTTCCATTGATATTAACAATCTGGCAAAGTTTGGTAAAGATCGGATGAAAAATGAAGGCCCTATCGTCTTAACGAGGCAAAATATAGATTTTTTAACTAAATCAAGGGCCATAACTCCGTTGTTACTGGTCCGATCTGGCTGGTTTTCGAAATTATCCGAGCTTTCATTGATATTAACAATCTGGTAAAGTTTGGTAATGTTCAGATGAAAAATGAAGGCCCTATCGTCTTAACGAGTCAAAAGTTAACGACGGACAGACGACGGAAGACGGATGGACAGACGACGGACAACTCGCCATTCCATAAGCTCTGCTGGCCCTTGGCCAGTAGAGCTAAAAACAATAGGCCCAAGAGGACATGTATCGCTCTGCTGGCTCTATGGAGTTTGTGGCGGTGGTGGGTGTGGGTGAGGGCTTTACGTAGGAGGACAACCCTGTTTTATATATGTTGTGGCTCGAGTCCCTTAATGACCATACCAAATTTGAATCAAATGCATTCACATTTGGGCAAGAAATGCATCTTTCTTTTTTTCTTTTTTTTTACCCAATTACTCCCTAGGGGGCCCCATCAGACGGAACTAAAATACGAAAACTTATTGTGCAACTACACATCATTGGCTAAGAAATACACCACACATGAACTTGAAATCTCGAATGGTATAGAGGGAGTTAGCGTCACAAGGCGGAAACTCCGTAACAGTAAATTACTGCCAGTTCTCAAGTTGTACCCAAATAGAGGGTCTCCTTTATGCAGGAGGTCAAAACCCTTTTTATATATGTTGTGCCTCGAGTTCCTAATTGACCATACCGAATTAAAATCAAACGCTTTCACATTTAGACAAGATATGCTAATTTGTGTGACTGTTTTTTTTACCGGATTACACTCTAGGGGGCTCAGCGGATGGAGCCAAAATACCAAAAAACGTATTGTGCATCTACACATTCTTAACTAAGAAAACACCGCGCATGAACTTGAAATCTCAAAGGTTACATAAGAAGTTAGCGTCACAAGGTGGAAACTCTGTAATAGTAAAAAAGTTCCCCCAAGTTGTACCCCTGTAGAGCGGCCCCCTTTATTCAGGAGGTCAAATCCCATTTTATATATGTTTTGCCTCGAGTCCATAAATGATTCCAAATTTGAATCATAACCTTTCACATTTGGACAATATATGCATATTTATTTTTACTTTTGATCCGATTACACCCTAGGGGGCCCATCGGCTTAAGCCAAAATCTGACGCCATACATAAACTTGAAATCTCAAAGGGTATAGAAGGAGTTAGTGTCATAAGGCCGAAACTCTGTAATAGAAAAGTACTGCAAGCTCCCCAAGTTATATCTCTGTTAAGGGGCCGATTTACCCAAGAGAACAAAACCCGTTTTATAAATGTTGTGATTGAGTCAATGAATGGTCATAGCAAATTTGAATCAAATGCATTCACATTTAGATAAGATATGCAATTTTCTGTGTGTTTTTTTACATGATCACCCTCTATGGGATCCCAGCTGATGGAGCCAAAATACGAAAACGTATTGCGCATCTACACATCCTTAGCTAAGAAATACACCACACATGAACTTGAAATCTCAAAAGGTATAGAATAAGTTAATGTCACAAGCCCGAAACTCGTAATAGTAAATTACTGCAAGTTGTACACCTGTAGAGGGGCTCCTTTAAGCGGGAGGTCAACACCCGTTTTATGTTGTGCCTCGAGACCCTAAATGAACATACGAAACTAGAATCGTAACCATTTTCGTTTGGAGAAGATGAACATTTTTGTTGTATTTTGGACCCGATTACACACACCCCACCCCCACCTATCCACAGGGAGGCCCCAGTGGGCAGTGTCAAAACCCGAGATCTTTCGGTAAAGATCAAATAACAAATGAGGTTGCTAGAGTGTTCACAAGGCAAACAATTGCAGTTTTCAGCAAAACAAGGGTCACAACTCTAGTGTTACTGATCCGACCTGGTTAATTTTCAAACTTGTCCGAACTTTCATTGATATCAACGAATTTGGTAAAGATCAAATAATAAACGAAGGTGCTTGAATGTAAACAAGACAGAAAATGGCATTTTTTAGTAAAACAAGCGCCATAACTCTGGTGTTCCTCATCTGATTTGGCTGGTTTTCGAACTCCGTATTGGTCCTGACAATACTTTATAACAATAATAAAACTTTTAATTTTGTCATATTTCAAAATGAAGTAGCTAACAAGATTCACTTACATCTTCGTAGAGATATGCACGTACCCCTATAGAAAACTGCTTAGAAAGTTCCACATCCGCTTTTTGGACGGTCCCGTGTATCGGAATCTATCTTCCGAGTACATTAAAGAACCATGATAAAACTCGTTAGTAAAGGTAGGGCAGGTTCCAGGATTTCTTTGTATGATTAGAATGATTGTCAGTGTGACGAATATTAGAATGAGTGTCAATATGATGGACATTAGAATCATTGTCAGTATCATGGATATTAGAATGAATGTCAGTATGATGAAGATAAGGATGGTTGTCAGTATGATGGATATTAGAATGATTGTCAGTATGACGAATATTAGAATTATTGTCAGTATGATGGATATTAGAATGATTGTCAGTATTATGAATATCAGAATGATTGTCAGTATGATGGATATTAGAATGAATGTCAGTATGATGAAGATAAGGATGGTTGTCAGTATGACGGATATTAGCATGATTGTCAGTATGACAAATATCAGAATGAGTGTCAGTATGATGGATATCAGAATGATTGTAAGTATGATGGATATCAGAATGAGTGTCAGTATGATGGATATCAGAAGGATTGTCAGTATTATGAATATCAGAATGATTATCAGTATGGATTGTCAGTATTATGAATATCAGAATGATTATCAGTATGGATTGTCAGTATTATGAATATCAGAATGAGTGTCAGTATGATGGATATTAGAATGAGTGTCAGTATTATGAATATTAGAATGAGTGTCAGTATGATGGATATTAGAAGGATTGTCAGTATTATGGATATTAGAATGAGTGTCAGTATTATGGAAATCAGAATGATTGTCAGTATGATGGATATCAGAATGAGTGTCAGTATGATGGATATCAGAAGGATTGTCAGTATTATGAATATCAAAATGAGTGTCAGTATGATGGATATCAGAATGAGTGTCAGTATGATGGATATCAGAAGGATTGTCAGTATTATGAATATTAGAATGAGTGTCTGTATGATGGATATTAGAAGGATTGTCAGTATTATGGATATTAGAATGAGTGTCAGTATTATGGAAATCAGAATGATTGTCAGTATGATGGATATTAGAATGAGTGTCAGTATTATGAATATGAGAATAAGTGTCAGTTTGATGGATATCAGAATGATTGTCAGTATAATGGATATCAGAATGAGTGTCAGTATGATAGAAATCAGAATGATTGTCCATATTATGAATATCAGAATGAGTGTCAGTATGATGGATATCAGAAGGATTGTCAGTATTATGGATATCAGAATGAGTGTCAGTATTATGGATATCAGAATGATTGTCTGTATGATGGATATCAGAATGATTGTCAGTACTATGGATATCAGAATGATTGTCAGTATGATGGATATCAGAATGGATATCAGAATGAGTGTCAGTATTATGGATATCAGAATGATTGTCTGTATGATGGATATCAGAATGACTGTCAGTACTATGGATATCAGAATGATTGTCAGTATGATGGATATCAGAATGAGTGTCAGTATGATGGATTTCAGTATGATGGATTTCAGAATGAGTGTCAGTATGATGGATTTCAGAATGAGTGTCAGTATTATGGATATCAGAATGATTGTGAGTATGATGGATATCAGAATGATCAGTATAATGGATATCAGAATGATTGTCTGTATGATGGATATCAGAATAATTGTCAGTATGACGGATATCAGAATGAGTGTCAGTATGATGGATATCAGAATGATTGTCAGTATGATGGATTTCAGTATGATGGATTTCAGAATGAGTGTCAGTATGATGGATTTCAGAATGATTGTCAGTAATATGGATATGAGAATGAGTGTCAGTTTGATGGATTTCAGAATGATTGTCAGTATGATGGATATCAGAATGATTGTCAGTATTATGAATATCAGAATGAGTGTCAGTATGATGGATATCAGAATGATTGTCAGTATGATGGATATTAGAATGATTGTCAGTATTATGAATATTAGAATGAGTGTCAGTATTATGGATATTAGAATGAGTGTCAGTATTATGGATATTAGAATGATTGTCAGTATTATGAATATTAGAATGAGTGTCAGTATGATGGATATCAGAATAATTGTCAGTATGATGGATATTAGAATGATTGTAAGTATTATGAATATTAAAATGAGTGTCAGTATGATGGATATCAGAATGATTGTCAGTATGATGGATATTTGAATGATTGTCAGTATTATGAATATTAGAATGAGTGTCAGTATTATGAAGATAAGGATGGTTGTCAGTATGATGTATATTAGAATGATTGACAGTATTATGAATATTAGAATGATTGTAAGTATTATGAATATTAAAATGAGTGTCAGTATGATGGATATCAGAATGTTTGTCAGTATGATGGATATTAGAATGATTGTAAGTATTATGAATATTAGAATGAGTGTCAGTATGATGAAGATAAGGATGGTTGTCAGTATGATGGACATCAGAATCATTGTCAGTATGATGGATATTAGAATGAATGTCAGTATGATAAAGATAAGGATGGTTGTCAGTATGATGGATATAAGAATGATTGTCAGTATGACGAATATTAGAATGATTGTCAATATCATGGATATTAGAATCATTGTCAATATTATGGATATTAGAATGATTGTCAGTATGATACAAAATAGAATGATTGTCAATATGATGAATATTAGAATCATTGTCAGTATGATGGATATTAAAATCATTACAATCATTGTCAGTAAGACGGATATTGAAATGATTGTAAGTATTATGAATATTAGAATGAGTGTCAGTATGTTGAAGATAAGGATGGTTGTCAGTATGGTCGATATTAGAATCATTGTCTATAGGATGGATATTAGAATGTGTGTCAGTATGATGGATATTAGAATCATTGTCAGTAAGGTGGCTATTAGAATGAGTGTCAGTATGATGAAGATAAGGATGGTTGTCAGTAAGATGGACATTAGAATCATTATCAGTATGATGGATATTAGAATGATGGTCAATATGACATATCAGAATCATTGTCAGTATGATCGATATTAGAATGAATGTCAGTATGATGAAGATAAGGATGGTTGTCAGTATAATGGATATTAGAATGATTGTCAATATGATGGATATTAGAATCATTGTCAGTATGATGAATATTAGAATGAGTGTCAGTATGACGGATATTAGAATCATTGTCAATATGATGGATATTAGAATGATTGTCAGTATGATACAAAATAGAATGATTGTCAATATGATGAATATTAGAATCATTGTCAGTATGATGGATATTAGAATCATGTTAATATGATGGATATTAAAATCATTGTCAGTATGACGGATATTAGAATGATTGTCAATATGACGGATATTAGAATGAGTGTCAGTAGGATGGTTATAGAATGATTGTCAGTAAGTTGGATATTAGAATGATTGTGAGTATGATGGATATTAGAATGATTGTCAATATGACGGATATTACAATCATTGTCAGTATGACGGATATTAAAATGATTGTAAGTATTATGAATATTAGAATGTGTGTCAGTATGATGAAGATAAGGATGGTTGTCAGTATGATGGATATTATAATGAGTGTCAGTATGATGAATATTAGAATGAATGTCAGTATGATGAAGATACGGATGGTTGTCAGTATGATGGATATTATAATGATTGTCAGTATGATGGATATTAGAATGATTGTCAGTATGATGAATATTTGAATGAGTGTCAGTATGATGGATATTAGAATCATTGTCAATATTATGGATATTAGAATCATTGTCAGTATGATACAAAATAGACTGATTGTCAATATGATGAATATTAGAATCATTGTCAGTATGATGGATATTAGAATCATGTTAATATGATGGATATTAAAATCATTGTCAGTATGATGGATATTATAATGAGTGTCAATATGATGGATATTAGAATCATTGTCAGTATGATGGATATTATAATGAGTGTCAATATGATGGATATTATTATGAGTGTCAGTATGATGGATATTATAATGAGTGTCAATATGACGGATATTACAATCATTGTCAGTATGACGGATATTAAAATGAGTGTCAGTATGATGGATATTAAAATGATTGTCAATATGATCGATATTAGAATCATGTCAGTATGATGGATATTAGAATGTGCGTCAGTATGATGGATATTAGAATGATTGTCAGTAAGGTGGATATTAGAATGATTGTCAGTATGACGGATATTAGAATGATTGTCAATATGACGGATATTACAATCATTGTCAGTCAATATGACGGATATTAAAATGAGTGTCAGCATGATGGATATTAAAATGATTGTCAATATGATCGATATTAGAATCATTGTCAGTATGATGGATATTAGAATGATTGTCAGTAAGGTGGCTATTAGAATGAGTGTCAGTATGACGGATATTAGAATGATTGTCAGTATGACGGATATTAGATATTAGAATGATTGTCAGTATGACGGATATTAGAATGAGTGTCAGTATGTTGGATATTAGAATGATTGTCAGTATGATGGATATTACAATGATTGTCAGTATGATGGATATTAGAATCATTGTCAGTATGATGGATATTAGAATGATTGTCAATATGATGGATATGAGAATCATTGTCAGTATGATGGATATTAGAATGAGAGTCAGTATGATGAAGACAAGGATGATTGTCTGTATGATGGATGTTAGAATGAGTGTTAGTATGATGGATATTAGAATGATTGCCAGTATGATGGATATTAGAATGATTGTCAAGTATGATGGATATTAGAATGATTGTCAGTATGATGGATATTAGAATGATTGTCAAGTATGATGGATATTAGAATGATTGTCAGTAAGATGGATATCTAAATGATTGTCAGTATGGTGAAAATAAGAATGATTGTCAGTATAATGAAAATTTGAATGATTGTCAGTATGATGAATATTAGAATGAATGCAGTATGATGGATATTGGAATGAGTGTCAGTATGATGAATATTTGAATGATTGTCAGTATGATGGATTTTATAATGACTGTCAGTATGATGGATATTTGACTGATTGTCAGTAAGATGGATATTGGAAGAAGTGTCAGTATGATTGATATTTGAATGATTGTCAGTATGATGGATATTAGAATGATTGTCTGTATGATAGATATGTGAATGATTGTCAGTAAGATGGATATTAGAATGAGTATGAGTATGATGGATATTAGAACGAGTGTCAGTATGATGGATATTAGAATGAGTGTCTGTATGATGAAAATTAGAATAATTGTCAGTATGATGAATATTAAAATGATTGTCAGTATGGTATTAGAATGAGTGTCAGTATGGTGGATATTAGAATGAGTGTCATTAAGGTGGATATTAGAATGACTGTCAGTTTACTGGATATTAGAACTATTGTCAGTATGATTGATATTAGAATGAGTGTCAGTATGATTGATATTAGAATGATTGTCAGTAAGATGGATATTAGAATGATTGTCAGTATGATTGATATTAGAATGATTGTCAGTATGATTGATATTAGAATGATTATCAGTATGATGGATATTAGTATGAGTATGATGAATATTTGAATGATTGCCAGTATGATGGATATTGGAATGATCGTCAGTATGATGGATATTTGAATGATTGTCAGTATGGTGGATATTTCAATGATTGCCAGTATGATGGATATTAGAATGATTGTCAGTATGATGGATATTAGAATGATTGTCAGTATGATGAGTATTTCAATGATTGCCAGTATGATGGATATTAGAATGATTGTCAGTATGATGGATATTTGAATGATCGTCAGTATGATGGATATTAGAATAAGTATGAGTATCATGAATATTTGAATGATTGCCTGTATGATGGATATTAGAATGATCGTCAGTATGGTGGATATTAGAATGATTGTCAGTATGATGAATATTTGAATGATTGCCAGTATGATGGATATTATAATGATTGTCAGTATGATGAATATTTGAATGATTGCCAGTATGATGGATATTAGAATGATCGTCAGTATGGTGGATATTAGAATGATTGTCAGTATGATGAATATTTGAATGATTGCCAGTATGATGGATATTAGAATGATTGTCAGTATGATGAATATTTGAATGATTGCCAGTATGATGGATATTAGAATGATAGTCAGTATGGTGGATATTAGAATGATTGTCAGTATGATGAATATTTGAATGATTGCCAGTATGATGGATATTTGAATGATTGCCAGTATGATGGATATTAGAATGATTGTCAGTATGATGAATATTTGAATGATTGCCAGTATGATGGATATTAGAATGATAGTCAGTATGGTGGATATTAGAATGATTGTCAGTATGATGAGTATTTCAATGATTGCCAGTATGATGGATATTAGGATGATTGTCAGTATGATGGATATTTGAATGATCGTCAGTATGATGGATATTAGAATAAGTATGAGTATCATGAATATTTGAATGATTGCCTGTATGATGGATATTAGAATGATCGTCAGTATGGTGGATATTAGAATGATTGTCAGTATGATGAATATTTGAATGATTGCCAGTATGATGGATATTATAATGATTGTCATTATGATGAATATTTAAATGATTGCCAGTATGATGGATATTAGAATGATCGTCAGTATGGTGGATATTAGAATGATTGTCAGTATGATGAATATTTGAATGAATGTCAGTATGATGGATATTAGAATGATTGTCAGTATGATGAATATTTGAATGATTGCCAGTATGATGGATATTAGAATGATAGTCAGTATGGTGGATATTAGAATTATTGTCAGTATGATGAATATTTGAATGATTGCCAGTATGATGGATATTTGAATGATTGCCAGTATGATGGATATTAGAATGATTGTCAGTATGATGAATATTTGAATGATTGCCAGTATGATGGATATTAGAATGATAGTTAGTATGGTGGATATTAGAATGATTGTCAGTATGGTGAATATTTGAATGATTGCCAGTATGATGGATATTAGAATGATTGTCAGTATGATGGATATTAGAATGATTGTCAGTATGATGAATATTTGAATGATTGCCAGTATGGTGGATATTAGAATGATTGTCAGTATGATGAATATTTGAATGATTGCCAGTATGATGGATATTAGAATGCTTGTCAGTATGATGGATATTAGAATGATCGTCAGTATGGTGGATATTAGAATGATTGCCAGTATGGTGGATATTAGAATGATTGTCAGTATGATGGATATTAGAATGATTGTCAGTATGGTGGATATTAGAATGATTGTCAGTATGATGGATATTAGAATGATTGCCAGTATGATGGATATTAGAATGATTGTCAGTATGGTGGAGATTAGAATGAGTATGAGTATGAGTATGAGTATGATTGATATTAGAATGATTGTCAGTATGATGGATATTAGAATGATTGTCAGTATGATGGATATTAGAATGATTGTCAGTATGATTGATATTAGAATGATTGTCAATATGATGGATATTAGAATGAGTATGAGTATGATGGATATTAGAATGATTGTCAGTATAACGGATATTAGAATAAGTATGAGTATCATGAATATTTGAATGATTGCCTGTATGATGGATATTAGAATGATCGTCAGTATGGTGGATATTAGAATGATTGTCAGTATGATGAATATTTGAATGATTGCCAGTATGATGAATATTTGAATGATTGTCAGTATGATGGATATTAGAATGATTGTCAGTATGACTGATATTAGAATGACTGTCAGTATGATGGATATTTGAATGATTGCCAGTATGATGGATATTAGAATGATCGTCAGTATGGTGGATATTAGAATGAGTATGAGTATGAGTATGATTGCCAGTATGATTGATATTTGAATGAGTGCCAGTATGATTGATATTAGAATGATTGTCAGTATGATTGATATTAGAATGATTGTCAGTATGATGGATATTAGAATGATTGTCAGTATGATTGATATTAGAATGATTGTCAGTATGATGGATATTAGAATGATTGTCAGTATGATGGATATTAGAATGATTGTCAATAAGGTGGATATTAGAATGATCGTCAGTAAATGGATATAAGAATGATTGTTAGTATAATGGAAATCTGAATGATTGTCAGTATGATGAATATTAAAATGAGTGTCAGTATGATGAATATTTGAATGATTGTTAGTGAGATAGATATTGGAATGAGTGTCAGTATGATGGATATTAGAACGATTATCAGTATGATGGATATTATAATGAGTGACAGTATGACGGATATTGATAGGAGTGTCATTATGACGAATATTGGAATGAGTGTCAGTATGATTGATATTAGAATCATTGCCAGTATGATGGATATTAGAATGATTGTCAGTATGATGGATATTATAATCATTGTCAGTATGGTGGATATAAGAATGATTGTCAGTAAGGTGGACATTATAATGAGTGTCAGTATGGTGGATATTAGAATGATTGTCAGTAAGGTGGATATTAGAATGATTGTAAGTAAGGTGGATATTAGAATGAGTGTTAATATGACAGATATTAGAATGATTGTCAGTATGACGTATATTAGCATGAGTTGGACATTATAATGAGTGTCAGTATGGTGGATATTAGAATGATTGTCAGTATGATGGATATTTGAATGATTGTCAGTATGATGGATATTAGAATGAGTGTCAGTATGATGGATATTATACTGATTGTCAGTATGATGGATAATTGAATGATTGTCAGTATGATGAATATTTGAATGATTGTCAATATGATGGATATCTGAACGATTATGATGGATATTAGAATGAGTATGAGTATGATGGATCTTAGAATGATTGTCAGTCTGATGGATATTGCAATGAGTGTCAGTATGATGGATATTGGAAGGAGTGTCAGTATGATGGATATTTGAATGATTGTCAGTATGATGGATATTAGAATGAGTGTCAGTATGATGGATATTATATTGATTGTCAGTATGATGGATATTTGAATGATTGTCAGTATGATGGATATTTGAATGATTGTCAGTATGATGGATATTAGAATGAGTGTCAGTATGATGGATATTTGAATGATTGTCAGTATGATGGATATTATATTGATTGTCAGTATCATCGGATGGATATTTGAATGATTTTCAGTATGATGTATATTTGAATGATTGTCAATATGATGGATATCTGAACGATTATTATGGATATTAGAATGAGTATGAGTATGATGGATCTTAGAATGAATGTCAGTATGATGGATATTGCAATGAGTGTCAGTATGATGGATATTGGAAGGAGTGTCAGTATGATGGATATTTGAATGATTGTCAGTATGATGGATATTAGAATGAGTGTCAGTATGATGGATATTATATTGATTGTCAGTATGATGGATATTTAAATGATTGTCAGTATGATGGATATTATATTGATTGTCAGTATGATGGATATTTGAATGATTGTCAATATGATGGATATTATATTGATTGTCAGTATGATGGATATTTGAATGATTGTCAGTATGATGTATATTTGAATGATTGTCAATATGATGGATATCTGAATGATTATGATGGATATTAGAATGATTATGAGTATGATGGATATTTGACTGATTGTCAGTATGATGGATATCTGAATGATTATGATGGATATTGGAAGGAGTGTCAGTATGATGGATATTTGAATGAATGTCAGTATGATGGATATTAGAATGATTGTCAGTATGATGGATATTATATTGATTGTCAGTATGATGGATATTTGAATGATTGTCAGTATGATGGATATTATAATGATTGTCAGTATGATGGATATTTGAATGATTGTCAGTATGATGAATATTAGAATGAGTGTCAGTATGATGGATATTATATTGATTGTCAGTATGATGGATATTTGAATGATTGTCAGTATGATGGATATTATATTGATTGTCAGTATGATGGATATTTGAATGATTGTCAGTATGATGTATATTTGAATGATTGTCAATATGATGGATATCTGAATGATTATGATGGATATTAGAATGAGTATGATTATGATGGATCTTAGAATGATCGTCAGTATGATGGATATTGTAAAGAGTGTCAGTATGATAAATATTTGAATGATTGTCAGTATGATGGATATTAGGATGATTGTCAATATGATGGATATTTGAAAGATTATCAGTATGATGGATATTAAAATGACTGTCACTATGATGGATATTAGAATGATTGTCAGAATGATGGATATTTGAATGATTATCAGTATGATGGATATTAGAATGAGTGCCAGTATGATGGATATCGGAAGGAGTGTCAGTATGATTGATATTTGAATGAGTATGAGTGTGATGGATATTTCAACGATTAGAATAAGTGTCAGTAAGATGGGTATTTGAATGATTGTCAGTATGATGGATATTAGAATGATTGTCAGTATGATGGATATTAGAATGATTGTCAGTATGATGGATATTACACTGATTGTCAGTATGATGGATATTAGAATGATTGTCAGTATGATGGATATTAGATCGATTATCAGTATGATGGATATTAGAATGAGTGTCAGTATGATGGATATTGGAAGGAGTGTCAGTATGATGGGTATTAGAATGATTGTCAGTATGATGGATATTACACTGATTATCAGTAAGATGGATATTTGAATGATTGTCAGTATGATCGATATTAGAACGATTATCAGTATGATGGATATTAGAATGAGTGTCAGTAAGATGGATATTTGAATGATTGTCAGTTATGATCGATATTATATTGAGTATGATTATGATGGATATGAGAATGAGTGTCAGTATGATTTATATTAGAATGGTTATCTGTATGATGGATATTACAATGAGTATGAGTATGATGGATATTAGAATGAGTGTCAGTATGATGGATATTGGAATGATTGTTAGTATGATGGATATTGGAATGAGTGTTAGTATGATGGATATTAGAATGATTATCAGTATGATGGATATTACAATGAGTATGAGTATGATGGATATTTGAATCCTTGTCAGTATGATGGATATTTGAATGATTGTCAGTATGATGGATATTTGAATGATTGTCAGTATAATTGATATTACAATGAGTATGAGTATGATGGATATTTGAATGATTATCAGTATAATCGATATTACAATGAGTATGAGTATGATGGATATTAGAATGATTGTCAGTATGATGGATATTAGAATGATTGTCAGTATGATGGATATTTGAATGATTATCAGTATGACGCTAATTAGAAAGTGTATGAGTATGATGGAAAATATAATGATTGTCAGTATAATCGATATTACAATGAGCATGAGTAAGATGGATATTGGAATGATTGTTAGTATGATGGATATAAGAATGTTTATCAGTACGATGGATATTAGAATGAGTATGATGGATATTGGAATGATTGTTAGTATGATGGATATTATAATGATTAGCAGTATGATGGATATTTGAATGATTGTCAATATGATGGATATCTGAACGATTATTATGGATATTAGAATGAGTATGAGTATGATGGATCTTAGAATGATTGTCAGTATGATGGATATTGCAATGAGTGTCAGTATGATGGATATTGGAAGGAGTGTCAGTATGATGGATATTTGAATGAGTGTCAGTATGATGGATATTATATTGATTGTCAGTATGATGGATATTTGAATGATTGTCAGTATGATGGATATTATATTGATTGTCAGTATGATGGATATTTGAATGATTGTCAGTATGATGTATATTTGAATGATTGTCAATATGATGGATATCTGAATGATTATGATGGATATTAGAATGAGTATGATTATGATGGATCTTAGAATGATCGTCAGTATGATGGATATTAGAATGAGTGTCAGTATGATGGATATTGTAAAGAGTGTCAGTATGATAAATATTTGAATGATTGTCAGTATGATGGATATTAGGATGATTGTCAATATGATGGATATTTGAAAGATTATCAGTATGATGGATATTAAAATGACTGTCACTATGATGGATATTAGAATGATTGTCAGAATGATGGATATTTGAATGATTATCAGTATGATGGATATTAGAATGAGTGCCAGTATGATGGATATTGGAAGGAGTGTCAGTATGATTGATATTTGAATGAGTATGAGTGTGATGGATATTTCAACGATTAGAATGAGTGTCAGTAAGATGGGTATTTGAATGATTGTCAGTATGATGGATATTAGAATGATTGTCAGTATGATGGATATTAGAATGATTGTCAGTATGATGGATATTACACTGATTGTCAGTATGATGGATATTAGAATGATTGTCAGTATGATGGATATTAGATCGATTATCAGTATGATGGATATTAGAATGAGTGTCAGTATGATGGATATTGGAAGGAGTGTCAGTATGATGGGTATTAGAATGATTGTCAGTATGATGGATATTACACTGATTGTCAGTAAGATGGATATTTGAATGATTGTCAGTATGATCGATATTAGAACGATTATCAGTATGATGGATATTAGAATGAGTGTCAGTAAGATGGATATTTGAATGATTGTCAGTTATGATCGATATTAGATTGAGTATGAGTATGATGGATATGAGAATGAGTGTCAGTATGATTTATATTAGAATGGTTATCAGTATGATGGATATTACAATGAGTATGAGTATGATGGATATTAGAATGAGTGTCAGTATGATGGATATTGGAATGATTGTTAGTATGATGGATATTGGAATGATTGTTAGTATGATGGATCTTAGAATGATTATCAGTATGATGGATATTACAATGAGTATGAGTATGATGGATATTTGAATCATTGTCAGTATGATGGATATTTGAATGATTGTCAGTATGATGGATATTTGAATGATTGTCAGTATAATTGATATTACAATGAGTATGAGTATGATGGATATTTGAATGATTGTCAGTATAATCGATATTACAATGAGTATGAGTATGATGGATATTAGAATGATTGTCAGTATGATGGATATTAGAATGATTGTCAGTATGATGGATATTTGAATGATTATCAGTATGACGCTAATTAGAAAGTGTATGAGTATGATGGAAAATATAATGATTGTCAGTATAATCGATATTACAATGAGCATGAGTAAGATGGATATTGGAATGATTGTTAGTATGATGGATATTAGAATGTTTATCAGTACGATGGATATTAGAATGAGTATGATGGATATTGGAATGATTGTTAGTATGATGGTATTATAATGATTAGCAGTATGATGGATATTAGAATGAGTATGAGGGATATTAGAATGATTGTATGATGGATATGTGAATGTGTATTGAGTATGATGGACATTAGAATGACTGTTAGTATCATGGATATTTGAATGACTGTCAGTTTGATGGATAGTAGAATGATTATCAGTATGATGGATATTATAATGTCTGTATGATGGATATTTGAATGACTGACAGAGTGATGGACATTATAATGACTGTCAGTATGATGGATATTATATTGATTGTCAGTATGATGGATATTTGAATGATTTTCAGTATGATGTATATTTGAATGATTGTCAATATGATGGATATCTGAACGATTATTATGGATATTAGAATGAGTATGAGTATGATGGATCTTAGAATAATTGTCAGTATGATGGATATTGCAATGAGTGTCAGTATGATGGATATTGGAAGGAGTGTCAGTATGATGGATATTTGAATGATTGTCAGTATGATGGATATTAGAATGAGTGTCAGTATGATGGATATTATATTGATCGTCAGTATGATGGATATTTAAATGATTGTCAGTATGATGGATATTATATTGATTGTCAGTATGATGGATATTTGAATGATTGTCAGTATGATGTATATTTGAATGATTGTCAATATGATGGATATTATATTGATTGTCAGTATGATAGATATTTGAATGATTGTCAGTATGATGTATATTTGAATGATTGTCAATATGATGGATATCTGAATGATTATGATGGATATTAGAATGATTATGAGTATGATGGATATTTGACTGATTGTCAGTATGATGGATATCTGAATGATTATGATGGATATTGGAAGGAGTGTCAGTATGATGGATATTTGAATGATTGTCAGTATGATGGATATTAGAATGATTGTCAGTATGATGGATATTATATTGATTGTCAGTATGATGGATATTTGAATGATTGTCAGTATGATGGATATTATAATGATTGTCAGTATGATGGATATTTGAATGACTGTCAGTATGATGGATATTAGAATGAGTGTCAGTATGATGGATATTATATTGATTTTCAGTATGATGGATATTTGAATGATTGTCAGTATGATGGATATTATATTGATTGTCAGTATGATGGATATTTGAATGATTGTCAGTATGATGTATATTTGAAAGATTGTCAATATGATGGATATCTGAATGATTATAATGGATATTAGAATGAGTATGATTATGATGGATCTTAGAATGATCGTCAGTATGATGGATATTAGAATGAGTGTCAGTATGATGGATATTGTAAAGAGTGTCAGTATGATAAATATTTGAATGATTGTCAGTATGATGGATATTAGGATGATTGTCAATATGATGGATATTTGAAAGATTATCAGTATGATGGATATTAAAATGACTGTCACTATTATGGATATTAGAATGATTGTCAGAATGATGGATATTTGAATGATTATCAGTATGATGGATATTAGAATGAGTGCCAGTAAGATGGATATTGGAAGGAGTGTCAGTATGATGGATATTTGAATGAGTATGAGTGGGATGGATATTTGAACGATTAGAATGAGTGTCAGTAAGATGGGTATTTGAATGATTGTCAGTATGATGGATATTAGAATGATTGTCAGTATGATGGATATTAGAATGATTGTCAGTATGATGGATATTACACTGATTGTCAGTATGATGGATATTAGAATGATTGTCAGTATGATGGATATTAGATCGATTATCAGTATGATGGATATTAGAATGAGTGTCAGTATGATGGATATTGGAAGGAGTGTCAGTATGATGGGTATTAGAATGATTGTCAGTATGATGGATATTACACTGATTGTCAGAAAGATGGATATTTGAATGATTGTCAGTATGATCGATATTAGAACGATTATCAGTATGATGGATATTAGAATGAGTGTCAGTAAGATGGATATTATAATGATTAGCAGTATGATGGATATTAGAATGAGTATGAGGGATATTAGAATGATTGTATGATGGATATGTGAATGTGTATTGAGTATGATGGACATTAGAATGACTGTTAGTATCATGGATATTTGAATGACTGTCAGTTTGATGGATAGTAGAATGATTATCAGTATGATGGATATTATAATGTCTGTATGATGGATATTTGAATGACTGACAGAGTGATGGACATTATAATGACTGTCAGTATGATGGATATTATATTGATTGTCAGTATGATGGATATTTGAATGATTTTCAGTATGATGTATATTTGAATGATTGTCAATATGATGGATATCTGAACGATTATTATGGATATTAGAATGAGTATGAGTATGATGGATCTTAGAATAATTGTCAGTATGATGGATATTGCAATGAGTGTCAGTATGATGGATATTGGAAGGAGTGTCAGTATGATGGATATTTGAATGATTGTCAGTATGATGGATATTAGAATGAGTGTCAGTATGATGGATATTATATTGATCGTCAGTATGATGGATATTTAAATGATTGTCAGTATGATGGATATTATATTGATTGTCAGTATGATGGATATTTGAATGATTGTCAGTATGATGTATATTTGAATGATTGTCAATATGATGGATATTATATTGATTGTCAGTATGATAGATATTTGAATGATTGTCAGTATGATGTATATTTGAATGATTGTCAATATGATGGATATCTGAATGATTATGATGGATATTAGAATGATTATGAGTATGATGGATATTTGACTGATTGTCAGTATGATGGATATCTGAATGATTATGATGGATATTGGAAGGAGTGTCAGTATGATGGATATTTTAATGATTGTCAGTATGATGGATATTAGAATGATTGTCAGTATGATGGATATTATATTGATTGTCAGTATGATGGATATTTGAATGATTGTCAGTATGATGGATATTATAATGATTGTCAGTATGATGGATATTTGAATGACTGTCAGTATGATGGATATTAGAATGAGTGTCAGTATGATGGATATTATATTGATTTTCAGTATGATGGATATTTGAATGATTGTCAGTATGATGGATATTATATTGATTGTCAGTATGATGGATATTTGAATGATTGTCAGTATGATGTATATTTGAAAGATTGTCAATATGATGGATATCTGAATGATTATAATGGATATTAGAATGAGTATGATTATGATGGATCTTAGAATGATCGTCAGTATGATGGATATTAGAATGAGTGTCAGTATGATGGATATTGTAAAGAGTGTCAGTATGATAAATATTTGAATGATTGTCAGTATGATGGATATTAGGATGATTGTCAATATGATGGATATTTGAAAGATTATCAGTATGATGGATATTAAAATGACTGTCACTATGATGGATATTAGAATGATTGTCAGAATGATGGATATTTGAATGATTATCAGTATGATGGATATTAGAATGAGTGCCAGTAAGATGGATATTGGAAGGAGTGTCAGTATGATGGATATTTGAATGAGTATGAGTGTGATGGATATTTGAACGATTAGAATGAGTGTCAGTAAGATGGGTATTTGAATGATTGTCAGTATGATGGATATTAGAATGATTGTCAGTATGATGGATATTAGAATGATTGTCAGTATGATGGATATTACACTGATTGTCAGTATGATGGATATTAGAATGATTGTCAGTATGATGGATATTAGATCGATTTTCAGTATGATGGATATTAGAATGAGTGTCAGTATGATGGATATTGGAAGGAGTGTCAGTATGATGGGTATTAGAATGATTGTCAGTATGATGGATATTACACTGATTGTCAGAAAGATGGATATTTGAATGATTGTCAGTATGATCGATATTAGAACGATTATCAGTATGATGGATATTAGAATGAGTGTCACTAAGATGGATATTTGAATGATTGTCAGTTATGATCGATATTAGATTGAGTATGAGTATGATGGATATGAGAATGAGTGTCAGTATGATGGATATTAGAATGATTATCAGTATGATGGATATTACAATGAGTATGAGTATGATGGATATTAGAATGACTGTCAGTATGATAGATATAGAATGATTATCAATATGATGTATATATGAATGATTGTCAGTTTGATGGATTTTAGAATGATTGTGAGTATGATGGATATTAAAATGTCAGTATGATGGATATTTGAATGACTGTCAGTATGATGGATGTTAAAATGATTGCCAGAATGATGGATATTTGAATGATTGTGAGTATGATGGATATTAGAATAACGTGAGGATGATGGACAATATAATGACTGTCAGCATGATGAATATTAGAATGATTGTCAGTATGATGGATATTACAATTAGTGTCAGTATGATGAACATTAGAATGATTGCCAGTGTGATGTATATTGGAATGAGCGTCAGTATGATGAATATTAGAATGATTGTCAGTGTGATGGATATTAGAATGATTGTCAGTATGATGAACATTAGAATGGTGTCAGTATGATGGATATTAGAATGATTGTCAGTATGATGAATATTTGAATGATTGTCAGTATGATGGATATTAGAATGAGTGTCAGTACGATGGATATTGGAAGGAGTGTCAGTATGATGGATATTTGAATGATTGTCAGTATGATGAATATTAGAATGAGTATGAGTATAATGGATATTAGAATGGTTGTCAGTAACATGGATATTTCAATGATTATCAGTATGATGGATATTTGAATGATTGTCAGTATGATCGATATTAGAATGATTGTCAGTATGATGGATATTAGAATGATTATCAGTATGATGGATATTAGAATGGTGATTGCCAGTATGAAGGATATTAGAATGATTGTCAGTATGATGGATATTTGAATGATTGTCAGTATGATCGATATTAGAATGAGTATGAGTATAATGGATATTAGAATGATTGTCAGTAACATACATATTTCAATGATTATCAGTATGATGGATATTAGAATCAGTATGAGTATGTTGGATATTAGAATGATTGCCAGTATGATGGATATTTGAATGATTGTCCGTATGATCGATATTAGAATGATTGTCAGTATGATGGATATTTGAATGATTATCAGTATGATGGATATTAGAATGATTGCCAGTATGATGGATAATAGAATGATTGCCAGTATGATTGATATTAGAATGGTGATTGCCAGTATGAAGGATATTAGAATGATTGTCGGTATGATGGATATTTGAATGATTGTCAGTATGATCGATATTAGAATGAGTATGAGTATAATGGATATTAGAATGATTGTCAGTAACATGGATATTTCAATGATTATCAGTATGATGGATATTAGAATCAGTATGAGTATGTTGGATATTAGAATGATTGTCAGTATGATGGATATTTGAATGATTGTCAGTATGATCGATATTAGAATGATTGTCAGTATGATGGATATTTGAATGATTATCAGTATGATGGATATTAGAATGATTGCCAGTATGATGGATATTTGAATGATTGTCAGTATGATCGATATTAGAATGATTATCAGTATGATGGATATTAGAATGATTGCCAGTATGATGGATATTAGAATGATTGTCAGTATGATGGATATTTGAATGATTGTCAGTATGATGGATATTAGAATGATTATCAGTATGATGGATATTAGAATGAGTGTCAGTATGATCCATATTAGAATGAGTGTCAGTATGATGGATATTTTAATGATTGTCAGTATGATGGATATTAGAATGATTATCAGTATGATGGATATTAGAATGATTGCCAGTATGATGGATATTAGAATGATTTTCAGTATGATGGATATTTGAATGATTGTCAGTATGATCGATATTAGAATGAGTATGAGTATAATGGATATTAGAATGATTGTCAGTAACATGTCAGTTCAATGCTTATTAGTATGATGGATATAAGAATGATTGTCAGTATGATGGATATTAGAATGAGTGTCAGTATAATGGATATTAAAATGTGTATAATGGATATTAGAATCACTGTCAGTATGATGGATATTAAAATTATTGTCAGTATGATGGATATGTGAATGAGTATTGAGAATGATGCATATTAGAATGATTGCAAGTATGAAGGATATTTGAATGACTGTCAGTATGATGGATAGTAGAATGCTTGTCAGCAAGATCAAAACCAGAATGATTGTCATTTTGATGGATATTACAATGACTGTCAGTATGATGGATATTACAATGATCGTCAATATTATGGATATTACAATGTCAATATGGTGGATATCTGAATGACTGTCAGTATGATGGATGTTAGAATGATTGCCAGATTGATGGATATTTGAATGACTGTCAGTATGATGGATATTTGAATGATTGTCAGTATGATGGATATTTGAATGTCAGTATGATGAATATTAGAATGAGTATGAGTATGACGGATATTAGAATGAATGTCAGTATGATGGACATTAAAATGAGCGGGAGTATGATGGCCATTATAATGACTGTCAGCATGATGAATATTAGAATGATTATCATTAGGATGGATATTACAAAGATTGTCAGTCTGATGGATATTACAATGATTGTCAGTATGATGGTTAGTAGAATGATTGTCAGTATGATGGATATTAGAATGAGTGTCAGTATGATGGATATTTGAATGACTGTCAGTATGATGGATATTTGAATGATTGTCAGTATGATGATTATTAGAATGATTGTCAGTATGATAAATATCAGGATGATTATCAGTATGATGGATATTTGAATGACTGTCAGTATGACGGATATTGGAATGTTTGTCAGTATGATGGATTTTGGAATGATTGTCAGTATGATGGATATCAAAATGACTGTCAGTATGATGGATACTAGAATGATTGTCAGTGTGATGGATATTACAATGATTGTCAGTATGATGGATTATCAGTATGATGGATATAAGAATGATTGGCAGTATGATGGATATTATAATGATTGTCAGTTTGCTGGACATTATAATTCCTGTCAGTATAATGGATATCAGAATGATTGTCAGTATGACGAAGATAAGAATGTTTGTCAGTATTATGGATATTAGAATGATTGTCAGTATGACGGATATTAGAATGATTATCAGTATGATGGATACAAAAATGATTGTCAGTACGATTGATATTAGAAAGATTGCCAGTATTATGGAGATAAGAATGATTGTCAGTATGATGTATATTAGAACGATTGTCAATATGACTGAGATTAGAATGACTGTTAGTATGATGAATATCAGAATGATTGTTAGTATGATGGATATTAGAATGAGTGTCAGTATGATGGTTATTAGAATGAGTGTCAGTAAGATGGATATTAAAATGATTGTCAGTATGGTGAATATTAAAACGAGTGTCAATATGATGAATATTAGAGTGTTTATCAGTAAGATGGATATTAGAATGAGTGTCAGTATGATGAATATCAGAATGAGTGTCAGTATGATGAATATTAGAATGTTTGTCAGTAAGATTGATATCAGAATGACGGTCAGTATGATGGATATCAGAATGAGTGTCAGTATGATGGATATCAGAATGATTGTCAGTATGATAGATATTAGAATGAGTGTCAGTATGATGGATATCAGAATGATTATTAGTATGATGGATATTAGAATCATTGCAAGTATGATGGATATTAGAATGATTGTCAGTATGATGGATATCAGAATGATTGTAAGTATGATGTATATTAAAATGAGTGTCAGTATTATGGATTTTAGAATGATGGATATCAGAATGAGTGTCAGTATGATGGATATCAGAATGGGTGTCAGTATGATGGATATCAGAATGAGTGTTAGTATGATGGATATTAGAATGATTTTCAGTATGACGGTTTGTCAGTATGATGGATATCAGAATGATTGTCAGTATGGATATCAGAATGATTGTCAGTATGATGGATATCAGAATGATTGTTAGTATGATGGATATTAGTATGAGTGTCAGTATGATGGATATTATAATGATTGTTAGTATTATGCTGATTAGAATGATTGTCAGTATGATGGATTGTCAGTATGATGGATATTAGAATGATTGTCAGTATGATGGATTGTCAGTATGATGGATTATTAGTATGTTGGATATTAGAATGATTGTCAGTATGATGGATTGTCAGTATGATGGATTGTGAGTCTGATGGATATTAGAATGATTGTCAGTATGATGGATATTAGAATGATTGTCAGTATGGATATCAGAATGATTGTTAGTATGATGGATATTAGAATAAGTGTCAGTATGAAGGATATTAGAAATGATTGTCAGTATGGATATCAGAATGATTGTCAGTATGGTGGATATTAGAATGATTGTCAGTATGGATATCAGAATAAGTGTCAGTATGATGGATATTAGAATGATTGTCAGTATGGATATCAGAATGATTGTTAGTATGGTGGATATTAGAGTAAGTGTCAGTATGATGGATATTAGAATGATTGTCAGTATGGATATCAGAATGATTGTCAGTATGGTGGATATTAGAATGATTGTCAGTATGGATATCAGAATGAGTGTCAGTATGATGGATATCAGAATGATTGTTAGTATGATGGATATTAGAATGAGTGTCAGTATGATGGATGTTAGAATAATTGTCAGCATGATGGATTGTAAGTATGATGGATATTAGAATGATTGTCAGTATGATGGATATCAGAATGATTGTTAGTATAATGAATATTAGAATGATTGTTAGTATTATGCTGATTAGAATGATTGTCAGTATGATGGATTGTCAGTATGATGGATATTAGAATGATTGTCAGTATGGTGGATTGTCAGTCTGATGGATTGTTAGTATGGTGGATATTAGAATGATTGTCAGTATGATGGATATTAGAATAATTGTCAGTATGATGGATATTAGAATGATTGTCAGTATGGATATCGGAATGATTGTCAGTATGATGGATATCAGAATGATTGTTAGTATGATGGATATTAGAATGAGTGTCAGTATGATGGATATTAGAATAATTGTCAGTATGATGGATTGTCAGTATGATGGATATCAGAATGATTGTTAGTATGATGGGTATTAGAATGATTGCTAATATTATGCTGATTAGAATGATTGTCAGTATGATGGATTGTCAGTATGATGGATATTAGAATGATTGTCAGTATGATGGATTGTCAGTATGATGGATTGTCAGTATGATGGATATCAGAATGATTGTTAGTATGATGGATATTAGAATGAGTATGAGGGATATCAGAATGATTGTCAGTATGATGGATATATCAGAATGATTGTTACTATGATGGATATTAGAATGATTGTCAGTATGATGGTTGTAGAATGATTGTCAGTATGAAGGATATTAGAATGATTGTCAGTATAATGGATTGTTAGTAGGATGGATATTAGAATGTGTGTCAGTATGATGGATATTACAGTGATTGTCAGTATGATGGATATTAGACTGATAGTCAGTATGATGGATTGTCAGTCTGATGGATTGTTAGTATGGTGGATATTAGAATGATTGTCAGTATGATGGATATTAGAATAAGTGTCAGTATGATGGATATTAGAATGATTGTCAGTATGGATATCGGAATGATTGTCAGTATGATGGATATCAGAATGATTGTTAGTATGATGGATATTAGAATGAGTGTCAGTATGATGGATATTAGAATAATTGTCAGTATGACGGATTGTCAGTATGATGGTTATTAGAATGATTGTCAGTATGATTGATATCAGAATGATTGTTAGTAGGATGGGTATTAGAATGATTATTAGTATTATGCTGATTAGAATGATTGTCAGTATGATGGATTGTCAGTATGATGGATATTAGAATGATTGTCAGTATGATGGATTGTCAGTATGATGGATATCAGAATGATTGTTAGTATGATGGATATTAGAATGAGTATGAGGGATATCAGAATGATAGTCAGTATGATGGATATCAGAATGATTGTTACTATGATGGATATTAGAATGATTGTCAGTATGATGGTTGTAGAATGATTGTCAGTATGAAGGATATTAGAATGATTGTCAGTATGATGGATTGTTAGTAGGATTGATATTAGAATGTGTGTCAGTATGATGGATATTACAGTGATTGTCAGTATGATGGATATTAGACTGGTAGTCAGTATGATGGATTGTCAGTCTGATGGATATTAGAATGATTGTCAATAGGATGGATATCAGAATGATTGTTTGTAGGATGTATATTAGAATGAGTGTCAGTATGATGGATATTAGAATAAGTGTCAGTATGATGGATATTAGAATGATTGTCAGTGTGATGGATATCAGAATGATTGTCAGTATGATGGATATTAGAATGAATGTCAGTATGATGGATATTAGAATGAATGTCAGTATGATGGATATTAAAATGATTGTCAGTATGATGGATATCAGAATGATTGTTTGTATGATGTATATTAGAATGAGTGTCAGTATGATGGATATTAGAATAAGTGTGAGTATGATAGATATTAGAATGATTGTCAGTATGATGGATATAAAAATGATTTTCAGTATGATGGATATCAGAATGATTGTCAGTATGATGGATATCAGAATGATTGTCAGTATGATGGATATAAAAATGATTTTCAGTATGATGGATATCAGAATGATTGTCAGTATGATGGATATCAGAATGACTGTCAGTATGATGGATATTAGAATGAATGTCAGTATGATGGATATATAATGATTTTCAGTATGATGGATATTGGGAGGAGTGTCAGTATGATGGATATCAGAATGATTGTCAGTATGATGGATATTAGAATGACTGTCAGTAAGATGAACATTAGAATGATTGTCAGTATGATGGATATTAGAATAATTGTCAGTATGATGGATATCAGAATGAGTGACAGTATTATGGAGATTAGAATGATTATGATGACTATTAGAATGATATATAGTATATTGGTTGTTATTATGAAAAGAATGAATATTAAAATGATCATTATGTAAATGTGTTTTGTGTGGCAGCATTTAAGCCGCAATCAAAAAACACATTCAGCTTGTGAAAGGGCGGTATTAAAATAATTTCCATTTAAAGTAGTACCTCTATCGCGTTTTCCACATTTTATTTAAATACATGGGTAAACAAATACCGGTAATAATAAAAGCCACAAAAACGACATTTTATATGACAATTAGTAAGCAATATGTAACAAATGTGATGTAGCAACGGTTTTGTAAAATACATTCACAAGCATACAAAATTACAGGAGAATGCATGCACGAGTTGAGCATAATTATATAACAAAGTAGGCAGAGTTTTAGTTTTGTTGGCTAATTGCCATCACACCTGTTAGAAAAGCCAGTGACTCTCATACATGTCAAATACAGAAACCACCATATCACCTAATATAAAAAACCTGACGTAAAAGCCCTATATACTTTAGTTTTAATAGGGCAGCAAATGCCAGCTTCGACATACTAATATAGTCTTTACTGTAGTTACGATTTGACACATATAACTGATATTATTATATATCATTTTTAATACGTAGTTTTCATTTGGCTAAACGGCAGTCACGTGTAAGTCATTAGTATGAACTTTTGACTTTAGAACGTTTCCTATCCTTTGCGGTCAATTGGTTTTTTTTTGCAGGTCAATAGTCTGAGAATGACGTTACGCTTTCCCATGACGTGACGTCATGCATGTAAACAAGTAAGCAAAAAGTAAGCAAACTAATGGAGTTTATACGATTCAATATAATTAAACAACTGTCTACTTCTGTTTCTGTCAACGGTTAAAACTATTCATCCTCGGGAATGACTATTGCCCCTCAGCAGTGAACTATTGACCTCGACTGCGTCTCGGTCAATAGTTCACTGCTTCGGGTCAATAGTCATTCCCTTGGATGAATAATTTTAACCGTTGACCTGAACAGAAGTAGATAGTTGTATACTATTTTTTCTTGGGTTTTTGCTTCAACAGCATGCTTAAAATACAAAATAACATACCTTGGGCTTGGTCAAACGAGTCTTAAAAAGAAACAGAAACGTACACATATTACAATTATAAATAATAATAAGAAATATACAATCACAGTGTTCGTGGGGAAAGATACTAGATTCAAAGTCAGTTCGGGGTTCGACATTCAAACCCAGTTCGGTATTCAACATTCAAACCCAGTTCGCTTTTCAACATTCGAACCCAGTTCGGGGTTCGACATTAGAATCCAGATCGATATTCAACATTCAATGTCAGTTCGAGGTTCAACATTCGAACCCAGTTTTTATTCAACATTCAAAGTAAGTTCGGGGTTTCTACATTCGAACCCAGTTCGGTATTTAACATTCAAAGTCAGTTCGGGGTTCGACATTCAAACCCAGTTCGGTATTCAACATTCGAACCCAGTTCGGGGTTCGACATTCGAACCGAGTTCAATATTTAACATTAGAACCCAGTTCGGGGTTCGACATTCGGACCGAGTTCGGTATTTAACATTAGAACCTAGTTCGGGGTCCGACATTCAAACCCAGTTCGGTATTCAACATTCGAACCCCGAAGTGACTCTGAAAGTTGAATACCGAACTAGGTTCGAATGTCGAACCCCGAACTGACTTTGAATGTTGAATACCGAACTGGATTCGAATGTTGAACCCCGAACTGGGTTCGAATGTTGAACCCCGAACTGGGTGCGAATGTCGAACCCCGAACTGGATTCGAATGTTGAATACCTAACTGGGTTCGAATGTCGAACCCCGAACTGACTTTGAATGTTGAATACCGAACTGGATTCGAATGTTGAACCCCGAACTTGGTTCGAATGTTGAATACCGAACTGGGTTCGAATGTCGAACCCCGAACTGACTTTGAATGTTGAATACCGAACTGGATTCGAATGTTGAACACCGAACTTACTCTGAATGTTGAATACCGAACTGGGTTCAAATGTCGAACCCCGAACTGACTCTGAATGTTGAATACCAACTGGGTCAAAAGTCGAACTCCGAACTGACTCTGAATGCTGAATACCGAACTGGGTTCGAATGTCGAACCCCGAACTGACTTTGAATGTTGAATACCGAACTGGATTCTAATGTTGAACCCCGAACAGGATTCGAATGTTGAACCCCGAACTGGATTCGAATGTTGAATACCGAACTGGGTTCGAATGTCACCCCGAACTGACTTTGAATGTTAAATACCGAACTGGATTCGAATGTCGAAACCCGAACTGACTTTGAATGTTGAATACCGAACTGGGTTCTAATGTCAAACACCGAACTGACTCTGAATGTTGAATACCGAACTGGGTTTGAATGTCGAATCCCGAACTGACTTTGAATGTTGAATACTGAACTGGGTTCAAATGTCGAACTCCGAACTGACTCTGAATGTTGAATACCGAACTGGGTTCGAATGTCGAATCCCGAACTGACTTTGAATGTTAAATACTGAACTGGGTTCAAATGTCGAACTCCGAACTGACTCTGAATGTTGAATACCGAACTGGGTTCGAATGTCGAACCCGAAAATGACTTTGAATGTTGAATACCGAGCTGTGTTTGAACCCCGAACACCGAACCCCGAGCCAACTTCACACACATTTAAAAATGAGGTAATATATTCCGTGATTAACTACAGTACAAATGAGGTATATATCCCGTGATTAACTACAGTACAAATGAGGTATATATTCCGTGATTAACTACAGTACAAATGAGGTATATATTCCGTGATTAACTACAGTACAAATGAGGTAATATATTCCGTGATTAACTACAGTACAAATGAGGTAATATATTCCGTGATTAACTACAGTACAAATGAGGTATATATCCCGTGATTAACCACAGTACAAATGAGGTATATATTCCGTGATTAACCACAGTACAAATGAGGTATATATCCCGTGATTAACTACAGTACAAATGAGGAATATATCCCGTGATTAACTACAGTACAAATGAGGTATATATCCCGTGATTAACTACAGTACAAATGAGGTAATATATCCCGTGATTAACTACAGTAGTACAAATGAGGTAAGATATTCCGTGATTAACCACAGTACAAATGAGATAATTATTCCGTGATTAACCTCTATCTATATTGTACCAATGAGGTAATAAATTCCGTGATTAACCACTATATATGCAGTACAAATGAGGTAATATATTCCGTGATTAACCACAGTACAAATGAGGTAATATATTCCGTGATTAACCACATTACAAATGAGGTAAGATATTCCGTGATTAACCACAGTACAAATGAGGTAATATATTCCGCGATTAACCACAGTACAAATGAGGTAATACATTCCGTGATTAACCCCTATCTATGCAGTACAAATGAAGTAATATATATAACGTGATTAACCACTATCTACACAATACAAATGAGGTAACATATTCCGAAATTAACCCTTATCTATGCAGTACAAATGAGGTAACATATGCCGTGATTAACCTCTATCTATGCAGTACAAATGAGGTAATATATATTACGTGATTAACCACTATCAATGAGGTAGCATATTCCGAAATTAACCCTTATCTATGCTATACAAATGAGGTAATATATACCGTGATTAACCTATATCTATGCAGTACAAATGCCGAGGGTTGGAATTCCGTATCTGAACCGAATACCCATGATAGATTCTTTTTCTTGCATATCAGAGACATTTTGTGCGTTGACGCCGCCAGCTACTAACGTTTTGCATGTTTTCCTACTGTTTTCCTGATATGCAAGAAAAATAATTTATCATGGGTATTCGGTTCAGATAGGGAATTCCAACCCTCAGAGCCTCGATTCCGATAAAAACACTCGGGTTGGAATTCCCTATCTTCACCGGCTATACCCATGAAAGATTCTTATAACCTCACATGAGGGAAACACCTATCTCATATGACTAGAAATGGGAGAACATATATTGCGTGATTTAACCCCTATCTATGCAGTATAAATGAAGTAATATATTCCTTGATTAACCCCTAGCTATGCAGTACAAATGAGGAAATATAGTCCGTGATTAATCTATGCTGTACAAATGAGGTAATATATTCCGTGATTAACCCCTATCTATGCAGTACAAATGAGGTATTATATTCCGTGATTAACCCGTACTTATGCAGTACAAATGAGGCAATATATTCCATGATTAACCCCTATCTATGCAGTACAAATGAGGTATTATATTCCGTGATTAACCCGTACTTATGCAGTACAAATGAGGCAATATATTCCATGATTAACCCCTATCTATATAGTACAAATGAGGTAAACTATTCAGTGATTAACCCCTATCTATGCAGTACAAATGAGGTAATATATTCATTGAGTAACCCCTATCTATGAGGTACACATGAGTTAATATATCCCGTGATTAACCCCTATGTAGTACAAATGAGTTAATATATGCAATGATTGTCAATTATATATACAGTTTTTTAAGTATTTGTTCATTTCAAAGATTGGCTTCTGAAGAAGTATGTTGTGCTTCGGAAAAAATTCTACCATTAGAGAAAGGTAAATAAATATATTATTTTACTCAGAAATCATAGCTCCTCTGGGTTGCGCATTCTGTAGAGCGTCAGTCTTTTTTTATAATAATTTTGAAATATGGTACGGTACGTACTTGAAGACGACAGCGTAGTTTTACTTCATTTTCCCTCTCAATTTTTCCTTTCATTGATAGATATATTTTTTATTGAACCAAAAGACAATAAACATGTCCATGTGTTATAGCTAAGCTAACATATCAATCAATGGCAGACACACAATCATAGTAATTTACATGTGAATACAAATGAGTGCAAATAAACGACATTTCAACACGAATTACACATTGCCGTTCTTGTTTAGCGGCATGTATTCAATAACCATGAATTATAAGAGTTTTTTAAATTTTAAATGCTTTATATATTTAATGCCCTTAGTTTCTGTTTGCTTTTGCAATGTTTTTGTCAACACCTCGATCAGTTTTAGACGGTTCCAGAGATGTCTTTTTATATGCTGTTTTCTTAAATCATTATACATAGGACATTCAAATAAAAAGTGTAACTCATCTTCTAAATCATTACACATAGGACATTCAAATAAAAAGTGAAACTCATCTTCTAAGACATTACAATGCAAGCATTTCCTTTCATTTAAAGGTGTAATATTTGGCTTTGTATATCTTCCTGATTCAATTGCTAGCCTATGCGATGACAATCGAAGTTTTGATATAGCAATTCTAAATTTCTTAATAGTGACTGTTACTAGATCATTTTGAAGAACAAAAGTTGAAAACAATCTATCAAATCTAGCTTTAGGCGGTTCTGATAATCGTGTATTCCAGTTTTAAATTAAATTGTCACGAAACGTTGTTTTAAAGTATATAAAAATGCATTTATATTGACAACACCCTGGTCTAACCAAACAATAAAAACCTAAGTTTGACAATAAATATTTTACAAGTGATTCCAAGTTTGTTCTGTTTGGGTGCAATTCTAGATCTTGAAAAAGCTGATTGTAAGCATGTTTTAAAAACTTACTTTCTTCACTATAAATTATTTTAAACCAATATTTAACAATACGGAATAACCTGTTGGTTTGTAAAGAAAAACGGCCTAATTCGCCGTATATCACGTCTGTTTGGGTGCTTTGTTTTACATGTAATAGCCGTTTCCAAAATTGTATGTGTACCGGTAATAAAAACAACTCCCAGATATACAAAACGATTAACAATTTCCAAATTAGTATCTTTATATATAAAACTTATATTTCTTGGTAGTATACCACTTTTTCTAAAAGTCATGACTTTTGTTTTGGAAATAGTGACCGTTAATTTCCACATTGCACACTATTCTTCTAAAACATCCAAACCTTTTTGTTACCCCTCTTGGGTCTCTGAAAATATAATGATATCATCTGCATAATTTAACTTAATACCTTAATCATTTGTAAATTCACTCCTTCTACTCCGTTTGTAATAAACACCTCTTCCAAATCATTTAAATATAATACAGAAAACAAACAAGAGGTCAATGACCTTGAAGCTCTACTGATAGGTTTTTGATAGCTAGATCAGCACTCCTGTGAAGTTTCTTGAAAATCCGTCGTTCAAAGTAGTAGTCGCAGATCAGTAGAGCTAAAAATGAGATAAACATTCCCCTTGTCTCACTCCTAAATAACACGTAAATTAATTGCTTAAACAATTATCATATTTGACTTTCGATTTAACATTCAAATTCTTCATAACATGAAACATGGTTCTTTGCATTTGTGCTGCAATTTTAATGAGGACGACATATATCTACTCTTTACACTACCCGTGGCTAACTGATGTTTCGATTCAAATGTCTTGCTTATTTGAGCGACCGTTATCTTGCGGGAAGTGATGCAGTTATACTCCTCGGGTTTGGTACTGAGCGTTCCTGCCAAGTTTCACTAAAATCCAGCCAGGGGAAAACTCCACCAAAAGTAATCATTCAACCGGAACATGACAACAATATGCATAACTAAGCTTGGTACTGATCATTCGTGCCAAGTTTCACTGGAGTTCAGGAAACTAGTCCGGACAAAGTGTGTGTAAGAGGGGCCATAACTCTGTCAAAAATCATTCAACAAAAACACGGCGGCGATGATATGTGCAACTAGGCTTGGTACTGATCATCCCTTCGAAGTTTCGTTGAAATCCGACCAGGTGTTCAGGAGAAGTAGTACAAAGTTAGTGTACTAACACCTTCAAAGGGCCACAACTCTGTCAAAAATCATTCATCCAGAACACGGCGATGATATACGCAACAAGCCTTGGTACTCATCATCCCCGCCAAGTTTCACTGAAATTCGGCCAGGAGTTTAGAAGAGACTAGTCTGAATGACGTTTTTGAAGCCTTTAAAGGGCTATAACTCCTCCAAATATCATTCAACCGGAATATGACGATGATATGCACAGTGATTGCCCTGCAAAGTTTCATTAAAATCCGGCAAGGGGTTTAGGAGAACTAGTCCGGACACAATTTGTGTATTAAAACCTTTAAACGGCCATAACTCCGCCAAAAATATTTCAACCGGAACATGGCTATGACATGCAAAACTAAGCTTGGTACTGATCATCCCTGCAAAGTTTCGCTGACATCTAGTCAGTCAAAGTTTGTGTATTAAAACATTTTAAGGGCCATAACTCAACCAAAAGTCATTCAACCGGAACAAGGCGATGATATACATAACTAGGCCTGGTACAGATCATCCCTGCAAAGTTTCGTTGAATTCCGGTCAAACTAAGGCCCTATCGTCTTAATGAGGCAAACTACCGCATTTTTAACTAAATCAAGGGCCGGTGTTACTAATCCGAATTGGCTGGTTTTCGAACTGAACTAGTCCGAGCTTTCATTGATATTAACAATATGGTAGAGTTTGGTATAGATCGGATGAAAAATGAAGGCCCTATCGTGTTAAAGAAGCCAAATTATAGCAAATTTCAGAAAATGAAGGGCCACAACTCCGGTATAAATGGTCCGATCTGGCTGGTTTTTGAACTCGTCCGAGCTTTCATTGATATCAACAATCTGATAGAGGTTGGTAAAGATCGGATGAAAACAACACGCTGGACGCTTTACTGGCCAAAGATAAAGTTAGTGTATAAGGGGCTAAAACTCTGTCAACCGTAACATGGTGATGACCTGTGCAACTAGGCTTGGTAATGATCATCCCTGCAAAGATTCGTTGAAATCCGGCCATGAGAACTAGTCTGTACAACGATAGTATATTAAAAGCTTTATAGGGCCATAACTCTGCCAAAATTCAACAACTGAAACACGGCGCTGACATGCGCAACTAGGCTTGCTACTCATCATCCCCGCCAAGATTCGTTGCACTCCGACCAGGGGATCAGGAGAACTAGTCGGGACAAAGTTTGTGTATAAAAACGTTAAAAGGGCCATACCTCCGCCAAAAAACATTCAACCGGAACAGGCCGATGACATGCGCAACTAGGCTTGGTACTCATCATCCCCGCAAAGATTCGTTGAAATCCGGCCAGGAATTCAGAAGATACTAGTCTGGACAGAGTTGGTGTATTAAAACCTTTAAAGGGCCATAACTCTGCCAAAAAGCATTCAACCGGAACATGGCGATGACATGCACAACCAGGCTTGCTTCTTATTATCCTTGCTAAGTTTCGTTAAAATCCGGTACGGGGTTCAGGAGAACTAGTCCGGACACAGTTTGTGAATTAAAACCTTGAAAGGGCCATAATTCTGCCACAAATCGTTAACTGGAACACGGCGATGATATGCACAACTAGGCTTGGTACTGATCATCCCTGAAAGGTTTCGTGGAAATCCGCCCAGGTGTTCAGGAGAACTAGTCCAGAAAAAGCTTGTGTATTAAAACCGTTAAAAGGTCATAACTCCGCCAAAAATCTTTCAACACGGCGACGACATGCACAACTACACCTGGTACTGATCATCCCTAAACAGTTTCGTTGAAATCCAGGCAAGGGTTCGGGAGAACTAGTCCAGACAAGGTTTATGTATTAAAACCTTTAAAGGGCCATTACTCCGCCAAAATCGTTCCACCGGAACACGGTGATGATATGTACAACTATGCTTGGTACTGATCACCCCCGCAAAGTTTAGCAGAAATCCGGCCAAATAAAGATCTTAACGAGGCAAAATGCAGCATTTTTTAACTAAATCAAGGGCCATAACTCTGGTGTTACTAGTTCGATCTGGCTGGTTTTCGAACTTATCCGTACTTTCATTGATATCAACAATTTGTTAGAGATCGGTAAAGATCGGGTGAAAAATGAAGGCCCTATCGTGTTAACGAGGCAAAATATAAAAAGTTTAACTAAATCAAGGGCCACAACTCCGTTGTTACTGGTCAGATCCGGCTGGTTTACAAACTTGTCTGAGCTTTCATTGATAGTAACAATCTGGTAAAGTTTGGTAAAGATCGGATGAAAAATAAAGGCTCTAACGCAGCAAAATATAGCAATTTTAACTAAATGAAGGGCCATAACTCTGGCCGGTGCGACCTGGCCAACTCGTCCGCGCTTTCATTGATATCAACATTCTGGTAGTGTTTGGTAAATATCGCATGCAAAATGAAGGCCTTATCGTGTTAACGCAGCAAAATATAGCAATTTTAACTAAATCAAGGGCCATAACTCCGATGTCACTTACTGGCTAGTTTTCGAACTCGTCCGAGCTTTCATTGATATCAACAATCTGGTAAAAAAATATGAAAGTTTGAAAAAGATCGGATGAAAAATGAAGGCCCTATCATGATAACAAGGCAAACGTTAACGGACCACAGACGGACGACGGACAACTCCCCATCCCATAAGATCGGATGAAAGAGGAAGACCCTATCGTGTCAACGAGGCCAAATTATAGAATATTTTAGAAAATCAAGGGCCATAACTCCGGTGTAAATCTGATCTGGCTTGTTTTCAAACTCTTCCGAGCTTTCATTGACATCAACAATCTGAGTTTGGTAACGATCCAATGCAAAATGAAGATGCTAGAGTGTTCACAAGGCTAAAAACGGATTTGTTTTACCGAAGTGATTCGGAAATTAACGACGATAAGTTACGATTGTATACGATTTGTCACGCATATGGTTTGTCGTCTGCGTTTCATTTGTTGCTGCCATCCTGTTTTCGCGCCAGACTATTGGCTATAAAATCATTATCCGTGGATGAAATAACCACTTATGACATTTCTTGATTAGACAATTTCAAATTATATGGCATTCATTTTAAATCAAGTTTCGGAAAAATGTTTTGTACCACTTGTACACATCTGATTTGAATACATTAACTACTAATAACATTATTTGATTCTCCCTGGAAAACAACGTTGTGAGTGAGTTGACAGTTCAATAATGTCATTGCTGGAGTATATGATAAACAGAATAAAACATGTGTATTTTCATATCACATCTTATATCATGCGCTCGACTCATTTCAGGCTTCGTGCTAATATGGCGTCTCAGTTCTGATATAGGGTGTAGCACACCCATTGCAACACAGGAAGTGTCGGCCTGGGGCACTCGCATAATGGTGATGAGAATGTAAGTTATTCATTTTTAATTTGGGCCTCAATATGAATGACAACATGGCATTTAAATTTTAATTCACACACAACTCAATGCAACAATCAATGGGCGTGTTACACCAATAAGGCGGGATCTGTGAATTGTCATTTTCTCTCAGATTCTTAGTTAACTGGCATTTTTCCTTTTGGAATGATTATTTATCTTCAAAAAAAAACTTTGCACTCTTTTAAAACCGGTTTTGATTTTTTTGTGCTATTTTTCGCAGCGGAAAGCCGTAATTTGGAGTTTCAGATTTTTTAAGTTTTTAAATGATGGCCTGGAGAAAATATTTCCACTAAAACTAGGCTTGTTTGGTATCAACATGTAGATATGTGTATTTGTCATCATAATTTAGCACTACTATTTTTAAAATCCTGCTTTTATAGGTATGACACCACAAAATCCTTCCCCTTACCCCCTAAAATTGGGTTTACTGAGATAATGTCAGAGAGAACTGTAGGCAGAGTATGCTGCCCAATCATTACAACGTGGCTTTCAATCACAAAGCTAGTACCAGACTTGCATTTAGGAGTATTTGGGATGCCTGTATATTCATATAGTGTTACCAAATTAAGGTATGATGCCATCAAAATTAAAAAATTGCCTTGAAAATTGGATGCTGGCATGAAAATCAGAACATTTTGCATTCAAAGAGCAGTTTTGGTAGCTAAACCTCTTGATGTCTTCATGTTTATTGACTATATGAAGCATTTAATCCATTATATCAAGTATAGGTATGCCCAATGTCATGTTATAAAACAGTTAAGGTAGGTTAAAACTGAAAAAAGTACGCTGATTTTTGTCGCTGTCGACCGCTCTGTTCTTTCTTGATCGATTCTTAGTCGATTCGCGAAAACTTTTCTTTCTTTAATGCGTTATCGTCTAGGCTTTGTCAGAATAGCTGCTTTGAAAATTCACTCATAGTTAAGTATTCTTATAGGTGTAGCACACCCATTGCAACACAGGAAGTGTCGGCCTGGGGTATCGCATAATGGCGTCAATAAATAATTCTCTTTTTTTTTTTGTAAAAAAAGGCATTTTCACTTATTTAAAGTGCTAATTTTGGTTTATATCACATTGTTGATCTATCTGTTACATGTTTTAAGCATTGCCATGTTAAAATTGTGAGTTTTTAATTTATTTTGCTTATATGGAAATGAGTGTATTAATACAATATTATGGCATCTCAGTGTTTATGTTTTTAAAGTGAGCATTAATTAATGAGACAAGTTCTTTCTTAGAAGATACATGACCCCCATTTTTCTGTGGATGTTTTGGCAGCATACGTGTCATTTGTAATGAGAATGTAAGTTATTCATTTTTAATTGGGCCTCGATATGAATGACAACATGGCATTTAAATTTTAATTCACACACAACTCAATGCAACAATCAATGGGCGTGTTACACCTATAGGGTGTGATATGCAAATACCCATTTATTATTCTATGTATGTTAGCGAACCAATCAGATCTGTTCTAATATTCAGCTGATTCATCCGCTGGTTTCCGATTCAAAAATGTAATGGTATTTTATGTAGACTGATCACATACGGTTTCATACCGGTGAAATTTGGTCCATTGAGGTATGATACCACCAATTATTGTCCCCATTGACACCAATGTTACAATGACACATATTACGGATTTGCTGCAGTTCAACTCAAGTATGGATAATGCAGCACTGCAGTAGTGTAATTTTCATATAGAAAACTAATTTTCTACTTGAAAAATCAATAGAAAAGGTGGGGTCACAAGTCATGTAAGATGGTTCTTGTTTGTTTACTAAACATGTCAAGGGCACAGCTGTTTTCATTGATAGTTGCTCACAAGGTGTATACATAGATTCGAAATTTCGAAAATGTTCATCAATGATTCAGTAAAACCTAGTAATACGCTTCTTATACATACAACAACAAAATCGAATAGAAATGATCTGTTTTCCCCTACTTATAATCCCATTTCCATCAAAAAAGGAGTGATTACTTTTTTATTATAGAAACTACATTCGACTACTCCTAGAAGGTTTATATGCAATTGGTGGTGGTAAACCTATAAGAGAAGAAAATGTGTTTTGAGGATTTTTTGTTGTCATTTTCATAACGTGCTTAAAAATACCTACTTCATGCAAATCGAATGATTATTTGCCGAGATGTGATCATGTAAATACCAATGACAACAATCTGAAATCAACAGAAGACGGAGTTATTTTTTTCACTTTTGCACTATTTGAATTGTCATACCAAATGACATTTCTTGTCAATAAACCATATTAAATTGGTCAAATGTTTAGAACAGTCAATGGGTATTAATAAAATACCCATTTTAGGTACAATTATGTCGATGTTTATACCAAAATTGTTTTTTAAGCCAAAACTACCAATAAAATCAAAACTGATAGGTTAATAATATTTTATTGCAGATATGTTATAATAAATCAATTCAACGTCACAATATTCATAGCATCATCTGCAAGTGGATTGAACTACAAGTTATTACAACATTAGTTACAGTTCTCTCCATTGTTGCTGAAAATGTGTACGTGATTATCTGTTTGAAATTGTAACAATACATTTAAATATGAACTTAATAAAGGAAAACGAAGAAAAAAATTAAAAAATGTTTCAATCTGCAGTGCCATTCTACCCCAACGCAATCTCCACCGAAATATAATAACACACCACATCCACGTTAAGGCTGATAGAAACATAGCGATAGTTTATATAGACAAAATACAACGTTATATCGATAGAAAGTTAAGGATTTTGGAATCGTTTAGTGTTTTTAATATAGTTTTGAACTTGAGTAAATAGAATATGATTTTCCTCGTTCGTTAGTTGGTCGATGCCGTATAAAAGTTTGTGAGTACTTAATGGATGAAATATACGAGTGTCTAAAAAAAATGCCGTCTTCTATTTCTGAAAGTTACATAATATTATCTAAACAAACAAAAAAATCATCCCCGTCTTTTTTCTTCTTCTGTCTTCTTCTTTCTCTCCCCTTCTTTCTTTTTTTTATTCCGTCTCTTTATTTTCTTCTCTCTCTCTCTCTCTCTCTCTCTCTCTCTCTCTCACCCAATATGTAGTATTGGGGTACTATCTGTGGTTTAAAGTATTGTTAAGTCTAGTTTTAAAACTCGAAATGGATGGTGCTTCGCGATATATTAATATCAAGTTCGTTCCTAAGTTTTAGAGATGACTCGAAAGCAATTCTGTTCTTCTAGGTAAAGTAACGAAGCTGGGACTGTTTCTTAAGTTATAAGGATTCGATTTCGAAATAGTTGCAGGGAATATTGCACTGAAGTAACTCGGTAAATCTCCATTTTTAAACTTATAGGTAAATCTTAACTTTTGGAGGTGTCTTCTATCGGACAGAGAGACCGAACCAATTTCAGTTAACAATTTTTGTATAGAGACAGACCAGTACCTATTCGCGTGGCTTTATATTGTATTTTTTCTAAATTATCTTTTTCATAATGTGTACAACTATCCCATATTATAGCCGCGTATTCTAAAATAGGGCGACGGTAAGATTTATATATTTGATTAAGCGTTAGACGTTTTAATTTAAATTTCATTAATTTCATTGAACCTAGTGCCTTAGACGCAGATGTTACACTATTTGAAATATGCTGATGCCAGGACCCATCATGACTAAGATGTTTACAATGGTCAAAAAAGTTAAGGTGAGTATTTTCAAATATCAAAGACAGACGATTTCTGAAAGTGAAAAGAAGATGACTTCAGTTTTAGATGGATTACATTTTACTAGCCATTGCTTTGACCAATTCGATATTTTACGCAGGTTTTCATTAATTGTAGTTTCCATATAATCTATGTCGGGTGTAGATACCGCAACAGAACTGTCATCAGCAAATAGCTTTGTCGTAATAAGCCATGCATCAGCTATGTCGTTTAGATAAATTAAAAACAATAATGGTCCTAGAACAGAGCCTTGTGGTGTGCCGGCATTTGGAGTTTTTATTTCAGAAAAAGAAGAACCAACGAAAACTCTTTGTTTACGATCAGTTATATAATTATCTATCCAATTAATAAGGTTGTCTTTTTTTTGCCATGTTGTCGGAGTTTAAATATTAAAGCTGCGTGCCAGATACGATCGAAAGCTTTGGATATGTTAAAAAATACGATACATGTAAATTTGTTTTCATCAATCGCTGATACTAGCTGAACCCTACCAAATCGAGTTTGAATGCAAAGGAATAATTGTTTACCCTTCACACAATTGTTCACAGTATCCTATTTTAAGGTGTAGGGGAAATATTTAGTGGTTTCATGCCTACCAAATCTGTTTCCATCAGATTTCATTAATGAAAACATGTTGCTAACATGCAACCCTACATGTTCATACCAAAAAAACATAGTTCAATTACATGCACTTCACAAACGCATCATTTTAAAGCCGAAACGATTTAAAACTCAAAATTACGGCTTTTATAGACAAAATTGAACTAAAAAATCTCAAGACCGATGTAAAACACTACGGAAAACTTATTTCTGAGTTTATTTTACCAATTGTTATCGGAAAAGTGTCGCTAGATACGAATCTAAGAGACTCCGAGTTAAAGGTATGATACCACCAACTATTTTCCCCATTGACACCAATGTTAAAAAGTCACATATTAATGATTTGCTACAACTTCAACTCAAGTATGGAGAATGCAGCGTTTAATTTCCAAATAGAAAACTGATTATCCACATGAAAAAAATCACCAGAGAAGGTGGGGTCACAAGACATGTAAGAAAGTTCTTGTTTGTTTATTAAACAGGTCAAGGGCACAGCTGTTTTCATTGATAGTTGCTCCCAAAGTGAATACATAGATTCGAAATTTTAAGTGATTCAGTAAAACCTAGAAATACGCTTCTTATACATACAACAACAAAATCGAATGGAACTGGGCTGTTTTCCCCTTATAATGCCCATTTCCTTCAAAAAAGGAGGGATTACTTTTTGTGCCGCCTTTTCGAAGAAAAATGCGATACATATGGATGACTTTGTCGAAAACTTAACGTTGTATATAACTTTCTCATTTCTTGATATTTCTTCATCAAACTTTCAATATATACTCATCATGACAACATCGACATGACCATAATAAAATATAACGATCAAGTCACACAGATTATAATTATGGGTTAAACACTCAATAATTTCTTCACGAAAACTTAACGTTGGCTATAACTTTCTCATTTCTTGATATTTCTTCATCAAACTTTCAATATATACTCATCATGATAACATCGACATGAGCATACTCAAATATAAAGATCAAGGTCACACTGAAGGTCATTATATGGGTTAAATACTCATTTTTTTCTTCACGAAGACTTAACGTTGGCTATAACTTTCTCATTTTTTTATATTTCTTCATGAAACTTTCAATATAGATAGATAAACTTTATTAATACAAAAGACCAAATGGCCTATCAGTATACAATACAAAATAGACATCATATTTATGATTAAACAGTCAATGGTTTGCAGTCATCAGTTTTAACAGTATTACTAGTATGTAATATATTCATTATTGTCCAACTGTAAATACATGTTTGTTATTTTCAAACATGTATTTATACATATAATCGTTATAACCTTATATTTTCTTATTATCTTAAGGTAAGGCTTATATCAAAATAAAAAAGTATATGACTTTTCACATCAGACAGATATGTCATTTGACATTATATGATAAATAAGCAAGTAAGAGGAGGAATTCTCCTATATTATATCGTAAGTTTCGTTTCTTTTTTGAAAGCTTTTAAAAATAAAAATAGCGGGATTTCTAACAATTTTAACATTTTTTGATTGCAACAATTCTATAAATTTGGGTATATTTGGTCTTTTCCAATAAAACTTTTTAATATACACCTCTCTAAAATCATGATAAAGTGGACATTCTAGTATAAAATAAAAGTGGTATTTTTGTAGGTTTGTGCCACCTTCCAGTCTCTATTTCAAGTCTGTGAGATGACACTCTAAGTCTAGTTAATGCTAATCTAAATTTTTGGTACTAACGTTATCTAAGTAGGGTTTAAAACAGAATTCCGAGAATAAAATGTAACAATTGGCTCTAGTTGAATTTGATAAAATGTTCGTTCCATTTCTGTACAAAAGTATCATTTAATCTCTGAGTAAATAGAGAAAGAAAACTATTTACATTTCCCACTCCTTGAAAAAAACACACATCATAAAATCCTAATCTTTCAAGAACATTTTCCACAGATCTAACCCAAGAAATCTTATTTGGATATTTGTATATTGTTTTGGGAGCTTGTCCTTTGAAAGACCCACCAGTTGTAAAAACTATCCCTAAATACGTAAATTTGTTGACAATGTCAAGTTGTGAACCATTACAAATAAAAATGTATATTTCTTCTGTTTCTCCCACCTGTTTTAAACACCATAACTTTTGTTTTATTCACATTTACTGTAAGTTTCCATTTAGTAAAATAATCATGCAAAATATATAAACCATCCTGTAAACCGCTCTCGTTTTCTGAAAAGATAACTATGTCATCAGCGTAAAGAAGTAAACACAACTTTAACATACCCATATCAATTCCCGTATATCCTTTTAAAATAAAAAGTTCTTCAAGGTCATTCAGATACATGGAAAACAAAATTGGTGACATACATTCATAATATATACTCATCATGACAACATCGACATGACCCTACTAAAATATAAAGGTCAAGGTCACAATTGATGTCACCATGGAAGCGAAGCCCCTGGGATAAACACTGAAACGGATCCCCTGGGAAAAACATGAAGACGGAACACCTGCGGCAAACTTGGAATCCGTGCCCCTAGGAAAAACATTAAAACGGAGCCCCTGGGAGAAACATTAACATGGAGCTCCTGGGACAAACAATGACACGGAGTCCCTGGAACAAACATTGAAACATAGCTCCTGGGACAAACATGGAAACAGAGGCCCTGGGGAAATCTGAAACGGAGCCCCTGGGACAAACAAGGAAACGGAGCTTCTGGGACAAACATTGAAACGGAGACCCTGGGACAAAAGTTGAAACGGAGACTCTGGGACAAACATTGATACGGAGACCCTGGGACAAACGTTGAAACGGAGACTCTGAGACAAACGTTGAAACGGAGACTCTGAGACAAACAAGGAAGCGGAGACCCTGGGACAAACATTGAAACGGAGACTCTGGGACAAACGTTGAAACGGAGACTCTGAGACAAACAAGGAAGCGGAGACCCTGGGACAAACATTGAAACGGAGACTCTGGGACAAACATGGAAACGGAGACCCTGGGACAAACATTGAAACGGAGACTCTGGGACAAACATTGAAACGGAGACTCCGGGACAAACGTTGAAACGGAGATTCTGGGACAAACAAGGAAGCGGAGATCCTGGGACAAACATTGAAATGGAGACTCTGGGACAAACATGGAAACGGAGACTCTGGGAAAACGTTGAAACTCTGGGACAAACATTGAAACGGAGACTCTGGGACAAACAAGGAAGCGGAGACCCTGGGACAAACATTGAAACGGAGACTCTGGGACAAACATTGAAACGGAGACTCTGGGACAAACAAGGAAGCGGAGACCCTGGGACAAACATGGAAACGGAGACTCTGGGACAAACATTGAAACGGAGACTCTGGGACAAACAAGGAAGCGGAGACCCTGGGACAAATATAGAAACGCAGCCTCTGGGACAAACATGGAAGCGAACCCCTGAGATAAACACTGAGACGACACAGGATTCCCTGAGAAAAACTCGGAAACGGAGCACCTGCGGCAAACTCGGAAACGTTGCCCCTGGGACAAACATTAAAATGGAGCCCCTGGGATAAACATTGACATGGAGCCCCTTGAACAAACAATGATACGGAGCCCCAGGAACAAACTCTGAAACATTGCTCCCGGGACAAAATTGAAACGGAGCCCCTGGGACAATCAAGGAAACGGAGACCCTGGGACAAACATGGAAACGCAGCCTCTGGGACAAACATGAAAGCGAAGCCCCTGAGATAAACACTGAAACGGAGCCCCTGGGTAAACATGGAAACGGACCACCTGCGACAAAAACTTGGAATCGGAGCCCCTGGGACAAACACTGACACGGAGTCCCTGGGACAAACAATGACACGGAGCCCCTGGGACAAACATTGAAACGGAGCCCCTGGGACAAACATTGCAACGGAGTCCCTGGAACAAACATGGAACAACGCAGCATAAGCCATTAGTCACATCCTAACACGGAGTCCCTCGGACGAACATTGAAAAGGAAAACCATGGAAAAGGAGCCCCTTGGACAAACCAAGAAAACGGAGCAACTTGGACAAACACGGTATGTATGATTCGCCATTAGTCCCTTTAAAAGTGTACCAAATTGTAATTTAAAACCTGTTAGTACATAGGATTAAGATACGTTCATGTGTTTTGACCTTTGTCCAGAACACCAAGCCCAACGGGTTCAATAAAAAATTCAAAACAAATATCACGTCTACAACTAAAAGATACAAGTTTCAATACCGTAACCAGAAGATGTGTTTACAAGTGGTGTGACATATGCCCGAAGACGGACACTATTATGGTTTAAAATAGGGTATAACAATGAATTTTTTGTTTGTTTGGAGTTTTACGTCATTGTCATTACAAGGTTAGTGGTGTAGCACCGAAGGACGTTATGAACGCTTGCCTGTTGATGAGAGAAAATGTTTTAATTGTATTAATACAATTTGAAGATGAAGAGCATGTGTTAATTAATTGCCCATTGTATGAGGATATCAGACAAGAGTACTTTGCAAACATTTACTTTGATAATCTCTGATCTAAGATATAAATCGAGTTCTGAGAAATTGGATTTTTTATTAAGTTGTAAAGATAATAGGTTAATTCGATTGTAAAAGGTTAATTCGATTGTCCGCCAAAATGTGCTGTGATATACTGAAGAAGAGAAGATAATTTGTATAAATCTGTATACAATTGTACATATAGATTTTTTTTTTTACAAATTACATTATATTTTTAAATACACTCAAGTGATATGAAAACGCAACACGGGAATTTCCGCTATATATTGTATATACTGCACACTTAATTGCACATAATATTCCAAAGAAATCCCAAGATGTTTTTTAAAAAGAAAGTTGCAGTTAACTAGAGAAAGAACACAACTGTGATGTTGTAGACGTTTTAATCACACTACACATTTTAACAAGAACTTCATAAATGTTGAAGTAGCTCTTTGAAAAATTGAGCTAGTTCAGTACTGTATTTAACGTAAATAGTTTGCAAAATGTTGCATCCTAAGTTTGCTCACATGATTGAGCCAAACGCGTACTCTGTCAATAATGAAACTTTGAACGAATACTATTTGCTGTATTATTTGTTGTTTTAGTATTTTTTCCAAAAGGAAAGGTCTTACGTAGCCATGTACCATTCGATTAAAAGCAGCATATTGTACATACAATATATAGCGGAAATTCCCGTGTTGCGTTTTCATATCACCTCAGTGTATCTTAAACGTTTTACCATAACAGATAATTTTAGTTAAATATGGATCGAAAGCTGTTTTATATTACGTTTTATATTGATAATGTATGTGAATAATGTATGTGTATAATGTATGTGTATAGTGTATGTGTATAATGTATGTGTATAATGTATGTGTATAATGTATGTGTATAATGTATGCGTATAATGTATGCGTATAGTGTATGTGTATAGTGTATATGTATTATGTATGTATATAGTGTATGTGTATAATGTATGTGTATAAGGTATGTGTATAATGTATGTGTATAGTGTATGTGTATAGTGTATATGTATAGTGTATGTGTATAGTGTGTGTATAGTGTATGCGTATAATGTATGCGTATAGTGTATGTGTATAATGTTTATGTATGCTGTTTTATATTACGTTTTATATTGATTGTATCTGTATAATGTATATGTATAGTGTATGTGTATAATGTATGTGTATAATGTATGTGTATAGGGTATAGTATATGTGTATAATGTATATGTATAATGTATGTGTATAATGTATGTGTATAGTTTATGTGTATAATGTATGTGTATAATGTATGTGTATAATGTATGTGTATAATGTTTGCGTATAGTGTATGTGTATAGTGTATGTGTATAATGTATGTGTATAATGTATGTGTATAGTGTATGTGTATAAGGTATGTGTATAATGTATGTGTATAGTGTATGTGTATAGTGTATATGTATAGTGTATTTGTATAGTGTGTGTATAGTGTATGCGTATAATGTATGCGTATAGTGTATGTGTATAATGTATGTGTATAATGTATTCGTATAGTGTATGTGTATAATGTTTATGTATGCTGTTTTATATTACGTTCTATATTGATTGTATGTGTATATTGTAAGTGTATAATGTATGTGTATAATGTATGTGTATAATATATGTGTATAATGTATGTCATCTGGTGCGTTTGCTTGGGTGTGCGACCTACTTGCTGGCTAGTTGATGTCATTTGGTGTATTGGCTGATGCTGTGCGACCTACTTGTTGGCTGTCCATGCAGCAAGCTCATGCCATTTAAGTGTTAGGGTGATGGGTGTGCGACCTACTTGCTGGCTAGCTGATGTCATTTGGTGTATTGGCTGATGTTGTGCGACCTTCTTGCTGGCTGTCCATGCAGCAAGCTCATGTCATTTGTGTTAGGATGATGAGTTCGCGACCTACTTGCTGGCTGTTGAAAGCGGTCATTTAGTTCATTGGTTGGCTTAGCTTGCTTAGCTAAATGGCTTATGGAAGAGTATATAAAGGGCTAATATTCTTCAGTTCGGGGTTCTTGGTCAGCGTTTTCAGTCAGAATTACTGAAGTACATTTCTTTAGAATTAGCAGAGTTAGAGAGAGAGAGAGACTTTTAAAGTGTAACTATAAGAGATTTTAGCAATTATTCTTACTTAAAAGAACTTTGATATTTGGATTATTTTCTCTGACATATTATTTGGAACAGTGCTTGATAACTATTAGAAACGTTTAATAAAAGTCATCAACTTTGTGAAAGACTTATTTATATTTACTACGTCCTTATATACATCATCTACAAGGAACATTTATTTGTGTGGAAATAATATTTAAGTATTATTTCTAACTTTACGAACTTTTCGTAATATCGTAACACTGGTGGCAGCGGTGGGATTTCTAACTAACATTACGAACTGTTCCGTTATTTGTAACAATATGTTAAATAAATTATATGTTGTGTTATGTACCTTACATGTGTTGAAAATGATGTAAAACGCCATACATACAAACAAACAAACAAAATGTTAAATATATATCCGTAAGAATCGACACTTCCTCACTTACAAGTATAGCTCCCAGTGGGATGCGAACCCGTAGCGGTGAGAGGCAAGAACGTTTACAACGCAACATCGTGAAATTCTCAATACAGTCATATTTTGAAAAAGGTTGACGAATATGGATTGGAATATATTATATATATACATAGTTAATTTTGTTGTTTTGGCAGTGTACTCTGGTCAGTGTACTAGTTATAAGATTGATTTATCGTAAAGAACTCGTTTTGCTAACTCGAGCCACTTGTTTGTCCAGATCGGGTATGGCTACCGTTCTGTGTTGCAGCGTCAACCGAAATATATAGAGGATATTTGTTGGAGTGAATAACAGATTTTATTTCATTGAAAAGTGTGAAAACTTTATATCTTCACGAATGCTAAGTATGAGTGAAAATATTGAAGTTTGATCACTTCGAGATGAAATGAAAGATATTATTCACGACAAAACAACAATTTTTCTTTTTATTTTATGCTTTATAATCAAAGTGAACTGTAGTATGCAGAAAAATAAATAAAAAGTTAACGACGTCATTGTCTTAGTATGATGAATTGCTGTTTTTAATTAACCGATTTCAATAATCTAAGACTCATTTTCTTAGTTAAGTTATTTCCAATCCAATGATAACAGCTTTCGGAAAAAATAGTTTTGAAAAAAAAGAAGTAGTTCCGGCAGTGAAAAAATAAAACTTTATATTTCACAGGTATGACATGCCACTTTTATTTCATTGCTAAAATCCACTATTTTACTGCTAAGCATAAAATAAAACCTATTATGCTAATAAAAACATCACGAATCAATTATGAAATATTTTGTTTTACAAATGAGGTTCATTAAAGGAATGTTTATTCATATTTGATACTAAACCCATGTATGCTAATCTTGTTTAGCATAATGATTTCCCACATTATTAATACATTATAACAGATCTACATAGCATTAGAAATGCGAACAGTTTGAATAAAACCAACAAGGAAAACAGATCCATATGTTTATTTTATCAAGAAGAAGAAACTTTAATACATACGCTGTGGATGTGTTCAAAAACAGTCATGTTTAAACAACTGTAAAGCCTGGTTATCTCTAATCATGGTTATATTTAGTATTGGCTTACATTCGTAGATTTAATTGCCATATTAAAATCAAAGTAATGCACATGTAATCATTTCTGGTTATTTAAAATTATAAAACGATAACAAAGATCATTATTATTACACGCTTTCAAAACTGAATGAGAAATTCCTATAGACTGGAAATCTTTAAAAACAATTGGAAAAAGATAAACATGTTTTAGAAACACCTGATGGGGTTATACAGTACTGGTTCTACCCAAGAAAAGGTGGGTGGTCTGACATCATGCCCCACCAAACAAGAGGTCAATGACTTTGGAGTTCTACTGGTAGGTTTTTGTCAGATCAGCCATGGGAACCATGTTTTAAACTTTACAGGATGCTTACCTATGATGTCAATATGTACATATTGGTTTAACGTCAAAATCGACCTCTTTTGTCTTCAAATTGAACATATTCCACGGATTTTTTCAAAGGGTTCATTAGTGTCCTATGGACACATTTTAAGGCATAATTATATATAGGCAAACAATATCTCCGAAAACTACGGCAGGGCGCCTAGCTATAAAATCAAACGTATGCATTCACTTCCTAAACAGATTAGCTGCAACACACGCTGATATACTGTATCTCTACATCATAACACATTCATCTGGAGGCACAATTAACATACATATCCATACAAGCATGCATGGACGCACGCACGCACGCATGCGCGCACGCACGCACGCACGCACACTAACACACACACACACACACACACACATGTGAGTGAGATTACATTTAAGGACATGCACGCACGCACGAACGCACGCACGCACCCACCCACCCACACACACACACATACATATTCAGAATCGGTTGAAAACTGTGGGAGGAGTTAGCCACACACGTTTTGAAGGAAAAATGGCTGTAACATGAATAATACAATGTCGAATTTTACCGATGATACAATATACACATTTTGACATCACAGGTAAGCATCCTGAAACGTTTGGAAACACTCGGTTGAAAACTGAGGGCGAATTTAGACAAACACGATATTTTCAAGTAAAATTTGAAGAAAAAAGTGCCGTAACTCCAGTAATACAAGGTCGGTTTTGACGCCAAATCGATAAGCACATTATAAGCATCCTGTACAATTTCGGAAAAGTGTGGGAGGATACAGACACAAAACTTTTTCGGTATAAACCCCCTGCACTCTTCATGAAACTTGCTAACGTTACAACTAATGCCTCCAAATTGTCAACCATTCCGGAAGCAGGGCACTGACTGAGTTGAGATGTTCTTGTAATGGAACAGGAATTGCCGACTTAAACTATAAGCAACATGGAGTTGACATTTAGTCAGCTCTAAAATCAAAGTAAACCGTCTACAGTGAATTATTCAGGTCTGGAATGCCTATAGGGAACCAGACAATTATTCAGGTCTGGAATGCCTATAGGGAACCAGACACTTATTCAGGTCTGGAATGCCTATAGGGAACCAGACAGACTACTGTTAATAACAGTTCGTGAATTGAATGCGGACTTGAACTTGGACCAGCCCGCTAAAAGACTTCGTTCCTAGGCCGAGGATCAATATAAGATACACCGACATAAACCGTTGTTTCGACGTAACTGGCAAAACATTTTGAGCATTTAAAAGAGTCCTATAACCATTTTCTTCAATACTTTAAACAAGAAACCAAAATGACCCTGAATTGCTCACTTTATGAACTTGTCGCATTGTAGAAACTTGCAACAGTAACATAAGTGGGTAAAAAGAGCTCTGGTAAGTTCAGAGAAGACGTTTAAAGATATCCCGTGACCCCTCGGGCAGGACAAAGTTCACTATTTGCACAAACTTGGTAGGGGCCCATAACACTGTGGTGTAAGTGGTACGGTAGCTGTTTGTTTTTAGTTATTTATAAACATTTCCTTGAACAATGGTTTTGACTACCGGAAAGAGCATTGTTGGAATTAACTAATGAGTAGCAATCAACGGTAAAATAACTAGCATTTATTTGACAGAGGTTCGATTTTGTAAAATTTCCTCGACTCAATTTGAAAGTCACGCCAACGTGACACTTTGCATAAAATTTCATTCTTTAAACCGCAAGACAGAACCTATATATTTATTTTCGCGGAAAGAGCAGATTCTTAGTCAATGTTTGGCTGATAGGGATAGGAAAATATGCATTCAGTAAAAATACAATACATGGTAAACGTTATCGTCCGCCATCTTGGAAGTGATTGAACATTTCCTACCGTACAACTTACAACACAGTGAAAAAGCTCATGATACATGCAATATACGTACTTTGTATACGAGCCCTAGCTATTGTGGTTCAGCTCATGATACATGCAATATACGTACTTTGTATAAGAGCCCTAGCTATTGTGGTTCAGCTCATGATACATGCAATATACGTACTTTGTATAAGAGCCCTAGCTATTGTGGTTCAGCTCATGATACATGCAATGTACGTACTTTGTATAAGAGCCCGAGCTATTGTGGTTCAGCTCATGATACATGCAATATACGTATTTTGTATAAGAGCCCTAGCTATTGTGGTTCAGCTCATGATACATGCAATATACGTACTTTGTATACGAGCCCTAGCTATTGTGGTTCAGCTCATGATACATGCAATCAATATACGTACTTTGTATACGAGCCCTAGCTATTGTGGTTCAGCTCATGATACATGCAATATACGTACTTTGTATACGAGCCCTAGCTATTGTGGTTCAGCTCATGATACATGCAATATACGTACTTTGTATAAGAGCCCTAGCTATTGTGGTTCAGCTCATGATACATGCAATATATGAAATTTTGTATACGAGCCCTAGCTATTGTGGTTCCACGAAGAAGATTTATTCAAGTTTGTCCCTTTATAAGCCTACGTTAAACATGTACACCTTAGTGCCTCACCTCACCATTTGAACAAATAATTAGAGGTCCATAAGCTAAAACTACATGTAAATGATTATAAGTCTAGCTCTTGTAGTTTTAGAGAACTTACCCATTTTGTAAAGATGTTCCTATTTATCCTTTTGTTAAACTTTGACGGTGCTGGGCCAAATTTGACTCCAGTTGTTCATTTGAACAAACCTGGCAGATGACTAAAAGTTCTTGCTACAAGAAAGACATAACAACTCTAACTCAAACAGTTTCAGAGAAGAATATTGTCAAAGATTTTCCTAAATCATTATAAGTATGTAAAGCTGTGACCAACTGGGACGAGGGGCAAATTTAACCACTGGGTCACCATTCAAATAAACTTGGTAGAGGCATGCTAAATGCAAAATATTAATAAGATGAGCTCTTGTAGTTTCAGAGAAGAATATTTTTAAATAACTTAAGGTAAAACTGTTTCCCTCGGGACAGGGTCCTTTTGGACCCCAGAGTAACGAAGAAGATCACAAACTCTGCTACATACAATATAGGAGAGCAATACACCTTGTGGTTTCAGACATAAAGATTTTTTCTATATACGTTTTATAAAACAAATTTGACCTCAGGCCACCAATTGAACCAACTTGTAGCGAAAATAAGCTTATGCTACATGCAAAATATCAGACCTCTAGCTATTGTAGTTTCACAGGAGAAGCCTTTTATAACTCTATGTGTATTCGAACAAACTTGGTAGAGGACCATAAGCTAATGCAACATGTAAAATAAATGTTAGAAAATTAAGTCCTGTGGTTTGAATTCTAATTTGATATATAATTATAATTTGTGGAGTCAGAGTTAATGAATTAGTTGACTCTCACTCCACAGTCCCAGGGGTGACCCTGGTTCAAATTATAATGTGCAGTCCCATCATCATTACGTTTTATTTGAGAAAGAAAACTAGATATCTGATCCAACTGATCTCCCTCAATCACACCCCAAGCTTTCTCCCTAGGCACACCTCTAAGGTGAAAGCAATGAAATTGTCTCATATGCTTTTCATAGACAAGTATATTTCAAAAAATATATTTAAACAATTTATACTGCAGCTGATTTTTTTTGTATCTATGTGACCGTTTAACGCCCCTTTCCCCGGGCCCCATGGGTGATGTAGGAATATACAAACAATAAAAATACTAATATATATACAATATCATACACTGTAATCCCATCATCATAACGTTATTTGTGACATATTTGAAGAAAAAGTTGACCCTGTTACCCTTCCCTCACACCCACAACCCCTGGGCAGACGTCCGAACTTTAAATAAAAATAGTTTGATATGTTATTTTAACTTTATCTTTCATAGACGAGTATTTATACCAAGTTATGAGCAAATATGACAGTGTAATTGAATTTGTTATGTATTTGACCATCTGACGTCCCTTCCCTCAACGGTGGCGTAGGTGGAAATGTTTACAGTGCAATCACATTATTATAACGTGTTATTTGTGACATAATTAAATATAAATAGCAGAGTGTTCCACGGAACATCTGTGTCGTCTGTCATGTGCTTATTATATTTGTGCCGTTTCATGAACATCGGTCAAATACTTTTGAAGTTATGGTCAGTTATGAGCTCGTTAAAGTTTTATGGAAAGGGGCATAACTCTGCCGAAATGAAAGTCAGAGTTATGTGCAACGATATTCCTTGAGGTAAGATAAAAATGTGTGCGAAGTTTAATGAACATACGTCTACAAGTTATGGCCAAGGTTAGGTGGCAGATTAGGGAGTGACAGACAAACGGAAGGGCGTGACGGACGACGGACAGTGAGCCCCTAACCGTCGACCATGCCACGCAGACGACACAAAAAAATGACTCCATATTACCCCATTACCCCAACCACTCGACCGCACACATCACCTCGTGGCAGACGTCAAAGCTTTAAACAATTGAAGAAATGTGGTAAAATGCGTGTGATTTAAAAACATTCTGTCATTATTTAAAACACGCTTAAATTTGTTCAAAAACTATTGCTATTATCAAACAAAAACCGTCCAAATTTCGTAATTTTAAAATTACCTCCCTTTTCATTGAAATGAGAACGCTTTTCGATAGCCTTTAAAAGTATTTTCCCAACATATTTGCTTTATTTTTTATCATTTTGTTTACAAATGACTTTGTAGCGTTAATACTTGTCATCTCTATGTCACATAATCATTGAACCCGACCATACACGGTTTCGTATTTCGTCTCTGGAACTGACATGCATTTTTTGTTTTAAATTGATTTTGTTTAGTATATATACCAAGTCTTATGCAAAAATATGAACAATGACAGTGTAACTGAACTTAGTATATTTGACCTTTTCCCTCGAGTGCCACTGGTGACGAAGGAGGGAAAAATTATACAGTGTAATCCCATCAACAAAACATTTCATTTGAGAGATAATTAAAAATAAAATTACCCCATATTATACCCCGCCCATCCCGCCCCTCACACCCATCTCCTGGTCAGACGTCCGAGTTTGAAATACTAATATCTTTTGATATGCCGTTTATCTTTCATAGACAAGTATATATATATACCAAGTTATGTGCAAACATATGGAAAAAACGATGGTGTAATTAGATTGTTAGTTTAATTGAACATTTGACCACACCCACCCATACACACACCGCCACTGAAGGTCCCTGGGTGCGGAGCCAAAAATAATGTTGCTTTTACTCGCCTTTATAATGTGGGAAAGTCATACACTAAGTTTTGCTGAATTCCGTTCAGTGTTTAAGGAAGAGATATTGTAACGGAGAGACGGGCGGACGGACAGATGGACAGACGGACAAACGGAGGCGTTAACAATATCCCATAACGTTTTTCCAAAAGCGTGGGGATAACGAGCAATCGGTCAGCAGTTGTGCTCCTGTTATATCATGAGCCTTTAAAAGTATCTTTATGACGTCACGTCCGGAATAACAAATTTGAAATTTAAACGCTCCGTAAAAATACTTTGAATTTTTATTTTAAAATGGATATTTAACGTCTAACGTTATGGATATTATCGGAACGATGTAGTAAAATAGTACTGTTTTAATGCGGATATATTTTTTTTATGATGGATCACCAAGAGATTCGTGAATTAGAAAATCTTTCTTTGCGGAAAATGACGACGGATTCCGCCAATAGTGTTAATTCAGAGAATCTTTCTGAAAAAAGGGATTATATATTAAACAGAAACAATGCAATGAAGAAAAAACTTGCATCTACCGAAAACAAAGATCTCATAGTGACTGAGACGGGCGGCGGAACAAAACTTCAGATGAACACCGGAACGTATGAACTCTTCAAATACGCAACGGAGAAACTGTTCACATCATCTGAATTGAAGTATCGCTCAAAACAAATCCCGGTAACGGATAGACAAGGTATGTTAATTGAAACGCAGTACAAAATATCCTCTGAAAAGACATCTCTGTACACTCTTAACATGTATCATACAAAATGTTCATGCTTGGTAAATGGAAAGGGTATGAACCACTTCATGAACACTGACCTACATGAGATATTGAACATCATTGAAAAAAAAATGGAAAATGAAAACTGTTCTTTAGATGATTTTAACAAGAACATGAAAGAATTGATCATGTCTTTCTATAAATCAGATAGAAATGAACAAAATGTACGCAAAACAGAAAGTGAGGACGACTCCTCCGTGCGTAGCATCGAAGGAGAGACTGATGTTAAATCTCTGGACAATGATTACTCTAATTGCGAAGTAAATGACGCTGAACGTGATCAAGCTCAGCTTACAAATGAAAGAATCTTTGCTTTACTCTCAGATAAATGTACAGATACATTGAATTCACAAGGAACACTTCAACAACTTGATGAAACATACGACACCGCAACGGACAACCATTTGGATGATAGCATCACTGAACTAAAATCAGTAGTACAAAACAAGCAAAAACCTGGAACGAAGAAAACATCGAAAAACATACGCCAAAAAGACAAGCTTAATAAGGAACAGGAAAACAAACATGAAATCACAGAATTATATTGTTTCAATGACTGCACCGAAAAGAGTGGTAACATGACTATTGTTTGGGGCGCTTGTTTCAGCCAAAGGTTTTTTGGACTTTTAAGATAAAATTAATCTACTACCTATATAAGTTATATATCAGTGGAACAGACATTTTTAGTGGTAAATAAAAATACCTTACTTTTCAAAATAGGTTGAGAAATAAAAAAATCATGTGCAAAAATTGATTTTGAAGGGTCATATTCAATGCAAAATTCTGCTGCATGAAAAATTCGAAAAAATATATTTTTTTAGATTTTTTATTCAAAAATAGTTTTAAATTGTTGGATATTAGTACATTAAGACACCCTGAAAGTTTTATAACAAAATATCAAGTTTTATTGAAGTTATTTGACATTTTGTAATTTTCTGCTGTCCCACCAACAAGGAATTTACATAGGAAAAGCCCCATCAAAAAATCATTTTGGCTGTAAAATATTTATTTCTCAACTGATTTTCAAAAGTAAAGTAGTTTTATTTACCACTAAAAATGCCAGTTCTAATGATATACAACTGATGTACGTATTATTTAAATTGCTCGAGTTACTGCAGAAAAACCTTTGGCTGAAACAAGCGCCCCAAACAATAGATGCAATTGGTGCATGAAATGGTATCATGACAAATGTGTCGGAATTAATCATACAGATAATATCGGATGGTGGAGCTGCGAAGGATGCAGAAATATGCCAATCATGATACAACAAATGCTACAGTCATGTTCAAATGTAAATCATTCTATTGAAAACATATCTAAACAAATTTCAGATCTTTCGGCTGACGTAGATTCCAAATTCGCACAGTTAGAAGATAGAATAACAGCCTTAAATAAGCACCAGAAATGTCTTAGCCAGGAAAACACAGCTTCAATGTGCGAAATTAAACAAGATATTTCAAATCTTAAAATTGATGTGGACAAGAAAAGCAATATCATCATAACCAAATCACAAGGAATATTTGACAAGCTGAAAACCTCGCAAGACCTGATTAAATATATTCAAGCTACCAAAGGGTGCCAGACAGAAGAACACACCCATTCAGTTACGCCGACCCTCAAAACTGCAGTAACGCAACCTCCTTCATTAACGCTGACCTCGTCAGTTACGCTGATCCCGCAAACCCCTTCAGTAACACCGATCCTGCGAACCCCTTCAGTAATGCCGATGTCGCAAACCACTGCAGTAACGCCAATCCCAACAACTGCAATAAAGCAAGCCCTTCAGCAACGCAAACCCCTTCAGTAACGCCGATCCCGCATCCACCCTTGGCAATCAACGCTCATGTTCAAGTAAGTCAAAACATGACCTCTCCACGATACGCCGATAACTACAAAAAAAGACATGTACTCCATAACAATACCCTCATCATTGGTGATTCTCTTTTAAAAGGAGTAAAAACAAAGGGTTTATATAAAACAGATGTCAAAACTATGAGAGGCGCCAAGATCCGTGATGTAACTGATATCGTTCCCACACTTGGAATAGGAAAATATTAAAACAATAATTCTGCTTGTGGGAGGCAACAACGCCAGTAATGGTCAGACCATTGCACAGAATGAGGAAGAGCATGAAAGCCTCCTACTCCAAATAAGGGTATATGGACATTCTGAATGCAGTATAATTATCTCGGGATTGCCACCACGACGAGACACATATGTAGAATATGTCAACAACTTGCTGGTCGATATTTGTGATAACTATAATATTCATTATATTCCACAGTATAAAACATTCTTCAAATATCCGTCTTCTTCCGTGATCAACAAACGTTTTTATCGCATGGACGATATTCACCTCAGTGCACAAGGGACAAGTCTCCTCCTGCAAAATATCAATGCAATTAAGCCCATTTTTAAACCAGAATGGATGACTGTCATAATTGTGGCGAACGAAACCACAATACGGACCACTGTACACATGGCAAACCAATAAGATGTCATGGATGTCATGGATATGGACATAAGCAAAGGAAGTGTCCACATGCTACAAGTTAGGAAAGCGGCAAAGAAGAAGACGCCATTCACCATGTAAATACTCATGGACAAACACTTTATTCTTATAATGTATATAATGCAATAACTAGTATTTGTTCGGAATGTCATTCTTATCTATGTACAAAGTGTATGCCAACTGATATTCCTTTTGAGTACACTACTACTTCATATCTTAGTGATGCGGCTAGTAATACTGCTAGTAATACAAATTGTAAGTCATCTGATATTCTTCTTGAGACCACTACTACTTCATATCTCAATAATGCAGCTAGTAATACTGTTTATATTTCCACTAGTAAAGCAAATGTTTTAAGTAACTTTGAAACCAAATCGAAGCACAATGATGAATGTGTGAGTTTGGGTTTAACAAAAAAGGGACTCAAAATTGCAAATATTAATATAGGGCAACTTCTTGTTGATAAACCTAAATTTGAAGACCTTAAGTTATTAATAACTCAAAAGGAAAATGTAAATATGTTTGGTATATGTGAAACATGGCTTCAAAATGAAGAAGACAGTAAATTAAACTTAGATGGTTTTAAATTTGAAAGAAGGGATAGAAGTCAAGGGCATAAAGAAAAGGGTGGTGAGATTTTAGTGTATATAAAAGAAAATGTACATTATAAACGTAGACAAGATATCGAACTTGGGAAGATAGAAAGCATATGGTTGGAAATAATACTGCCGAAGTCTAAACCATTTATTATTTGCTCTGTATATAGACCTCCTAGCTCACTTATACAATGGGTTGATGATTTTGAGCAGGAAATCCAAAACGCTTTAGGTCATGATGAAAACGAAATCATCATTATGGGTGATACAAATTATAACTTCCTAAAAAAGTCACCTAAAAGATGGTTAGATTGTCTTGATACAAACAATTTTACTCAGTTAATACAATCTCCAACAAGGGTTAATACAAACTCTTCTACCCTTATAGACCATATTTACTCAAATAAACCACACAATATATGTGAAACAAATGTTCCAGTATATAGTGCAAGTGACCACTACCCAGTCTGCGCAACAAGACATGCACCCTTCATTAAATCAGATAATACACATACAGAAATAACTTACAGAGATTTTAAGAAATTTGATACAATGCATTTCAATAATAATTTAAATAAAACGTTTGATCTTATCAATATAGAAAGTACGACAGATGTAAAGTCTGCCATAAGCTTGTGGAATGATTCTATTCTTAATGTACTAGATAAACATGCACCTATAAAAACTAAACGAATAAAAAGCAACACACTTCCAAGTTGGTTGACTCCTGAAATAAAAGAATCAAGGAATAAAGGGGATTTCCATCATAAGACAAAAGATTTTGTCCATTATAAACATTGGAGAAATAAAACAAATATTCTCATTGATCAAGCTAAAAAGGATTACTACACCAAAGCCATAGAAGATAACAAAAACTCTGGGACCATGTGGAGGTATATAAATGAACTTAAATCAGGGAAAACTAAGTCAAAACACCCAAACAAAGTAAAAATTGGTAATAGGTATATCACATCTAAGAAAGATATTGCTGATGAGTTTAATGATTTTTTCACAAATCTTTCAAATAATATTTCTGATTCTAATGAAAGTCTTAATCTAGAAAAACTAAGGGATTTTGTTCGACAAAAAATGCCAAATAACAAGGAGTTTTCTATTAGAAACATAACCATGGATGAAGTTCTAAAATACATAAATCAGCTTGATTCTACAAAGTCAACTGGTCTAGGTGGCATAGGCACTCACATTTTAAAAACGGCGGCGCCAGTTCTTGCAAAATCGATATGTCACGTTATAAACATAGTATTATGACATGTGTATTCCCAGAAAAATTAAAAAATGCAAGAGTAGTTCCTATATATAAATCAGGTGATGCTGATGATCCCGGTAATTACAGACCAATTTCTATTTTACCCACATTATCAAAAATACTAGAAAGACATATAGCCAATCAGTGTATTGAGTATCTGGAAATGTATGGTCTAATTTATAGGGGACAGTCAGGCGTTAGAAAATCTCATTCCTGCCATACAGCATTAACAAAGTTAACAGATATGTTACTGCAAGAATTGAATAATGGACATGTCACTGAACTTGTTTTTATTGATTTCAAAAAGGCATTTGATCTAGTTAACCATGAACTTTTGTTGGTAAAACTTAAAAGTTATAATTTTGATAAATGCACTTTAAAATGGTTCAACTCGTACCTTACAAATCGATACCAGAATATACAAATTTCGACAGAGCTTTCAAAGCCTTATCTTATAAAAACAGGGGTCCCACAAGGGTCAATACTTGGACCACTTCTATTTATTATGTTTGTCAATGATCTACCACTTTATGTAGAAAATGCAAACACAGACATATTTGCTGATGATGTAACATTGTCTACGTCTGGTCCTAATCTTGAAATTATACAAGAAAATAGCCAGCTTAGTCTCAAACAAACAGAGCAATGGGCTAAGCAAATTAAAATGTTAATAAATGAAATGAAAACAAAATATATGATTATAGGTACATCTCAAAAGTTGTCTAAACTTAATAATGAAGTAAAACAATTATATGTTAACAGTACAGCAATAGAAAATGTACAGAGTCAAAAATTATTAGGGGTATGTATTGATAAAAACCTGTCATGGGACGTCCATGTTGATAATCTTTGTACTTCTTTAACAAACAAAACTAATCTTTTGTGCAAAATCAAGAAATTTCTCACACATGAAACAAGAATTATGTATTACTATGCATATATAACCAATTTTGGATTATGGTGACACTATCTGGGGAAATTGCTCTAGCAACAATATTAATAGAATCCAAAAAATCCAAAAGAGAGCTGCTCGGATCATCCTTAATAAGCCATATGATGCATCTTCAAAACCCTTATTTAAAGAGCTTAAATGGTTAAATGTCCATGATCGCATACAATTTCATAAAGCAGTGCAGGTTTACAAATGCGTCAATAATCTTGCTCCAGACTATCTTACATCTTTGTTTCAAAAGGTTCATTCCTCTTATAAATTAAGGACTTGTTCAAATGGTGATCTAATCGTCCCGAAGCATAGGCTAAGTATATACAAACAAAGTATTCGTTATTCTGGTGCTGTCATATGGAACTCGATCGCACCTCCAATGCGACAAGCCAAACATATCAAAGAATTTAAAAAGAAATAGTATTCCTATCTTTTAGGTAATACTAGTTAATTTAAATTTGCTTGCATTTGGTTAAGTACTTTAAAATAACTTTAAAAGATTTATATATAGGGACTTTTGATTTTACAACAGGAAACTCTTCAGAATTGTATAATAGTGTATGTATATAACCATGTGTGTGTGTTACATGTTTCTTCATTTGATGGCCTCAAGGGAGAACAATTGTTGTAAATTGATTGAGTTACCATCATTAAATAAAGCATTTATTATTATTATTATTATTATTATTATTATTATTATTACAGCATGTGTGTTGTTTCTGGCCCGGAAAATCAGCAGAGTTTAGTAGAAACCCAACAGCTCAAATTTTGTTGCAAGCTCCTAACAGAAACAAACCTGCAATGAGCACAAGCTATCCGCTGATTCACGTCTCGCCTAACGGGGACGGGACTTAGAAACAAGAGGTTAACATTGTTTAAATGAAAGTTTGTTAGAAAAAAAAAAATGAAAACAACGGGGTATTTTGCTGATATATGACATTTAAGTCAATTAGGTTAAAAACAAAATGACATTGTATAAAACAAGAGGCCCAAGAGGGCCTGTGGACGCTCTACTGGCTAACACGGCTCTTATAACATCAATGAAGCGATTGACTGCCATTTAAGTTTTTTTTTAAAGTTTCGGGCAAAAAACAGCTTTTTAACTAAATCAAGGGCCATAACTAAAGAATCTGGTAAAGTTTGGTAAAGATCAGATGAAAAATGAAGGCCCCACCGTATTTACGAGGCAAAATATAGCATTTTTAACTAAATCAAGAGCCGTAACTCCTCTGTTACTGGTCCGACTGGTCCAACATAGAGCTAAAAAATAAAATAAAAAATAAAATAACAAAAAAAATATAAAAAAAAAAAAAAAAAAAAAATTATAAAAAAAAAAAATATGAAAAAAAAATAAAAAAATAAAATAAATGAAAAAATAAATAATAATAATAATAATAATATAAAAAAAGAAAGTCATAAAATCTGCTAAAGTTTGGCAAAGATCGGATGAAAAATGAAGGCCCTATCGTCTTAACGAGGCAAAATATAGCATTTTGAACTAAATCAAGGGCAATAACTCCGCTGTTACTAGTCCGATATGAATGGTTTTCGAACTTGTCCGAGCTTTCATTGATAATAACAACTTGATAAAGTTTGGTAAAGATCGGATGAACAATGAAGACCCTATCGTCTTAACGAGGGAAAATATATTTTAATTAAATCAAGGGCCATAACTCCGCTGTTACTGGTCCGATATGACTGGTTTTCGAAATTGTCTTAGCTTTCATTGATATTAACAATCTGATAAAGTTTGGTAATGATCGGATGAACAATGAAGCCCCCCCTATCATCTTAACGAGGCAAAATATAGCATTTTTAACTAAATCAAGGGCCATAACTCCGCTGTTACTGGTCCGATATAGCTGGTTTTCAAAATTGTTCGAGCTTTCAACAACATTAACAATCTGATAAAGATTGGTAAAGATCGGATGAACAATGAAGCCTCTATCGTCTTAACGATGCAAAATATAGCATTTTTAACTAAATCAAGGGCCATAACTCCGCTGTAATAGTCCGATATGGCTGGTTTTCGAACTTGTCCGAGCTTTCATTGATATTAACAATGTGGTAAAGTTTGGTAAAGATAGGATGAAAAACGAAGGCCCTATCGTCTTAACGAGGCAAAATATAACAATATAGCATTTTTAACTAAATCAAGGACCATAACTCTGCTGTTACTGGTCCGATATGGCTGGTTTTCGAACTTGTCAGAGCTTTCATTGATATTAACAATGTGGTAAAGTTTGGTAAAGATAGGATGAAAAATGAAGGCCCTATCGTCTTAACGAGGCAAAATATAGCAATATAGCATTTTTAACTAAATCAAGGGCCATAACTCCGCTGTTACTTGTCCGATCTGGCTTGTTTTCGAACTCGTCCGAGCTTTCATTGATATTAACAACCTATTAAAGTTTGGTAAAGATCGGATTAAAAATGAAAGCCCTATCGTCTTAACGAGCCAAAAGTTAACGCCGACGACGGACGACGGACGACGGACAACGGACGACGGACGAAGGACGGACGACGGACAACTCGGCATCCCATAAGCTCTGCTGGCCTTCGGCCAGTAGAGCTAAAAAATCAATAAAAAAAAATCTTCAACCCCTCAAAAAGTAGGTCAAGGTCATAGATCAAACCAATGTGTCCAAAAATATGCACTACCCAAGACACACCTATGTTAATATAGAATTTTAATGTTAAAATAGAATTTTAATGTTAAAATATAATTTTAAAGTGACGTAACCGTAAGAATTAATAAGTAATCTGTCCTTTGCTTTGAGAGTGAACGTCACATCCGCATTTTCTATGTCACGTTGCGATGTACTAACCAAGATACAACTATAACCAAAGATCAGTTCACGATAAACTGACCGAAACGCGAAAGTTCAATGTAAACAATTTTAAGTTGTATGCCATTTGCATGGAGGGTGAAGGTCACATCCACATTTGCTTTGTGACGTTGCGATGTACCATCCAAGATGCAACTATAAGCAAAGTTTGAACGGTCTAATGCATACAGTTCACGATAAAGTGACCTAAACGCAAAAGTTGAATGTAAAACGTATTACGTTATCTGCCCTCTGCTTGGAGTGTGAAGGTCACATCCACATTTGCTTTGTCACGTTGCGATGTACCATCCAAGATACAACTATAAGCAAAGTTTGAAACGGCTAGTGCAACACCTATGTCTCATTTTTCCTTGGAAAAGGCGAGATTTTCTTCGAAATCTCGGTGACATTGAGCCAAAGGTAAAACAACGTTATGTTGAGCTTGTGTGCATATACAATGAGCAGAAGCACACTTCATCAATACTAGGACGTTACACGTATGATGGGACTACAGCATTGCTCAATTACAACCCTTTGAAGCATGTTGATTACTGGGAAAATAGACGGATTCGGAGCAAGTATTACATTAATCTATTTTAATCGATTTTTTTGTGAAACAAAAGTCTTTACAATGAGAGATACTGTGCAGAGTATGACGTTTAAATTAGTTGAAATATATGTATTGCCTGTATTTAATCATCATGCATTTCCTGGCATTGTTTCATATGTCATAACTACACCTACAGGTGAAAAAAGAGAAGTAATCTCGGTATATGTAATTTAAAACATAAGACAAATACTTAACTTAAATAAACATCCATCCTTATCTCAAGGACAACTGACTTTAATAAGATAAACAATAAGGCCAAATGGCCTGACAAACCATTGTAGGCACTTGCAACAGTAACACAAGTGGGTCAGATAAAAGAGGCCTGGTAAGTTCAGAATATTTTAAAACTGTCTAATATAACTCTATTTTAAAATGTTAAACTGATACACTCGGTCATACTAAAATGTATCACCAGCATCACCATTTAAACAAAAGTTGTAGAGGACTAACGCTTATTATTCATGCAAGATACTGGATCTGTAGCTCTTCTAGATTCAGAGAAGATCCCTTTTTTTAGATTTTCCGAAAAACCTCGTTGTAAAACGAGGCGCCACAGTGCCACCATTTGAAGTAAAAAATATAGGTAGATGACCAAAACCATAGGTAGATGACCAAAAACATAGGTAGATGACCAAAACCGATGACCAAAACCATAGGTAGATGACCAAAACCATAGGTAGATGACCAAAAACATAGACCAAAAACATAGGTAGATGACCAAAAACATAGAAAACATAGGTAGATGACCAAAAACATAGGTAGATGACCAAAAACATTGACCAAAAACATAGGTAGATGACAAAAACATAGGTAGTTGACCAAAACCATAGAAAACATAGGTAGATAACCAAAACCATAGGTAGATGACCAAACACATAGAAAAGATAGGCAGATGACCAAAACCATAGATAGATGACCAAAAACATATAAAACATAGGTAGATGACCAAAACCATAGGTAGATGACCAAAAACATAGGTAAGATGACCAAAAACATAGGTAGATTACCAAAGCCATAGGTAGATGACCAAATGACCAAAACCATAGGTATATGACCAAAACCATAGGTAGATGACCAAACCATAGGTAGATGACCAAAACATAGATAGATGACCAAAAACATAGAAAATATAGGTAGATGACCAAAAACATAGGTAGATGACCAAATCCATAGGTAGATGACCAAAAACCTAGGTAGATGATCAAAAACATAGGTAGATGACCAACAGCTTAATTTGAATGCAATATATGAGAGCTCTATGAGTTGCGGTTTCAGAGAGGAAGATATTTATTCTTTCCCCTTTCAATTACATGGAACTCCTGTGGTGTGGCCAGATTTTACCCCTAGGTCACTATTTGAACAAACGTAGAAGAAACCATAAGCTTATGCGATCAGTTTAGTCAAAACTGACTACGCGGTTTCAGAGGAGAAGTCGTTTAAAGCAAACGTTAATGAAGACGAACGAATAATAATCTCAATAGCTCACCTCTAAGCCTTCGGCTCAGACAAGCTAACATCCAAAAAAGGAAAACATGATGACAAAAAGTTGTACAACACTGCAGCAGACAACACAGAGTATAACTAAGTTTTAGGAAACTCACAAAAAGTAGTAGGAAGTACAAAACAATAGAGTTTGTGCGCATGCGCTTTTTTGGTGTTTTCATTCTTGGAGTGATAAATATCTGAAATACATCGAATCTTTCCAACTGAAAGCACCAACGTATTCCGGATTTGTGTAAATTACAGACATATAGACAGCCAGGCGTGCAACGTTTTATAACTGGCGTGGCGATAGAGTAGACTTAAATATACAAAATAAACTAATAAATACGACACTCACCACCTACGCCCCTGCTGTATGGGGAGTTTCCTGGTCGGAAAAAGCGTGAAAAGAAAAAGGAAAGATGAGAAAATCAACAATATTATATTCATCAAGGTGACTGATTGTAACAAACTTATATAATTTTCCCGTATCTTTTTATTTTGTCGAAGGTACTTCTAGGTTCGCCTTAGTTAGCAAAGGACGCAAACAAAAAGAAACAAACAATTACAACACGAGAATGTATATCTCGTGTGTCATGCATTCGCTTTAGTCGCCCGTTCTCTAAGAACTTGGTCAATTTTGTTTATATTGTGCCGAGTTCCAAATCAATTTTCAAGCAAGATATTGAATTTGCTATTTTATTCAAAAAGGCTTTGTAAAACATCGACCACGTGTCACTAAACATATGCGTTGTTCTTTACCAATTCATTGTAATGCTCTTCTTTATGGTGGGGGATCACTTATGCCAGGTTCGTTGTTTTCGTGCGAAAGATAAAATAACAACACGAAAAGTCGAATCATTTATAATTGCGTGGATTCTGTGTCGAAAGGACAACAAGTCGAAACATTCGCCAGACATGTAACACTTCTTAGAATTGAATTGGGTTTTAAGAAAAAGTCCCATATCAATATCACTTATAGTTTTCAAGAAGTACAAACTTGTTTTTTAAAGATCTATTTTTAGCCATGGTGGCCATCTTGAATTTTCGGCCGACCTGAAATTTTGCTAGGATCAACTATACATCAAGAGCATCATTCCTGTGAAGTTTCATGAAAATCCATCAAGTAGTTTCAGAGGAATAGTCGCTACAAGGTTTTACTATATAACTCTATGTGAACAAAGATGGCCGCCGGCAGCCATGTTTAAATTCGAATCAAAACGATTTTCGACGAAGATCAACATCATGTCATGCTGTTCATTTTAGAAAAAGTGCCATATCAATATCACTTACAGTTTTCAAGAAGTAATCGCTACAAACTTGTTTTTTTAAATCTATTTTTAGCTTCGGCGGCCGTCTTGGATAAGACATCAACGTGAATTTTTGCTAGGATCAACTATACATCATTGGCAACATTCCTGTAAGGTTTCATGACAATCCATCTAGTAGTTGCAGAGAAGTAGTCGCCGCAAAAATGTTTACGGACAGACAGACAGACGGACGGAGGACGACTGACACCGCACCACGGCATAAGCTCGGCTGATCTTTGATTAGTAGAGCTAAAAACTGGTGCGGGATGTTTTTGCAACCCTGACTGTTTTTAATCTTAACCATTAATTATTGAGAGCTAAAAACTGGTGCGGGATGTTTTTGCAACCCTGACTGTTTTTAATCTTAACCATAAATTATTGGGACTAATCAAACCAGAAATGTGTTCATGGGACACGTAAACTTTGATGAAAAAGGGCCGTAACTCCGATAGTACAAGGTGGATGTTGATGCCGAATCGATATGCACTTCTTGACATCAAAGGTAAGCATCCTGCAAAGTTTCGAAACAATCAGTTGAAAACTGTGGGAGAAGATAGACACACAAGATCTTTTAACGTAAAATATTTGAAGAAAAAATGACCGTAACTCTGGTAATAAAAGGTGGATGCATAACTGAATGCACATCTTGACATCATAAGTAAGCATCATGAAAAGTTTCGAAACAATCGGTTGAAAACTGTGGTAGAAGATAGACACACAAGATATTTTAACATAAAATAGACGGGAAAATGGCCGTTACTCTGGTAGTACACGGTCGATTTTGACGCAGAATTGATATGCACATCTTGACATCATAGGTAAGCATCTTGTAAAATTCGAAAACTGTGGGAGGAGATAGACATACAAGCTTGTCGGGACGGACGGACGGGCGGACATGGATAACGTCATATGCCGCCTCACCATTCGGTGGTGGGGGCATAAACAAGAGGTCAATGACCTTGAAGCTCTACAGACATGTTCTGATAGCTAGATCAGCATTCCTGTGAAGTTTCATGAAAATCCGTCAAGGAGTAGTCGCTACAAGGACCAACATCATGTCATGCTGATCATTTAAGAAAAAGTCCCACGTCAATATCACTTATAGTTTTCAAGAAGTAGTCGCTACAAACTTGTTGTTTTTTTAATCTATTTTTAGCCGTTTGCTAGTATCGACTAGACACTTGTAGCGGCCATGTTTAATGTCAAATAATTTTTGACAAGGATCAACATCATGTCATACTGATCATTTTAGAAAAAGTAGTAGTCGCTACAAATTTATTTATTTTAAATCTATTTTTAGCCGTGGCAGCCATTTTGAATTTCCGGTCAGCCTGAATTTTTTCTAGGATCAACTAGACATCAAGAGCAACATTCCTGTGAAGTTTCATGAACATCCGTCAAGTAGTTTCAGAGGAGTAGTCGCTACAAGTGTTTACTATATAACTCTATGTAAACAAAGATGGCCACTGGCAGCCATGTTTAACGTTAAATAAAAATAATTTTCGAATACGATCAACATCATGTCATGCTGATCATTTTAGAAAAAGTCCCATATCAATATCACTTATAGTTTTCAAGAAGTAGTCGCTACAAACTTATTTTTCAAAAATCTATTTTTAGCTGTGGCGGCCATCTTGAATTTCTGGTCCACCGGAATTTTTGCTAGGATCAATTAGACATCAAGAGCAACATTCCTGTAAAGTTTCATGAAAATCCGCCCAGTAGTTTCAGAGGAGTAGTCGCTACAAGTTTTTACTATATAACTCTATGTAAACAAAGATGGCCGCTGGCAGCCATGTTTAACGTCGAATCAAAACGATTTTCGACAAGGACCAACATCATGTCATGCTGATCATTTTAGAAAAAGTCCCATATCAATACCACTTATAGTTTTCAAGAAGTAGTCGCTACAAACTTGTATTTTAAAAATCTATTTTTAGCTTTGGTGGCCATCTTGGATTTCACATCAACATGATTTTTTGCTAGGATGAACTAGACTTCATGGGCAACATTTCTGTAAAGTTTCAAAAATATCCAACTTGTAGTTTCAGAGGAGTAGTCGCTACAAATAAAAGTTTACGGACAGACAGACGGACAGACGGACGGACAGACGGACGACGGACGCCGCACCATGGCATAAGCTCTGCTGATCTCTGATCAGTCGAGCTAAAAACTCTAGCAATTACATTTATACCGTAGCTTTCGGCCTTGCGGCCTTCCTCAGTGGCGTATTTATTAACAATGATTATACACAGTAAAACCGAACTGACGTTACGTTATTAAGCGACATCGTTTGGCGCGCTATTCCTTAGTATCGATGCCGTACGGCTTATAAGTTCTGAGCTTATTCTTCCATAAGCCCTCGCTTGTTTTTCGGTACATATCTTTCCCCATGCAGTTTTTCGATGCCCATCACCATAAAGTCATTAACGCTATGGCCTTCACTATAAAAATGGGCAGCTACCGGGTCGTCATGCTTGGTCCTGATTCTTGATACATTTAGTAGGTGGCGTTGATATAGTGTATCTCCCGTCTCTCCAACATAAATATAGTTATTGCAGGTCTTGCAAAATGGTGCATTTACAACGTTGGTAGACTAACAGTCTAAATAGTTACGGACGTTGTATACGTTTCCGTCATTGCCCCGGAACTTATCTGCTTCCATCATGTGCGGGCACAGGGCGCAGCGTTTCGCTCGACATGGTGCGCGTATATATATATATATAGTGTGTGTGTGTGTGTGTGTGTGTGTGTGTGTGCATGGGTGCGTGTGTGTGTGATTTATACTGCAATCTCGAGAAACAGTATATACGAGAAAAATAATGCTAAAGCTCTCTGCTACTAGTCGACACTTGCGGAACCCAAAACACGGGTCTGTATCTTCAAGGTCATTAAGGTCATATACTTATATGTACTTTTAATAATGTATTTTGTGTTCTCTCTCAGGGATTTTATAATGAATTGACACAAATACACAAATACTCAACCCATCCAGACATGCATGCAGACCCCGTGCCCACCCCCACCCCTCCCAAAAAAACAACATTTATTTACTTTTTATTATGTTATTAATATTATTGTCTGTATTTACTTTCCGTCTATGCTTCTACCCGGAAGACCACACTTCGTCGAGGGATATCAATTCGCCGAATTTCTTGTTTTACTTTTAAAACACTGGAGCGACGGAATAGCAAATTCTACATTCCTCTATTTCTTAAACAGCAGCGTTTGCTGTGTAGTATTACCTCAGTAGCTGCGTGTATATAAGACATATCATTTGTACCAAGACGTATGCAAAACTCTGGTTTGGGATTTAGCTGTTGAATAGCATACCGATTCAGAATGAGTACCTATACATCATTCAACCTGTAGCCGAAAAACTCCAGATAAAATCCAGTATACAGGTGTTGTACACTAACGAAATCACCTTATTGCAATAAGATTCGAAAAAGCTTGCACCTTAGCTTTGAGTTAGCCCGTTCTTGAGTCGCAGCAGGTTGAATGCAGCCTCTATACATGTTAGAGCGTATGATCAGTATGCGGGGAGTGGAGCGCATACCACTGTTTAGATTATCGCAAAGTCTGAAGATACTGATGTTTATAATTAATTCCAGATACGCTCTCTATGTATACTTTATATATTCTTACCTGTTATACAGAAAACTGTTTTATAACTGATAATTTTCCAGTAAATCAAACACATTTGCATGAAATATACTGAATAAAAAAAGAAACTTCCAGACCTGTTTGCCGGTATTTCCATAGGCCAATTTTTGAGGGCGTATATAAGCTTAAACAGCGTTTAAATAAAACAATGTTTGATGTTTGTAAGCGCACTTTTAAAAGAAAATATCCCATTAAACAGTTTAAAATTTGGCAAGCAAATAATATTTTATGGATGATATGGAAATTTTAAAGGGATGTAATTTGATGAAAGCTGCCATCTACACAATCTGTGTTAATTTTTGTGTGATTTTTTTGGTAAGGAACATATCGAGAATATTGTCTCGGACACATTTCGGTAAGTTTATTAGATTTAATTTGCTTTTTGTGGTCAAACACTACTCCCTTATGTACTGAACTTTTTCAAAAAACAAAGATGGACTATTGTTTGCAGTCTAAATATTCTTAAAACATCATTAATTTTGTCCTGTTGTGCTGTCCAGACAATCAGCATCAACATCAGCGGAAGTTTCTTTTTTTGTTCAGTATAGTATCAAGAACTACAGACTAAATCGACGTCTTTGGCCGAGCTATACGGTGGTGGTATGGCCCTTGAATTATTTACAAGAGGGCCAAGATGGCCCTATATCGATCACCTGAGTAATGGCCCATTATCGAACTTCTTCGAAATCTTATGGTCATATACAATCTGTGCAAGTTTGGTTAAGATTGTTCAAGAAATGTGGCCTCTGTTGTATAACAACATTGATATAAAGATGGTAAAGATCAAATACAAAATGAAGGTGCTAGAGTGTAACCTCTTGGGCATGGCCAAATGTGACCCCAGGGCTACATGTAATATATGAGAGCTGTGTGCCTTGTGGTTTTAGAGAAGAATATTTTTAAGTTTTTCCCTATACAAGTCTATGTAAAACATGTGACCCCTGGGGCAGCCAAATGTGACATTTTAATAAACTTGGTAAAGGACCATAAGCTCATAGTAAATGCAAAATATTAAACCTCTGGCTCTTGTAGTTTCAGAGAAGAAGAATTTATTAATTTATTTACTATATAAGTCTATGTAAAACTGTGACGCCCGGGACGGGCCAAATTTGACCCCAGGGTCACCATTTGAACAAACTTGGTGGAGGACCATAAGCTTATAGCAAATGCAAAATATTAAACCTCTGGCTCATGCAGTTTCAGAGAAGAAGATTTTTTAAGTTTTTCCCTTTACAAGTCTATGTACAACTGTGACCCCCGGGACGGGGCCAAATGTGAGCCCAGGGTCGTTATTTGAACAAACTTGGTAAAGGACCATAGTCTTATAGTAAATGCAAAATATTAAACCTCTGGCTCTTGTAGTTTCAGAGAAGAAGATGTTTTCCCCCCTATATAAGTCTATGTAAAACTGTGACCCCCGGGGCGGGGCCAAATTTGACACCAGGGTCACCATTTGAACAAACTTGGTAGAGGACCATAAGCTTATAGAAAATACAAAATATTAAACATCTGGCTCAAGCAGTTTCAGAGAAGAAGATTTTTTAAGTTTTTCCCTATAAAAGTCTAGGTAAAACATGTGACCCCTGGGGCGGGGCCAAATGTAACCACAGGGTCACCATTTGAACAAAACTTGGTAAAGGACTATAATCTTATAGTAAATGCAAAATATTAAACCTCTGGTTCTTGTAGTTTCAGAGAAGAAGATTTTTTAAGTTTTTCCCTATACAAGTCTATGTAAAACTGTGACCCCCGGGCGGGGCCAAATGTAACCCCAGGGTCATTATTTGAACAAACTTGGTAAAGGACCATAATCTTATAGTAAATGCAAAATATTAAACCTCTGGTTCTTGTAGTTTCAGAGGAGATTATTTAAAAAAATTCCTATACAAGTCTATGTAAAACTGTGACCCCCGGGGCGGGGCCAAATTAGACCATAAGGTCACCATTTGAACAAACTTAGTAGAGGACCATAAGCTGATGCTACATGTAATACATGAAAGCTCTGTACATTGGGGTTTCAGAGAAGAAGATTTTAAAGTTTTTTCCTATATAATCTATGAAAAACATGTGACCACCCTGGAGCGGCGCCAAATTTGACCCCAGAGGATCCATAAGCTGATAATAAATAAAACAAAAACAAAATTTTATCTCTTGTAGCTTCAGAGAAGAAAAAGTTTGAAGTCCTTTCCTATAACTCTGTAAAACTGATCCAACAAGGGCCCCTAACTTCACAATTATAGAAAAAAGAACCAAGGTTTCTTATGAGAAAAAAAAAAATTAAAAAATAATAACAAGAGGCCCAGTGGGCCTGTATCGCTCTACTTGCTGTACGGAGTCAACCAACATGCGCAACTTGGCTTGGTACTTTTCTGGATAAAGTTGTTGTATATTAGGCCATACCCTCATTCAACCAGAACACAGCGATAATAAGCGCAATTAGGCTTGGTACTCATCATCCCTACCAAAATTCGTTGGAGCTCTTCCAGGAGTTCAGAGGAGACTAGTCTGGATAAAGTTTGTGAATCAAAGCCTAAAATCCGGTCAGGGGTTCAGGAGAACGTAGTCCGGACAAAATTTGTGTATTACAACATTCAAAGGGCAATAACCCAGCCAAAAACCTTTCACCCGAAATATGGCGATAACATGCATAACTAGGCTTGGTACTGATCATCCCTGCAAAGTTTCGTTGAAATCCAGCAAGGGTTCAAGAGAAATAGTCCAGATAAAGTTTGTGTAGTAAAACTTTTAAAGGGCAATAACTCAGGCCAAACGGCATTCAAGTGGAACATAGTGATAATATGCACCACTAGGCCTGGTACTGATCATCCCTGCAAAGTTTCTCTGAAATTCGGCTAAGGGTTCAGGCAAAATTGATCATCCCTGCAGTTTCTCTGAAATCCGGCTAGGGGTTCAAAAAAAAATCCAGACAAAGTGTGTGTATTGAAACCTTTAAATGGCCATAATTCTGCCAAAAATCGTTCAACCGGAACACGGTGACGACATACATAATTAGATTTGGTACTTATCATCCCTGCAAAGTTTCATTAAAATCTGTCCAAAGAAAGCCCTATCGTCTCAATGAGGCATAATATAGAATTTTTAACCAAATCAAGTAACCCCGGTGTTAGGATGTGGCTAGTTGTCAAATTTATCTGAGCTAACATTGATATTAACAATCTGTGCAAGCTTGGTAAAGTGAAGGTGCTAGACTGTTCACAAGACAGAATGTGGCATATTTTAGCAAATCAAAGGCCATAACTCTGCTGTTACTCATTCTATTTGGCAAGTTTTCGAACTTGTACGAGTTTTCATCGATAATAACAATCAGTGTAAGTTTGGTAAATATAAAATAATAAATAAAACTGCTAGAGTGTTCACAAGGCAGAAAATAACATTTTCCAGGAAAAAACAAGGGCCATAACTCCGGTGTTATTGAACCGATTTGGCTGGTTTTCGTACTTGTCCGAGCTTTCATTAATATTAACAATCTGTGCAAATTTAGTAAAGATCAGAATAATAAATGAAGGTGCTAGATTGTTCACAAGGCAGAAAATTACATTTTCCAGAAAAAAACAAAGGCCATAACTCCGGTGTAACTGATCCCATTTGGCTGGTTTTCAAACTTGTCCGAACTTACATTGATATTAACAATCTGTGCAAGTTTGGTAAAGACGATTGCATTTTTCAGCAAAACAAGGGCCATAACTCTGGTGTTTACTGACCCAATTTGGCTGGTTTTGACCTCGTTCGAGCTTTCATTGTTATTAACAATCTGTGCAAGTTTGGTAAAGATCAAATAATAAATGAAGGTGCTAGAGTGTTCACAAGGCAGAAAATGGTATTTTTTCTGCGAAACAAGGGCCATAACTCCGGTGAAATTAATCCGATCTGGTTGGTTTCAAACTTTTCCGAGCTTTCATTGATTTAAAGACACTGGCAAAGTTTTGTAAAGGTCAGATTAATAATGAAGCCCTAGAGTGTTCACAAGGCAAACGTTAACGGACGACGGAAGGACGACGGAAAGACGGACGACGAACAACTCTTCATCCCATAAGCTCTGCTAATAATAATAATAATATAAAAAAAATGAACCCATGAACCCGTGAGCCTCCCGTAAGATTTGAACCTAGACCCCTGGTGTTTCTAGTGTACATTACCAAGTATTGGAAAAAAAAAAAGAGGCCATATCTCCGGTGTTACTGGTTACTGGTTCGATCTGGTTGGTTTACAAACTCGTCCGAGCTTTCATTGATATCAACAATCTGGAGAAGTTATACGAATGTAAGGCTGAATGGATAAGAGAACTAAGTAAATAAATGAGTTATTGCATGTAATGGAAAGAGAGAATTACTTAAATTCATGTAGTTCGTTACATACTATAACTTGCTATATAAATACATTATACTCTTGCTCATCTCACCAGTGAAATTTATGTATAGATATGTATATTATTTAAACATGTTCATGGGCCATATTTGGCTTAAATAAAGAAATAAACTATCAACAGTCTGGAGAAGTTTGGGAAATATCGAATACAAAATGAAGGAGTTAGAGTGTTCACAAGGCTGAAAATGACATTTTTCAATAATTCAAGTGCAAATAACTCCTATGTTACTGTTCCGATCTGGCTGGTTTTCGAACTTGTCCGAGCTTTCACCAATATTAACAATCTGATGAAGTTTGGTAAAGATCGGATGAAAAATGAAGTCCATGTCGTCTTAACGAAGCAAAAGTTAACAACGGACGACGGACGGATGACGGACAACTCGCCATCCCATAAGTAGAGCTAAAAACTTATTTAATATCGAATATGGCAGCCAATGATGTATCCGCCATATTGTTTTTTTTTCGTATATAACAGGCGCACACGGGGGGCATGTCGCAAAACATACATGGTACGTAAATGTAGATAAGGTGCGTTGACCAGTTAATACAAGTAAACATGACTGTTATGCTTACTGCAATATTGTCAGAAACAATTAGCCTAAATCAATGCTATCAGCGCAGAATAAGGCTCCATGGGTTTTCTTAGTTTTATCCTACACGAGTATTTATTTATTGAAGATGAACTTGTTTTTCTGCGCAGAACTACCTTGATAACTTCAAAACATATCAGCATCAAATGCTCCTGCTTGTTTATCCGGACATGTAAGAAAAGAAACGTTTTGAAACGCGTTAAACCTATCTTGATTAGACATGTAGATATGTTATCGCACAGTGTTGCCAATACTGGAATTTTACGATTTACTCTACTGAGTTCGAGCACATATTTCTTTACAAGCTTACTACTGTTAGGCCTTATTATCGAGAAGGAACTGATCAGGTCGCATGTCAATTTGGAAAGTTTGACTGAGGAATAAAATATAACTGACTAGTTTATTTCAAATCCAATAGTCATTTATACCCGTGATGTACAAACATGATAATATAATAAGGACAGACAGTGATCTTTTAAGACATAAATAAGCAATAATACAAAATTCATATACAGAATTACACTAGCCTGGTATGCATTCATATACAGAATTACACTAGCCTGGTATGCATTCACATACAGAATTACACTAGCCTGGTATGCATTCATATACAGAATTACACTAGCCTGGTATGCATTCATATACAGAATTACACTAGCCTGCCAGCCTGGTATGCATTCATATACAGAATTACACTAGCCTGCCAGTCTGGTATGCATTCATATACAGAATTACACTAGCCTGGTATGCATTCATATACAGAATTACACTAGCCTGGTATGCATTCACATACAGAATTACACTAGCCTGCCAGCCTGGTATGCATTCATATACAGAATTACACTAGCCTGGTATGCATTCATATACAGAATTACACTAACCTGGTATGCATTCTATACAGAATTACACTAGCCTGGTATGCATTCATATACAGAATTACACTAGCCTGGTATGCATTCATATACAGAATTACACTAGCCTGCCAGCCTGGTATGCATTCATATACAGAATTACACTAGCCTGGTATGCATTCATATACAGAATTACACTAGCCTGCCAGCCTGGTATGCATTCATATACAGAATTACACTAGCCTGGTATGCATTCATATACAGAATTACACTAGCCTGCCAGCCTGGTATGCATTCATATACAGAATTACACTAGCCTGGTATGCATTCATATACAGAATTACACTAGCCTGGTATGCATTCATATACAGAATTACACTAGCCTGGTATGCATTCATATACATAATTACACTAGCCTGCCAGCCTGGTATGCATTCATATACAGAATTACACTAGCCTGGTATGCATTCATATACAGAATTACACTAGCCTGCCAGCCTGGTATGCATTCATATACAGAATTACACTAGCCTGGTATGCATTATCTCAATGAATACTAATATGAACTTGAGGTATCTCATAAAGTGCAGCAACAATCAATATCGGCAGAGTAAAGCTCGTCCAGTATAGGTATGTGCGCTTTATTTGATCAAAATCGGTTAAGTATTCACGACGAAATCATAAAAAAAAATCACTGATGAACGGTGCCACTCAGAAAGTACTGATCAAAATCAAATTCCGAAAAAAAACGGGTACCGTAGGCTAAAGTGGTGAACATTTGTGCAAAGTATGATTGAAGTCGGATGAGGCATTACCAAAGTTATGGGACCGGACGGGCGGACGGACGGAAGGACAGACGGACAGGGCAATTCTATATCCCTCCGCCTAATCGGCGAGGGATAAAAAGTGAAGATATGTAGAAATGTGTAAATTTTTTAAGTGTCAAAGGGAATAATTGTAAAATGAAAATGTCAGAGAAAGTTGATCACAACATACGTATACATGAGATCTCAGTTCCTTTCGGAAACCAATCAGATTCATTCATGCATGACAAAATGAACGTTATAAGACATATGCGCATTAATTTGTACTCTGGTGCTCTTTGGTTTCTAGTAGAAATTCGTTGTGCGCCAGAATTCCCACACTTAGGACGGGACGGCATCGTTAAAAAACTAAATATCCAGCCAATATACTGCTAAACATCTTGACTGGGATAAATAGTTTTGTTTTTCTGTTATTCCGCCAAATGAAATAAATTCTGTCAGAAAAGCACATGTTTGTGTTGACATCTGTATGACCTTCAATTGCAGTAAAGATACATTTCACAAGAAAATTTATCAGTTTACATTTTCCTTTAGAAATAATGTTTTTCTTCATTTCAATGCCACCAGCCAGGAATTGTCTATACTCCATATTGGGATTATCGGGTCTGCCAAATCTCCGGATAAAATCCATGATTTTTCAGTCGCTCTCCGGATCTCCGGATTTAAGTGTAAGATCTCCGGATTTTTCATCAAAACACAATGTTCATGATTTAACAGATATATTTTCACAGTTTATCAGCTAATTGACATGTCGCCAGTACTTAGATATCACTGGTTCAACCAAATTATGCAGTATAGCTAAACTAAACTGTATGAGGAAACGAAATGGGAAACTCTCGCTGATAGACGTAAAAAACACAAACTCATATTATTTTACAAAATGCGTAACAGCCTTACTCCGAATTACCTAAGTGAACTGATTCCGCCTCAGGTGCACGATCGAACTGGTTATGACCTAAGAAATAATAATTTCAGTTGTACCTGCGAGGACTAGTTTATACCGGGATTCTTTTCTCCCATCAGTTATTCGCAACTGGAACACTCTACACGAGGACATAAGGAACAGCGCCACCTTACAAATGTTCAAGTCATCCCTAAACTCTAACTTATCCAAACCCCCAACATACTATTATACTGGAGACCGCCAAGGACAAGTATTACATGCTAGACTTAGACTTGCATGTAGTTCCCTTGGTCAACATTTACACAAGCGTTCCCTTATAGACAATCCAAACTGCACCTGCGGTCTAATAGAAACAGCATATCACTATTTATTAATTTGTCCGAGATATATTGATCAAAGACAAGCTTTCTTTACACACTTACCATGTGTTTTATCTCAACAGAATTTACTGTTTGGGTCAAATAACCTTTCGGACGACTATAATGCCCACGTTTTCAAAAAAGTCCAGTCGTACATATTAGCAACGAAAAGATTTATAAACTAGATAGCAATGTGTCGAGCCTATTCCTGGGGGGACTGATGTGACTGGTGAAATCATTCTTGTTATACATTTTGCTTGTTTTCTTTTTTTCATGTAACTTATCGACCGGTCAGGTCCAAACGTATTACTAATCAGCTACACAATAATGGACAACATAATAATATGACAGGACCTGGTCTGTCGTGCACTGTATCTGTTTTACAATCACTATTTCTAATTGTTAAATTCCATCAAATGCTATTTTACATCATATGCTAACATTTATAACACATAAAATGTCAGCCGTATCTTATGCACTAATTATAATATGAATATCAAGGAGATGAATTTACATAAGTTTTCATAGAAAGCTTGTTTTCAAATCCTGTACATGTACTATCGAAACATTGTTCATCACATTTCTTGAATAAATACTGTTTAAACCAAGTGTAAGATCTCCGGATTTTTCATCAAAACACAATGTTCATGATTTAACAGATATATTTTCACAGTTTATCAGCTAATTGACATGTCGCCAGTACTTAGATATCTCCGCCTTATTGCTGATGTCAGAGTATATTATAGCATAGTTGCACGTGCTTTATACACGTGCTGTTGTTTGTCGGATGTATCGTTCGGGTTTGATTGGTTGAAATGGATAAATGATTGACAACTGGCGACATGTTAATTCCTGATTTGATCCTGTTACGCTCCCTAGTCAGAGAAAAGTATTTACAAGTGCCAAATCAACAGGGGTCATCCGTGTAATGCACTGACTGAATATACAATTAACACCTTCAGTAACATAACGACATGTGCAATAACAGCAATATATCTGTGACTTCTTTAATTGGTCAAGCTAACTGAAATCGCAAGTGTGAGGAACTAGCAACTCGTTGTGTGCAGTAACACTATAAAAATTCAATTCAATTCAATTATTTTTATAACAACTGCTGCTGTGTACGATGATTATAATTTTGTATTAGAGTTATGAAGACTTTGTATTTGCATTAAGTAAGTAAATTGTTTATTATAGTGACATGTGCGCAAGTATCAACATAATTTTCAAATATATGACATGGATATTACACCCGGTCCAATGGACCTATAAGTACTAAAGATATATACAAAGTATATTATTTACAAAATCTACGCTCCGGATATCATACTCATATCAATTTAAGTTAAATATAAAATGCGAGAATATAATTATTATAAATGTTTATATTATAATTATTAAGATTAAATGTCAAGTATTTTATCCTCTCGCATTAAGATATGTTTAAAAAAGTAAATGCACTTCCATAACAAATAAAAATAAATTGTGGTAGAAGTTTGAATCTTTCTAATCGAAATACTATGCTAATTTATTATTTTCTATAACTATAGCAAACAATTTAATTGCATTAAAAAATTTAAATTTGCGCTTTCAAAAAAGTATTGCGAAAATCAAGTCGCACGATCCAAATTTTCATTTAAAAATGTTCTTCGCGCGCTTTTAGCGTTAAATTTTAAAAATCTCAGGATTTTGTGTTAAAACGTTTTGGCAGGCCTGGATTATTATTTTTAAAGCATACTTTCGAGGAGTGAAAAAAAACCAGTCCGACAAGTCCGACACCTATACTTGATATTGCTTTGTTGTTTAGTGTATAAGGTCATCTTTCCTTCAGCCTGTCTAAATGCCAGTGCATTTGTTTTATTTATCTAAATGTGGGTTGGCTCTGTAAATATATCGATCAGCTAAATTGCTGATACATCTTGAAAACGATTGCAGACGACACTTACTTCGTAGATCACGATCGCGAGATATGGTAACTTAAACTATTGTGTTTTAAATGAACAGCTTGAATATGTTTCCATAGAAACAGAAGCCATATTGTGAGCACCAGCTGATATTGATCGTGTAAATGGTTTAGACACATATCGAGAGAACGTATTTTTCGCATCATTTAAGAGATAATTTGTCTTGGCCGTTTGTAATCCGACTTGTATTGATTGAGTGACCTATGCATGAATACAAACAGATCAATGACTGTGAATAAATACATAGATGGCCATTTGACAGACTACTGCCAGATTTTGCTTATTCAGGTTAGACTTAAGGTTTTATATTCTGTACGACCATAGAGATAAGACTCCTTCGCTTTGAAATATAGGTAGAGTATGCAGCCGCTCCAGTTCACATTTTCGACGATGTTTCAAATACTGATAATTAACACAATGCCTGTATACACAACCGCCGCATTTCAATTTTCTTACTCTTTAATACCACATGTCTATGCATAAAACTAGCCAAATAGAAGAAAATCACGTCATTGTGTGTCGTCTGTTTAGCATAGAAGACACTTAGGAATCACTTTGTCCGCCGTCCTTCGTCGTCCGTCCGTCACATTTTACAAGGAATGTTGTTGAACATGCCCTATAACTCTGACTTTCATTTTTCCTAGTTATGCCCCTTTTTTTATAAACCTGAACCCTAACCTGGCTCATAACTGATTGTACTTGCTGAAATAAGCACACGACAGGCGACACAAGTGTTCCGTGGAACACCCTTCTAGTTTGTAAAAACTGTTTTTTTCTGTTATTTTGTTCCTGAATCGGTGTTTTTGAAAACTTAGTACCGCCCAACTCATGAACAACTGACAAACGAATCTGAATAAACCCCGACAAACAGGATAACCGAAAATTGTTAATTGTATGAGTTGGGCGGAGCTAAGTTTTCAATTGATTTGAATTCAACAATAGTTAAAGCAAAACACTTGTCAAAATTATATCTATATGAAAACACCTTAAGCATCTTCTCAAGAACCGCTAAACACATTTCGACAGTATTTTATTCCAGAAACGATCGCTTGATCATAGATTCCAAATCTGCTTGCATATAAATTATGATCACATATATAGTTTTTCAATTTGTCTTCCATCGTAAGTTTTAATAATTATTAGTGCAATATAATCAACATATGGTTATTTGCTTAGAACAACTTATCAAATACAGTAACTACCTTAGAGACTATTGGTCCACCATCTTTAAACAAGAGGGCCAAATTGGTCCTAAATCGCTCACCCGAGGTAGGTTCAAACAATCAGTTGTTCAAGTGTCAATGCAGTAGGTCTGAAGTTATTGCATTTCAAAGTTATCAATCAATCTTAATATTTAAAGTTTGTTTATGTAGCATATTCACACTAACAAGTGTTGTACAGGTAAGTTGTAGCATAGTGGCCACAGCAAATAATGACTGACAGAAACTACAAAAGATAACAACATTAAATGGATCAAATACAATAAGAACAGCACATTTCTATCATGATTAATTTCTATTCATGGTTGTTATATCAAGTGTAAATACTTTAGGGCGATGATCTAGCATGACATACAATGGAAATACAATGGTAAGCTTAACGTGTATTGTTAAATAAATGTATTTGTTATATGCCAGTATTTCACGACAATCATCATAATTATCATTTCTGTGAAATTATTTAGAATTTTGACCTTTGTTTCAGAGAAAAATAATTTTTAGTGTTATTTTCATTGCCATAGCAACACAATTTGTGGGTGGACCAGCCTGATTTCAGCTATTTTGATGATGTGCCACCGATGGATGCCTCCTGTGAATTTTCATCAAAATTGGACAAGTCTGTATGCCGTTTGAAGTTTTCTATACACTGTATACGATGTAGATATATAGATTACCACGCCATGTTTTTCAATGAATCGGCTTTAGCAATCTTGATAGAAGATCACCTAATTATCATGTCTGTGGAATTATTTTAAATTCTGATCAGTAATTTCAGAGAAATATGTTTTTTAAGTCTTTCCAAATTTCCTTTTCATTGCCATAACAACCAGGTTTTAACAAATCACGTCAGATTCAGCAATCTTGATAGGAAATCACCTATAATTAACATTTCTGTGAAATTATTTTAAATTTTGTCAAGTAGTTTCAAAGGAACAAACTTTTAAAGTTTTCAACTATTTCCCTACTCGTTGCAATAGCCTGGACTGGCCTGGGCCCCGTTTTATTAAAGATCTTACGATAAGTCTCAAATTTTAAAATCGTTCACTTTTTTCACCTAAGCATTCAATGTAGTCATTATGTTTGCCTCAGTTGTGCAGCAGTATCACATGTATAAGAAAATGAAATGAAATCACGTTTATTTGAAAAGTGTAATTTATAGTGAAGCATTTAAGAAATGGATTTACGATCAAAATGGTCGTAAGTTGTTTTATAAAACAGGGCCCTGATCTTTAACTATTTTGATAAAGGGCCACTCAATGATGCTTCCTATGAAGTTTCATCAAAATTGGCAAAGTCGTTTAGGAGGAGATGTCGATTGAATTTTCTATATAGCTATATACAATGAAAATGGCCTCACCCACTGACAGCCTTGTTTTTTTAACGAATCGACTCGGCTTTAGCAATCACCTAATTATCATTTCTGTGAAATTATTTGGAATTCTGATCAGTACTTTCAGAGAGGGATGATTTTTAAAGTTTTGCAAAATATTTCCTTTATGTTGCCATAGCAACGTTTTTGTTAAAGGACCATCCCAGGATACTTCCTTCGAATTCCATCAAAATTGGCCCAGTCTTTTAGGTGGAGAATTTATCGAAACGTTTCTGACGGACGGACGACGGACACCAGGCGAACATAAAAGCTCACCTTCAGCCTTTGGCTCAGGTAATCTAAAAAATAAATGGATTGGGTATGGTCAAGTGAAACCAAATGCATATGCATGAGCAATGTCAACCATATAGTACATGACAGTAATTCAACACCACATGTCATTGAAATAATATCTCTTTTCTCTCTTTTTTTATAATGATGTACTTCGAAATTGGGATGATGTGATAACATGCCTGATTTTATTTAGAAATGATGTCTCGTCTGCTCTAGGTGGATAAATGGATTATTCTATGAAACAATGTATTTCACATCAAAACTAAACAACTTTGAGTAAAATTGTACCAAAGTTTTAGGATATAAAGGGCATAATTTCTGCCATGTAAGTATTCCTTCTGATATTATGTTCACATCAATAGTGTTGAATTACTGTCATGTACTATATAATAATGTATGGTGCCAAAAAATGGAGAAGATTGTATACATTGAAATACACGTGGCTGAGCGAACACATGGATTACATGTGTACTACGGTTCACCTTGTTTTCAACGAGAACATTCCACACTTTCTACACAATTCTTCGCCTGGCTAATGCGCGGATGGTAATCAGTGGAGCTACCTCCGTTTGGAGGTATATGCTATATGCCAACCAAAATCCCCACACGGAACTGCATTCTCGGATTTTTCATATCAAGGCATTCATTTCAAGGCAAACAAAAACAAGAGGTCAATGACCTTGAAGCTCTATGGATAGGTTTTTGATAGCTAGATCAGCATTCCTGTGAAGTTTCATGAAAATCCATCAAGTAGTTTCATAGGAGCAGTCGCTACAAGTTTTCATTATATAACTCCATGTAAACAAAGTGTTTAACGTCAAATCAAAATAATTTTTGACAAGGATCAACATCATGTCATACTTATCATTTTAGAAAAAGTCCCATATATCAACACCACTTATAGTTTTCAAGAAGTAGTCGCTACAAACTTGTATTTTGAAAATACATTTTTAGCCATGGCGGCCATCTTGAATTTCCGTCCGACTGCAATTTTGCTAGGATCAATTGGACATCAAGACCAACATTCCTGTGAAGTTTCATGAACATCCGTCGAGTAGTTATAGAGGAGTAGTCGCTACAAGTTGTTTTACTAGATAACTCTATGTAAACAAAGATGGTCACTGACAGCCATGTTTAACATCGAATCAAAACGATTTTCGACAAGGACCAACATCATGACATGCTGATCATTTTAGAAAAAGTCCCATATCAAATTCACTTATAGTTTTCAAGAAGTAGTCGCTACAACTTGTTTTTTGAAAAGTTCTTGAATTTCCGGCCGACCTGAAGTTTTGCTAGAATCAATTAGACTTCAAGAGCAACATTCGTGTGAAGTTTCATAAAAATCCGTAAAGCAGTTTCAGAGGAGTAGTCGCTACAAGTTTTCTTTATATAACTCTATGTAAACAAAGATGGCCGCTGGCAGTCATGTTTAACGTCGAATCAAAATAATTTTCGACAAGGATCAACATCATGTCATACTGATCATTTTAGGAAAAGACGCATATCAATATCACTTATAGTTTTCAAGAAGTAGTCGCTACAAACTTGTTTTTTAAAAATCTATTTTTAGACTTGGCGGCCATCTTGGATTTCACATCAACACAAATGTCATACTGATCATTTTAGGAAAAGACGCATATCAATATCACTTATAGTTTTCAAGAAGTAGTCGCTACAAACTTGTTTTTTAAAAAGATTTTTTTAGCCGTGGCGGCCATCTTGAATTTCCGGCCAACGTGAACTTTTGCTAGGATCATTTAGACATCAAGAGCAACATGCCTGTGAAGTTTCATGGCTACAAGTTTTTACTAAATAATTCTATGTAAACAAAGATGGCCGCTGGCAGCCATGTTTAACATCGAATCAAAACGATTTTCGATAAGGACCAACATCATGTCATGCTGATCATTTTAGAAAAAGTCCCATATCAATATCACTTAGAGTTTTCAAGAAGTAGTCGCTACAAACTTGTTTTTTAAAAATCTATTTTTAGATTTGGCGGCCATCTTGGATTTCACATCTACACAAATTTTTGCTAGGATCAACTAGACTTCATGGGCAACATTTCTGTAAAGTTTTATGAAAATCCATTCAATAGTTTCAGAGGAGTAGTCGCTACCAAAAACAAAAGGTTTACGGACGGACAGACCAGACGGACAGACGGACAGACAGACAGACAGACATACGGAAGGACGAACGGACGGACGGACAGACATACGGACGGACGACGGACACCACACCACGGCATAAGCTCTGCTGATCTCTGATCAGTGGAGCTAAAAATAACCACTAAATAGCAAAGCACACCCACATTGTTTACCATATTTTTGGCGTCGGGACTACCTACGGGAGTAGCGATGGAGCACTTTCACATATATCTCTTCAACGGAGGTAGCTCCATTGATTAACAGTTGGGTAGTGTAGGGAAGCACACAGTCAGTAGTATGGTCTGAAATCAACTTCCGGTGAACAACTATCAACGACTTCGAGTACTGATTCAGGTTTTATCTCCACTGTTCGAAGAGTAAGGAACTTTTGTAATAATTAATTACAATTAATCAAACTCCCCGCAGTGGTCACTTCCCCTTTCTGTTACAGTAACCACTGCCACCACACATATTTATAACTGAACTCCAGCTAAGTTTAATTTTTTGGTTAAATGTTTTTAGGTCAATATTTCAACTTGCTTTGATCATAATATAGGAAAATAGTGTGAAAAACGGTATCTGGTAACAAAAAAAAATTATTAATAAAAAAAAATCAATTTTAGCCAATATCTGTTTTTATATGCACGCCGATTACTTGTAAGCAAACATGTATTCCGTTGAGAACATTACAGAAGTTGTGCGTAAATTTAACAAGAGCATCAAGAATTGCAGGGCAATCCATAGTCCCCCACCGGCCCAGACAAACATTTTCCAGACATTTCTATGACTGAGCTCAAAGATCAAGGTCAAGGTCACAATGACCTTATTTTGATACGCGACACACCGCTATCCCAAGATGTATTCACATACCAAGTTTGGTGTCTCTAAGTGTTATAGTAATGGAAATACGGTCCGGACAAGCATTTTCTATGACATAGGTCACAGGTCAGGGTCACAATGACCTTATTTAGGTACGCGACACACCGCTATCCCAAGATGTATTCACATACCAAGTTTGGTATCTCTAAGTGTTATAGTATTGAAAATACGGTCCGGACAAGCATTTCCTATGACAGAGGTCACAAGTCAAATGACCTTATTTTGGTACGCGACATATCGCTATCGAAAGACGGTCCGGACAAGAATTTTCTATGACAGAGGTCACAGGTCAAGGTCAAGGTCAAAGTGACCTTATTTTGGTACGCAACACACTGCTATGCCAAGATGTATCCACATCCCACGTTTGGTATCTCTAAGTGTTATAGTATTGAAAATACGGTCCGGACAAGCATTTTCTATGACAAAGGTCACAGGTCAAGGTCACAATGACCTTATTTTGGTACGCGACACACCGCTATCCAAAGATGTATTCACACACCCAGTTTGGTATCTCTTAAGTGTTATAGTATTGAAAATACGGTCCAGACAATTATTTTCTATGACAGAGGTCACAGGTCAAGGTCAGGTCATAGTGACCTTATTTTGATACGCGACACACCGCTATCACAAGATGTATCCACATACCAAGTTTGGTATCTCTAAGTATTTTCTAGTATTGAAAATACGGTCCGGACAAGCATTTTCTATGATGACAGAGGTCACAGGTCAAGGTCAAGGTCACAATGACCTTATCTTGGTACGCGACACATCGCTATCCCAAGATGTATTCACATACCAAGGTTGGTATCTCTAAGTGTTATAGTATTGAAAATACGGTCCAGACAAGCATTTACTATGCATTTTCTATGACAGAGGTCACAGGTCAAGGTCAAGGTCACAATGACCTTATTTTGGTACGCGACACACCGCCATCCCAAGATGTATTCACATACCGAGTTTGGTATCTCTAAGTGTTATAGTATTGAAAAAACGGTCCGGACAAGCATTTTCTATGACAGAGGTCACAGGTCAAGGTCCAGGTCACAATGACCTTATTATGGTACGCGACACACCGCTATCCCAAGATATATTCAAATACCAAGTTTGGTATCTCTTAGTGTTATAGTATTGACAATACGGTCCGGACAAGCATTTTCTAGGACAGAGGTCACAGGTCAAGGTCACAGTGACCTTATTTCGGTACGCGACACACCACTATCCCAAGATGTATCCACATACCAAGTTTGGTATCTCAAAGTCTTAAAGTATTGAAAATATGGCCCGGACAAGCATTTTCGGAACATTTTCTATGACAGAGGTCACATGTGAAGGTCAAGGTCACTGTGACCTTATTTTGGTATGCGACACACCACTATCCCAAGATGTATTCAAATATCAAGTTTGGTATCTCTAAGTGTTATAGTATTGAAAATACGGTCCGGACAAGCATTTTCTATGACAGAGGTCACAGGTCAAGGTCACAGTGACCTTTTTTCGGTACGCGACACACCGCTATCCCAAGATGTATCCACATACCAAGTTTGGTATCTCAAAATATTATAGTATTGAAAAGATGGCCCGGACAAATATTTCGGAAGGACGGACGGAAAGACGGACGGACGGACAGGGTACAAACCTATAGTCCCCACCGGGACCGGTGAGGGACTAATACAGAGCTTACACTCAAGCCAAAACATGTTGAATGTTTTCAGCATCTTCTCGAAGGTGATGATGTTATTGCCAATTTGCTTGTTGGGGACGGCAAGAGATTGCCCAAGCATTACCTAGTGTATCGCCATTTTGTAATCACATGGCCTCAGCTGTCGTCACGTGATTTTTGTGGTGGCAGGGATTAGTGGGTACAATATATCACTGTGCGGAGGTTGAAAATTAATAGCACAGAATTGGAAAAGTACAACGATGCACGTTATATACTCGGTAAAAAAAGTTTTGGACCAGGGTATATAAAGTCATATAAAAATAAAACTAGTGGACAGAATTTAAGTATTTTTTTTAGTAACCAAGGTCTACTCTACCCGGTTAATTTGGTACCAGAAACATTAAATTCCAAACAAGATTTGATTTTAAAAAAATATATCGCGAACACACAAAGGGTCTGTAAAAAATGTTGCAAAGTCCATAAAAAGTAACAGTTACGGACACATTCGAGTAACCAATAAAAAGATCATTATTTTTTCGCAAACTTTCATTTAATTGTTGTTGATTGTTGATCTATTGTGAATTATCAACTGAGATAATAAGGGTCATGGTCGAATGTCAAGGTTCAGCGATCATTGTACGGGTTCGAACACTGCCATGGTCCAAAACTTTTTTTACAGAGTATAGTTCGTGTACGAGCGGTGTGATGCTACACGTGGCGAAATAAAAGATACGTTTTGTTATTTACCTGCTTTTATACGACATGTATATACTATAGTTCAGTAGTTGCAAAGTGTAACAATTAGCGTATTTATTCTTGCTTTCGAGATCAATTCGCTGCAATATATTACGTTTTAAATAAAGCGGAGATTAATGTGTGCTATGAATCATTTTAAAAGAGTGATGTTTAAAACACCTCTCGTTTTAGTCTGCACGTGGTTGGCAGGTGTGTTTGCAAAGGTTATAATAATATATAAGGTACGTGTGTTGGGAGAAATCATGTTAGAATAGTGATAACAAGAAGAAACGGATGCAAAGCATCAGGGCGGCGCAGAATGTTTTCAAAAGGAGGAAACAAACATGTGTATTTATTTGCATTTTTTTTATTATATAACAATAAAAGTGTAGAAATAATTTAAAAAGTATAAAAAGTTATATGGCAACAGTAAGCAATAGTAACTTGTGAACAAAGGCACATACTGAAGATATCAAAACATATTTAAGAGTTTGCATTAATTGCTGATGATATATATTCCTAGGATGTTTTGAAGATTTTTAGAATGTTGAGGTAGTTTGAATGAAGTAAAAGAAATATAAAATAATAGGCCCAAGAGGGCCTGTATCACTCTACTTGCTATATGGTGTCCATGGTGGGGTGGGGTGGGGTGTGGGATAGAAGGATTGTGTGTCAGATATGGCAATATCAAACTAGTTTTATATAAACTGTCTTCAATTACCAAGATATTGGGGAGGGATGTATTTAGCTTAAGTTTGGCTGGCTTTAAAACAAATCAATTTTCACATGTGACCCTGGGGCGAGGCCAAATTTGACCTCAGGGTCACCATTTGAACAACCTTGGTAGACTGAATGAATGAATAAATGGTGTTTTACGGCACGTCGACACATAAATGGGTCATATTGTGCGCAAAACACGACGAAAGATGAAGAAATAAAGTAGTAATTAAAAATTAATGTAAATATATAAGATGAAACTATTAAAAAATAAGGGATGATATGACCATAAGCTGAGTGTAAATACAAAATATTAACCGTTGGCTCTTGTAATTTCAGAGAAGAATGTTTTAAGTTTGTCCCTATATGTCTATATAAAACACGTGACTCCGGGATTAGGGTCAAATTTGACTCCAGAATCACCATTTGAATAAACTTGGTAGAGGACCATAAGCTGATGGTAAATACAACATATTAAACCTCTTGCTCTTGTAGTTTCAGAGAAGATTTGTTTTAAAGTTTTTCCCTATATAACTCTATGTCAAAACATGTAAACCCTGAGGAGTGGCCACATTTGACTCCAGGGTCAACATTCAAACAACTTGATAGAGTACCATAAGCTGAGTATAATTAAACAATATTAAACCTTTGACTCTTGTAGTTTCAGAGAAGAAGATTTCTTAAAGTTTTTCCCTATATATAAGTCTATATAAAACTGTAACCCCCTGAGGAGGGGCCAAATTAGACCCCAGGGTCACCATTTGAACAATATTTTTAAAGGAACATAAGCTGAAAATAAATACAAAAAATTAAGCCCTTGTAGTTTCAGAGAAGAAGTTTTTCCCTATATCGGTCTATGTAACCGTGACCCCCGGGTTGGGGCCAAATTTAAGCCCAGGGTCACCATTTGAACAAAAATTGGTAGAGGACAATAAGCTGATGCTAAACACAAAATATTAAACCTTCGGCTCTTATAGTTTCAGAGAAGATTTTTGAAGTTTTCCCTATATAAATCTATGTAAACTGTAACCACTGGGGCCTGGCCAAATCTAAGCCCAGGGTCACCATTTTGACAAACTTGGTAGAGGATCTGATATTTTGCTAGGACCAAAAAGACATCAAGAGCAACACTCCTGTGAAGTTTTATGACAATCCGTCAAGTAGTTTCAGAGGAGTAGTCGCTACAAGTTTTTACTATATAACTCTTATGTAAACAAAGATAGCCGCTGGCAGCCGTGTTTAATGTCGAATCAAAATGATTTTCGACAAGGACCAACATCATGTCATGCTGATCATTTTAGAAAAAGTTCCGTATCAATATCACTAACAGTTTTCAAGAAGTAGTCGTTACAAACTTATTTTTTAAAAATCTATTTCTAGCCATGGCGGCCATCTTGAATTTCCGGCCGACCTGATATTTGCTAGGATCAATTAGACATCAAGAGCAACATTCCTGTGAAGTTTCATGAAAATCCGTCAAGTAGTTTCAGAGGAGTAGTCGCTACAAGTTCTTACTATATAACTCTATATACACAAAGATGGCCGCTGGCAGCCATTTTTAACGTCAAATCAAAACGATTTTTGACAAGGATCAACACCATGTCATGCTGATCATTTTAGAAAAAGTCCCATATCAATATCACTTATAGTTTTCAAGAAGTAGTTCAACAAACTTGTTTATTAAAATTCTATTTTTAGCTTTGGCGGCCATCTTGGATTTCACATCAACCTGAATTTTTGCTATGATTAATAAGACTTCCTGGGCAATATTTCTGTAAAGCTTCATGAAAATCCATTCAATAGTTTCAGAGAAGTAGTCGCTACAAAAAAAGGTTTACGGACGGACAGACGGATGGACGGCCGACGAAGGACGCCGCACCACGGCATAAGCTCTGCTGATCTTTGATCAGTAGAGCTAAAAAGAAGCTGATATGATCAGTTACTATGACAAATGTCTGGGGAAGGTGGACATGTATTCGGAAGAAGTTGTTTGTAGTGGTAAGATATCATACAGTTTGGTGTTTTGAATGTTTGACACTGATTTTTATCATAGGTGTGTGCCACCTAGGGGATCATGAGATGTTCCTTGGTGGAAACCAGTATTGCATGGCCTGCGTCCTCAAGCAAAGTTTCAAAGCTGTATCTGTTATAGTTACTGAAAGAAGTGCACCTTAACATAAAACTTAACCAAATATGCAGACGCCGATCAAGGGATGACAATATGTCGTGTTTTGTTTCCAAAAACATACTGGCTAAAAAGTGGACCTTAACGGAAAACTTAACCAATATACTAAGTTCAAAAAGGGGCATAACTTTTGCAGAAAGCAGCACAGAGTTATGAAACCAGATATACTGGATCATATTATAATGTAGAACAACTTTATACAGTTTCAAAGTCGTAGCTGTAATAGTTACCTAATATATGGACATTGCGTCAATTTCAATACAGCAATTTCAATACAACAACACGATCTTATGGCCAATAGTTTACCCTCAACATTTTGGCCAGTCTTTTATTCCAACATTTTTGATCACGTGCTCCTCAATATGTCACGTGCTCCTCCATATGCAGCATCAAAACGCAAATACAAATATAGGCTGCGCGCTCAAGTCGTGCCGCCAATAACGAAACACCATTAAATGTGGTTGTATAATTTTGAAGAAGTCGCGCGTTCTGTAAATATTTCAAAACGCCATGCAACATAAAATGAATATACTTTTGAATATATGCTTTGTGGTGATCGATTGTCCGATATCACTGACCGTTTTGGTGTCTGTTAGAACCTTCTACTCGTGTTGAGAGCTAGCCATATTATACTGAAAAGTACTTGTGATGTCTCTTTTTATATATGTTTATATTTCAGAAATCTGTGAAAATGGTGTTATGTGGAAGTTCGTTGAAAAGTACAGTATGTGGAACAGAGTCACTGATTGAAAGATACGACATTAAATAAGTATTTTATTTTAAAGAACCTTGTATGAATCTAGCCTGTTGGGCAAATATTCGAAGCTATTGTGCACATTCGAATGTATCAAGTTATAAAAATCGCAAAACCAATTGACAATAACCTTGCCATTATAAAGATATAGGGAACCAAAGTTTACCACTCCCTTTACATTGAAATAAGAACCAAATTATAATTTCTGCATAGCTGGTAAATTCAAACATTTTGATTTTCTTCCCGCAGATATCGTTTGAAAACCATGCCCTGTATATCAGTCAGGGAACTTTTGAAAAACCATCACCTTAAATGGTGATGATGTTTCATCATAAACACTTATTCTCATGGTCATAATTTTCCATCATCTTTCATTCTTCAGTAATTCGTTACATTTTCAAAACTAATTCAGGTAACGATTTATCGTCTTGCAAACTTCCAATGTAAGGGTTTTCCATCACCCAGATTGAAACAAGAATAAAATGTCAACTTGATCAAAGTGAAACGCTTCATTCCTGTCGAGAAACGCATACTTTGATATATTCAAGTCAAAACTAAATTCTTCGTCTATACATTTTTAGAAAATGTTATAACATTCATCAAACAGAATTCGATAAATTTGGATGATATGCAGTAACACATGTCTGCACCGATTTCTGCCATCAACCCGTGTGATTTTGATTTATGTCTAAGGTTTATAGTCCCTCTACCATATGAGCTCCCGGGAAGGACAAAACGAACGACGAGGATGGGACCACCCGTGTGTATGCAGGTTCTTGTTTATAAACCAACTGGCGGGTTCACTATCTATACTTCTACCGATAAACCAACATACCAACAGGCAACAATAACGACGATAAACATAGGGACTTGAAATAGCTCGGACTTGTAGCATGGTAGCGAGTTCGCGTATTTCATTATGATGTGATGAAACATCATCACCATTTAAGGTGATGGTTTTTCAAAAGTTCCCTGACTGTATATAATCCATAACTATGTTAATTATATTGTTCAGGACCTCTGCCACGCATAGTCTAGAACATGAGCAATGGAATTTACCATGTTATTTACTTGCTAAACTTATTTCTTTCAGTATATTTTGTATAGTTATGCATTTTTATGTGATTCTATCAGCATATAGATTTGTGAGTATATATGAACTTACCGCAGTTCGACAGACGAGATGTAGAAACGTACGTGCGAACTACAGGTTGACCAAAGGGACAGGTCAGAATAGTTACAGCTAAAAGTTTGATGCCGATAGTTGAACCAGTTTAGGTTGATACAAATTGTTCGAAGCGGTTGAACATACGTTGTAACCTGATAGCTATCTAAAGTGATAGCTCATGCTAGTGTCCAACCCAACATGTGAGGCTGAGACATCAAAATTAAACAATACTTGGGTTGTAGCTATAGTCCGGGATAGCTCATTGCAGTGTTCAGCTCGACGTATGATGCTGAAACACTTAGTTTGTAAGTGTTAGGGTTTGACAGATAGTGTTCAAACCATTTATTTCCCCTTATTGCGGATATATTGTTATATAGTTGTAGGTTCAAACCAATAAAGTTTCGAGCCAAATACTTCAGTTAAAAATCAACGGATGTTGATAGGAGCTAATGTTTGGAGCTCATTGTAAATTTCCGTGTTAGAATCATTGCTTTGAACTATTGTAATTTTGGTATAATCAGGAGGCAGGCAGCCTGAGGGAAACTGAACAACAGTCCAGACTCTTCTATTGTGCCTATACCTTAAGGATGTCCTATTGGTTATATGGTGGAAGTACTATAAACCTTAGAACTACACACACACACACACTTGCAACTTGTTGTGGTCAGCACGTCTACACATTCACTTTGAATCGCATAGCGCGAGAAACTCGGTTTGATAGAATCCCAATAAGAGATCGTTGATTCCTTGCCTGGAAACCCTAAGGAGCTTAATTGCGTCGGGCGGAGGGCAATTTGTTCATTAGGATTCTATCAGCATATAGGTTTGTGAGTATAAATGAACGTACTGCAGTTCGAAAGACGTAGAAACGTACGTGTCACAAAATAATCACGAGTACAGCGTATTGGTCGTACACAGCTCTTGTAAGCACCCGTCAGTCACACGCTAATCCATTGTTCAGTTGAAACCAATTCACAATGTCCATGATATATTCAGGTAACACGGAAAAGCGTGCAATTTTAAGTGGCCGCTAGAGGGCGTCCGGAAGGGCCGTTTAATAAGTTTAGTTTTGCGCTAATGCATGTAAAAGTATAGGTCTATCTCTTTAAAGGGAAAAGTTGTTTAAGAGTCCTTTCGTGTAGATGTTAATACTGCGCATGTTGCCACGAGTGTCACGGAATGAACGTGGGAAATAATGTTTTGGGCTAATGTTGGTTATAAAATGCATTGTTCTCAAGTCCTGGCCGGGATTGATTGAACGTTACTTTGTTTGAGCAGAGGTTGGAACCCGCGAAATTCACAGGCAATATGTGGTCAGTATTTATTTTATGAACTTTTATCGTACATTTGTATTCAGTGGGCGGCGCCATCTTGGTTGGCGATGTTACGACATCCGGCTAGCTTTTATGTTTCGCAAACATTAACTTGAGACTAGCATATGATTTTGAAGTTACTTTATTACATGTAATTATTGTAATTGATCATTAATTGTAAAACAATATTAATTTGATAACGTTGTATAATAGGTGCATTAGTTAACGTTGGCGTGTAACTCAGTGATTGTAATACACGACTAAAACGTATGTATTATTACAGCCTAACCCGTCCGGTGCAGATAACCCGTCCGTGCAGATGAGCCTCCCGGTGTGGAGATAAGTCTTCCGGAGTGGAGCTAAGCTTCCACGTATAACGTTACGAGCGGTGGAGACGGTCCCCGTACCTGTGCAACATGGCCAGGTTATAGTATCAACAGCCCCCGGGACACGAGGTGGGCCCGTTATCAGTCCTCACTTGAGGAACTTCAGTCACAACCTCGGTGGAGGTTAATTATCATATATATCGCGTCATCAACCCTTATAGAAGGCATTTGATGACAATCACCCATTGGATTCGCGCATCATCATCTTCATGAGCTCTCGCGCATCACCTTCATCGCACTAGACCACATCAACATTGTTAAAACTGTCACAACACTTTAGTGTCGTTATATAGTCAGTCGACACATTCAGTATTTGTGATAATACTAAGAACGTCTTAAACGTTCATGAGAACAGACTTTTCATATTTCATCTGTGTATTCGCTTGTTTTTTTTGATAATTGTATATATATTTAACATATTTTAAAAGTTGCATTAAACTTATGTAAATGCATTCACCGTCATTGATTCTTTTCTGAGTTAGCCCCAACCACTAGGGTCATCTTGCGACAGTACGTGCGAACTACAGGTTGACCAAAGGGACAGGTCAAAACAGTTACAGCTCAAAGTCTGATGCTGATAGTTGACCCATGGTAGGTAGATACAAACTGTTCGAAGCGGCTGAACATACGTTCGAACCTGATAGTTATCGGAAGTGATAGCTCAGGCTAGTGTCCAGCCCAACATGTGAGGCTGAGACATCAATATTAACATAGGGTTGTAGCTATAGTCCGGGATAGCTCACTGCAGTGTATATTGTTATAATTATAGTTGTAGGTTCGAACCAATAAAGTTTCGATGTGTTAAACACCACTGTCTTGGAACATTGTGTCATTGTGTTAATGTTTCAAACTAGATTAAAGCTAGACTGTATAATCAGCCCAAGACACTGTCACCTTATGAAAGGATCCTTTTTTAAATACAGGAGTGTTCATAGGAATTAATAAGTACGTTCATTCAGTACAAACGGTTAATTTAGAACCACCACTCCTGACACTGTTGGGGCATATATTCGAAGCCGTGGGGCATATTAGAATACATTAGGCATGTTGGGGCATATATTCGAAGCCGTGGGGCATATTAGAATACATTAGGCATACACTAGAGCATGTTGTGGCATAATACATTAGGCATACACTAGAGCCTGATGTGGCATATATTCGAAGCCGTGGGGCATATTAGAATACATAAGGCATATACTATAACCTGTTGGGGCATATATTCGAAGCTGTTGGGCATATTCGAATACGTTAGACATTTACTAGAGCCTGTTGGGGGCATATATTCGAACACATAATAGAGCCTATTTGGCATATATTCGAAGCTGTTGGGAACATTCGAATACGTTATACATATACTAGAGCCTTTTGGGGCATTTATTCGAAGCTATTTGGCATATTCAAATACGTTAGGCATATACTAGAGCATGTAAGGGCATATATTTGAGCCTGTTGGAAAATATATTCAAAGCTGCTGGGCATATTCAATGTGCTAGGCATATACTTGAGCCTTTCGGGGTATATATTCGAAACTGTTTGGCATAAACTTGAGCCTGTTAGGTATTCTGCACCGATTTCTGTAAAGCAGATACTAGAGCTTGTTGTGGTATACATTTGTTGGGCATGTTGAAATCAATGAGGCATATAATAGAGCCTTCCGGGGCATATATTCGAAGCATACTGGAATCCGTTAGGCGTATGCTAGCCTGCTTGGGCAGATGAGAGCGTATAGGGTAGTTAAGGCCGCCGGTTCGTTGCGTGTTTGAAGCCGCTTGGTAATTGTATGTTGATTGGTACATAGTGTGCCTGTTCTTTATTTCAAAATCGAAAAACGCAAATCACACCTATATTGTCTTGTTTAGTTTATTATGAGTCATTTAATATTAAACACTATTAATATGAAATAATATGATACAGGAGTTGAGTCCGTTGAATAGTCCAAAATATAAATATTTTATAATTGTTTGAGTTTACGAATTAAATTATAAATACATTTATATTTGTTAAGTTCAAAGGACGGTTTGTAAGCAGACGATATGTGTAAGTAGTTAGAAGTATCACGGGATCATATGTATCACGTGGTAGCTAATTATACAATATTTCATTTGAGGATTATTGTGATAATCATGCATTTCGTTGAAATGTATTTGGCGGTAAATGACCACGCAGTGCAGAGGTCATTTTAATGTCATTCGAGGTTTGGTTTGCAAGCAAGACACATCGATCGCTATACAATAGCACATAATCGGAAAAGTACAATAGTGAGCCCCACCAGAATTAATTTCTTTATTAATAGAGGGTGACTCAATTGGCATAGTCAATCTTCCTTGAGGCCCTCTTAATATCATATTTACAAATATAATACAACAAATAAACGTCAAATAGCTGTAGGCAAAGTTATGAACACAAATCAAAGCATATGACAATGTGAGTGCGTCTCTGTGGCCGAATGGTTAACGACGTTGCTTTGTAAGCCTTCACCTCTCACCTCTGCGGGTTGGAATCCCACTGGGAGCTCGACTTGTAAGTGAAAAAGTGTCGATTCTTACGGATGGCGGGAGGTGTACAGTACTGGTTCTACCCAGAAGAAGTGGGTGGTCTGCCTCCACCACAAAAAAAATCGACCGTCATATATAACCTTGCATGTATTGAAAATGACGTAAAACACCATACAAACAAACAAATGACAATGTGATATTTTAAAATAAAACGCAATCTAAAATCAATCAAGATGAAACATAAACATACTACAATGTATACATAAACATTGACACATGTGTATAGAGTATACATCATTACTGCTTTTAACCCATGGAATTAACAATATGTAAAAGCAAACTAGACTATGCTAGATTCACTCTTTACCCATTTCAAGCATGTGTTTGAAAATATATTCAATGATGTAGAGTTTTTAATTTCGAGGGAACTAAAGTTCAAGAATATGATAAGCTTCTTTTGAATACCTTTGAATAAAGGGCTGGCGTGGCGCAGTCGGTAGCGCGGCGGATTTGTAACCGGAGGCCCCGGGTTCAATCCTCCGTGGTGCCACTGAGTTCCGTCGGTGTGTTCTTGGGCAAGACACTTTCCCTTAGCCTCTCGTCCGTCGGATGGGGACGTAACGTAACCGGGCGGTCCCGTGTATCGGTCTATCCTCCGAGCACGTTAAAGAACCATAGGAATCTATTCGATAATAAGAGTAGGGCAGGATCCCGGATTCCTATGTATCCTTCCCCTCTCTCTGGGGCGGCTCTAAATAACCTATACTGTGTTGATGAGCCGTTAAACAACATTCAATTCCTTTGAATAGTTTGTTATTTGGCTTAGGTATTATGAAATTTCTATTTGTAATTAATCTCAGCTGCATTGAAGTATTTTGCTCATTTACTCTCATATGAAACAAGTCGCTTAGATATTGCGGGGAAATTTTATTTGCTATTTTATACATGCTTTTAGCTTTTTGAAGAAAACCAATTTCTTCGAATGATAACATATTTAGAGAAATACGCGCAGTTCCAACATTAATATATTCATGACCTTGTATAATTGTGCATGCTCTTCTTTGATATTCTATATACATTGGTATAAGAAGAATTTCCCCAAATAACACAGCACTCACAGCAATAATTAAGACACGTACATTTGTGTACAAGGACGTGATTCATGGTTACTAGTGCCAATATATGGAACATCGGTGGATATCTGCTTTTGCAGGAACCTGTCCTTACCACCGCCAGCTACTGATTTGCCATGTATATTGAGTTGATGTTGATGTCTTGCTGCAAACGCAATTCACACCCATATTTTCTTGTTTAGTTTATTATAAGTCATTCAGTATTAAAAACTATTAATATTGAAATAATATGATACAGGAGTTGAGTCCGTTGAATAGTCTAAAATATAAATATTTTATAATTGTTTGAGTTTACGAATTAAATTATAATTGGTTTCCTCGAGACTGAGATAGACAGGAACCCGACCGTTTTAATTCTTTGGGGATACAGTTTATTCTAGGCATTAATTGTTTAGTATGCGTACCACTTGACTGGGCGGTTAACGCATATTGTAAATAGTGCGTGCTTCATGGTCATTTAGTCATTTGCTGTTATGAAAACCATTACAGACCAAAAAACACGTATTTCAAATCTAGCAAACAAACCATGCACGAGTACAACGACGAACTAATTTTAACGTTTTCTAAGTTCGATTCGGTGGCTCGGTGTAATAAAACAACGACCTCAGTGTAAGAATTACATGTTGTTTAACGGCTCATCAACACAGTATATGTTATTTAGAGCCGCCCCAGAGATAGGGGAATCCGGGAACCGTACCCTACTCTTATTATCGAATATATTCCTATGGTTCTTTAACGTGCTCGGAGAATAGACCGATACATGGGACCGCCCGGTTTACGTCCGCATCCAACGGACGAGGCTAAGGGAAAGTGTCTTGCCCAAGAACACACCGACGAAACTCAGTGGCACCACGGAGGATTGAATCCGGAGCCTCCGGTTACAAATCCGCCGCTCTACCGACTGCGCCACGCCAGCCCTCTCATACGTGTAAGAGTTGTCGCGTAGTGCGTGCAGGATTTTCGGGTCTATGTTGATTCGATAGAGCATTTTCTCTTTCACTCTTTGATAAAAATTCATAAATATTTTGTTACAGAACTGATTTGATGAAAAATGATCCAGTAAGACAACATAAATGTATCGTTTATACATTGTATATACAGCAGGGAGGCCAAGATCAAGTGGTAGCGTGAAGGTTGTGGCTTTAAAAACTTCGCCGCGGAACATTGCGCCGTGAACAACCGTGAATACGTAATAATGTTAAACATCGTTTGCCACAGCCACTGTCACTGCCACAACCAACGGACAAAACATCCGATGATTATCGTTTGAGACCGACATAATTTTTACGGATAGTAATTATGATAATCGACATACGTTTGTATTTATTTTGTAATTATTATCAATCGATTTGTTGATATGTTCTACAAAGTCAGATAATGCAGACCAGACGGTATGAATAATCGATAAGAATACCGCAGTTACTGCGTTTATGTTTCGCTCAAATATGGAAAACGTGCTTGGGGGAATATTGAATAAAACTGCAGCTGAATAGTAACACAATATTCTGCTGTCAATTAGGTTTTACGTATTATATTTTGTAGTAATATTTCAGCCGAGAAAACAAGTTTTTTTTAATAAATACATACTAACAAATATTTAAACTGACACTACATCTCGCGAGTTTTCCATCCTGGGTACGGAGGTTATACAATATTGGCTAAACTAAATATTTAGCCCACGGGCAACATGTCGAGCCCGCCAGTTTACAGATATACATTGCGAGGAGACTAGGGTTAAATGTTAGACATTGCTGAAAGCAGCAGTGTAAACTTGGAACATGGAAACGTAAAATAAAAATGTGTGCAGTGGTTAAGTTTGAGTTCTTTTACTTGAAAATGACTCAGTACAAAATATTGTATTAATATCTGAAGTAATTTCAAAACTCCTCTATGCATGACAAAGTTATAGCCCGGACAAGATCGGACTGCATGACCTCTAAGTTTGACCTTGACCTTTGAGCTGGAGGCCCGGGTTTGTACGCGTACTCTTGTGGTGATCTTTTGTGGCAAGTTATTTCAAAATCCCTTTATGCATGACAAAGTTACAGCCTGGACAAGATCGGACTGCATGAACTGCATGACCTATAAATATGACCTTGACCTTTGAGCTGGAGGCCTGGATGCTGCGCACGACACATCGTACTCTTATGGGGATCATTTCTGCCAAGTAATTTCAAAATCCCTCGATGCATGACAAGGTTACAGCCCGGACAAAATCGGACTACATGAACTGCATGACCTCTAAGTGTGACCTTGACCTTTGAGCTGGAGGTCCGGGTTTGTAAGCGACACATCGTCCTCTTGTGGTGATCAATTGCGCCTAGTTATTTCAAAATCCCTCTATGCATGACAAAGTTATAGCCTGGACAAGATCTGACTGCATGAATTGCATGACCTCTACGTGTGACCTCGACTTTTGAGCTGGAGGCATGGGTTTTGCGCGAGACACATAATCCTCTTATGGTGATAATTTGTGCCAAGTTATTTCAAAATCTCTCTATGCATGACAAAGTTACAGCCCGGACACGATTGGACGGCCGCACGTACAAATTCAAGTTTCAAGTTTATTTATTATTCAAGGCTCATTAAGAGCATCTAACATAACAAATTTACTTTGTGCAGAAAACAGAACAATAACAAAACTATTTACATAACAGTTCTCATAATGCATAACAGTTCTCATAATCACATAACCATCACACAAACAACCATCAATCTATACATGAATGAAATGACTAGAATGAATAATGAGTGATTTATATTTTAGTAATGTATTATGGCTATCTAGTTTTTTTAACTAATAAGCATAGCACATGGAGAATGGGTGTATAAGTTTATATTTTATAAATTATAATAAATGTAAAATGTAAATATCTATATATTATGATGATCAAACAAACAACTTTTCTATCAGTCTTTGAACAAAACTTATTCAGTTATTTACAAGTTTTAAGAATGATTTCACAAAATCTGGCTAATTTTAATAACGTACTCTTATCTTTGCTGTTCATTAATAGATAATATTTAACAGAATTTGGATGTTTATAAAAATATTGACTGATATTTTTTTTTCTGTCACTTGCAAAGTGTTTACAAATAAATAGATAGTGAAACTCGTCACCCAACAAATGAGCATTATAAAGTGTGCACGTACGTAGATTGCATGTCTCCCCTTTTCTATAGGCATTTAATGATTCATACAACGGAGTTTATATAAAGTATTAGACAAACCAAATGGCAAAATATTAAAATACTTCTCAAAGACAAACTCTTTCTTGTACATTCTGTAGTTTAAACATTTACCTAGACTTTGTATATCACTATACCAAAATTGAATAAATTGATCTCTTAACTAACTTTCTAAAATAATCTGGACTATAAACTTTCTGTTCTAACCAGTAATTAGACATCCCAAGTTCGTTGAGTGACTTTTCAACAAATTGTATCCATGGAAATTTAATTATGTTGTTTTTATGAAGACAATATGCCATTCTACATAGCAAGTTGCAGATATTGGTTTCTTTTGCATTTATTAATTTACACCAGTAATTAAGTATTCTACTTCTTATGTGTAATGAAATGGGAGATATTCCAAGCTCACCATATAACATACAAGTTGGTGTAGTTTTTTTCAAGTTTAGTATAAATTTACAGTATTTAGAATGAAATTGGTCAATAATTTTTATATCTTCTATACTCCAAACCTCTGAACCATACGAAAGTATGGGCACAACCATAGAATCAAACAAATGTAGTTGCAAATCAAGCGGTAACAACAATTGTCTGGCTTTATTAATTAAGGAATACGTAGCTTTTCTTGCTTGGTCTACTAATCTCTTCTTAGTTTGACCAAAATAGCCATTAAATACAAACTGTACATTCATCTAGAACGAATTCGACGGCGCGCCATCGCAAAATACCAACGTTTCTTCACACAGGTCAATTCCTTTAAAGGGACAATATCCGTAACTAACTTTAAGCCTATAAAACAAACACAAACTAATTACGTTGACAAACATAACACACCAACTATCTCTTCGGAGAAAGAAACATACATATATTGCATACTAGACTGCGTCTAAATTGCAGTTCCCTTAACAATGATCTGTTTTCCAAAAACATGGCAGACTCGCCTATTTGTACATGCGGATGTGTTGAAAACGGTGACCACTTTTTCTTTAAGTGCAATAAATATACTGATATTAGAAATGTATTGGTAAATTCATTACCCCGTCTACCAAATATTACACTGAAAACACTTCTATTTGGAGATCAAAATGTATCGTACGATACAAACATTCTTATATTCGGTGCGGTACACAATTATATTAAAAACTCAAAACGTTTTAACTAGTAGATCGATTATTTTCTTTTGTTGAATTCCCAAATCAACTACACCCCCATTCCCTGTGTCGCCCCAAACCCATTATTTCTTTTAAAAAAAAAAAAATACAATGGAGATTTATAAATAAATATTAATAACAATTAAATGTATTTGCAGAACCTATTCATTTAATTTTTTGTCTGTTTGAATTTCGTATTTTTCAAGTTACTTTCTATTTTTTCTTTTTGTTACTTTTTATTATTTCAATTATATCTAAGCATTATTTTAGTAATTTAAGTTCTCATACTTCCAGAATGTATATTGTGAAAATATCTAATTATTGCTTTTTACTATGCCATCAATTGTGTACAGTTAATATCATACCTAGGAGAAGAACATCATAAGTATCTTACTTTCGTACTAATCCTTTTTCTTCTATTGTGTACAAATAATATGTTGTAAAAAGCTTGTGAAATAAAATATGTTTAAACCAACCATTGAATATTTACTAAATACTAAACAAAACCAAGATTGTTTGACGGAATTCAATAGCGGTACAAGAAGTACCGCTTCGTGGGGTTGAACTCGTAACCCACACTGAAATTACACTCCATGTTTTAAATATTAAATCATTTGACATGCTGTGTATCTCTTTCATTATTAGTCTATTTGATGCCCCCTTCCTCAAGGCCCCACCGATGACGTAGGAGGAAACAAATGTACACAGTGTATCCCATCATCATAATGTTTCATTTGAGACATATTAAAAAAAAAACCGAGTTCGAGTTGAAATAATAAAATCGTTTGATATGTTGTTTATCTATCATAGATAGACGATTATATACACCAAGTTATGTACAAGAATATAGAAAAAAATGAGTGTAATTGAATGTTTGGTGTATTTAAAGAAGTCTGTAGAACTTCACAGTGAGTTAAAGTGTTTTTTTGCTCCAAAACTCATAAAAAAAAAATTAAAAAAATTAAAAAGATATTTATGGTTAAAACTGCCTTTTTCTCAAAAATAAGTATGGTGACATATGTTTTTCATTTCATTATCTTAAAGTACATGATATTTACTAACAATACAGACGTTTTGGAAAAAAAGTTGTTCATGGGCATTTCAGATGAGCCATGATCAGCACGGCATATAGCAACCCTGTCTATGGAACGCCATGACTGTCTTATGATGTTGCCGATTAATATATGCAGTGCATTTCCCTTTATATGTGGTATATCGTTCATGATATGCAGTGCATTTTTAATTATATGTGGTAAATAAATCTTTATATGTGGTAGAAAAGTATTTATATGCAGTAGATTAATCATTATATGCGATAGACAGGTCATTGTATGCAGTAGATAAACCATTATATGCGATCCAGTTATCGTTATATGTAGTGCATTTATTACTATATGCAGTAGTTTATCTAATATATGAGGTCCTTTGAACATTATATGAAGTACTTTTGTATTTATATGCAGTGCTTCTGTTGACTTTATATGTGGTACATATTCTAATATACGTGGTGGATACGTCTTTATATTCGGTGGTTTCAATTGCATTATATTCGGTACAAACGGCTTTATACGTGGTGCATTTCTTATGATATGCAGTGCATTTTCTATGCGGTGTTTTTTCATTATGATGATGAGATCAATCGGTACACTTTTTTTTAAAGATATTACGATTTAGACTGCTACACAGCGTTTAAATATAAACGACCGCACATATATCGATTATTTAGACCCACAGCGATTGGCCAGTGTATACACACGCTTTACGTAATTAGAGGATTTCCAGTTTTATAAATAGAACAAAAACTGTCTTACTTTTTTCAGTCGAATTGAATGTTGTTTAACTGCTCATCAACACAGTATAGGTTATTTAGAGCCGCCCCAGAGAGAGGGTAAGGATACATAGGAATCCGGGAACCTGCCCTACTCTTATTATCGAATAGATTCCTATGGTTCTTTAACGTGCTCGGAGGATAGACCGATACACGGGACCGCCCGGTTTACGTCCCCATCCGACGGACGAGGCTAAGGGAAAGTGTCTTGCCCAAGAACACACCGACGGAACTCAGTGGCACCACGGAGGATTGAACCCGGGGCCTCCGGTTACAAATCCGCCGCACTACCGACTGCGCCACGCCAGCCAAGACTGGATACAAAAAAAAACACGAACTGTTGAATACAATCTTCCCCACCACCATCCCCTTCAACATATTTTCCTTCCACAGATATTGCGTGGAAAAGTTAGACCAACAACGTTGACACCGCGGTAGGGACTTCAGACAGAACTGGTATAATACCAACATTTGGGATTACCCTGAAAATGATCTCAGAGGGAGGGGATAGAACAATAAATCGATTTTCCTTGGGTGAGCCCGTTGCTACCCTACCCCTACCCCGGCGGGGGAAATAATGGCTAGGTGCATATTTGTTTTGCGTGTATTCCCTCTGTAATTACTGATATCCAACTGCTTTTTCCTTGATAGGACATTTGTAAAAGTGCATTAGAATCGAAGGGGGCGGAGGGAGTGGGTGTAAGGGGGTTGGGGTGGTGAAGGGAGGTTTTGTTGTAAAATATTCCGAAAGTGGACTGTTTGTCATAATGTTCATAATAACGTTTCGCAATCAAAATTTTGAAATTCGTCCGAAGAACGATTTGGAGTTCTCTTTATTCCTCCAAAAGGTCTTCCCAAACTCGTTTAGCAGGGGTTTATATAAACAAACCTTAATTTCATTTTAAAAAATAATCTAGGAGTGCTTGTCCCAATACCCCCTAGAAACTTCGCATCTGTGGTCCTCAATTGATTGGGCCTACAACTTAAAATTGGCCAGCTACGCCACTGCTCAGTGGTGCATTTTGGGAGATTTTCCCAAAATGTTTAAATACCTATTCTGACGCTGAAATGTTGATAAATTTAAAAACGTTCTTTTATACCATCCCAACCCCACCTAGTTTTATTGCATGTATGACCTTCTTTCTTTTTTTTGTTGCAGACATTGTGTACGCAGTTTCATACTCATACAGATTAGCTACAGACATGTCTTTTATTATATAATGTGGATGTTGACGAGTCTATCTGACTAATACTGAGCTACTTGCAATTATACAAATTGATACAATTATACAAAGTTTGATGTTGTATATTCTCCGGGGCGGATGCGTGGATGAGTGGCAGAGTGCGGTGGGGCATAACCCGGGGATTAGACAGAAACGAATTTCTGTTAGGCGGGGGTGGGCTATTCCAGATAATCTCCGTACTCACCATCCATGCCCCCGCTTTAAGAAATGTATTTTAAGCCCAGAAAGCACCCCTAGTTTAAAACAACAACAGCAAAATGATATATATATACAATAGAAAAGTAAAGCGTTTAAAACCTTCAGACCCTGCCACGGAGCCACCTGGAAATATGTACCAAATACCGCCCTAGATCCCCGGAAATCCATTTCTTACCTCCTCCCCATAACACAGTATAAAAAGCGTTCACCTCAAGAAAATGTACAGACTACCCTCAAGATTTAAAAATAAAATACATCACCTGAAAATATGTGGCTTACCACCTCCTAATAAAACAATGTATGGAGAAAATATAGACAAATCTTCAGCTACCATACCCCGTTTGTTTTTATTCGTTAACCCCCTCCTTCCCCCGCAGACACTTCCCTCGTGGAATTTGTGTAGCAACGTTACCCCCCCCCCCCCCCCCCCCCCACCCACACCCACATACACATCCTCACCGCTGCCCTCGCAAGAAAAACAACATCTCTCTTACCACATTCTCACAAAATCAGGAAAATACCACCCCTAATGGGGGGTGGGGTGTGTGGATGTATTTTGTACACAACCCCACCCCCGGAAGCTACCAACCCATTCTTTCCTTATAAGGACACCGGGTACAGAACTTGGTATGGTACGTACCAACATGGGGGACTATCCTTGGGAATAAAAGTGATTGTGTATTTAGCGCGTACACTTTCTCAGTAGTTGTAATATATGCATTTATTATATACTTTCCATAAGACAGGCATGGCGTTCCGTACCTGTCCATTATCGTCGACACCGGACACCGGTATGGAACGCCATGACTGTCTTATGATGTTGCTGATTAATATATGCAGTGCATTTCCCTTTATATGTGGTAGATCTTTCATGATATGCAGTGCATTTTTAATTATATGTGGTGAATAAATCGTTATATGTGGTAGAAAAGTATTTATATGCAGTAGATCAATCATTATATGCGATAGATAAGTCATTGTATGCAGTAAATAAACCATTATATGCGGTCCAGTTATCGTTATATGTGGTACATTTATTACTGTTTGCAGTAGTTTATCTAATATATGAGGGCCTTTGAACATTATATGAAGTACTTTTGTATTTATATGCAGTGCTTCTGTTGACTTTATTCTAATATACGTCTTTATATTCGGTGGTTTCAATTGCATTACATTCGGTACAAACGGCTTTATACGTGGTGCATTTCTTATGGTATGCAGTGCTTTTTCTGTTATATGCGGTGGGTTTTTCATTATGATGATGAGATCAATCGGAACACTCGTTTTTAGCCTTCGGCCAGTAGAGCTTAAGGGATGGCGAGTTGTCCGTCGTCTGTCGTCCGTCCGTCGTCCGTCCGTCCTTCTGTCAACTTTTGCCTTGTGAACACTCTAGGGCCTTCATTATTAATCGAATCTGTACGAAACTTTGCCAGTGTCTTTATATCAATAAAAGCTCGGAAAAGTTCGAAAACCAGCCGGATCGGATAAATTTCACCGGAGTAATGGCCCTTGTTTTGCTGAAAAATGCCATATTAAGCCTTGTGAACACTCTAGCACCTTTATTTATTATATGATCTTTACCAAACTTGCACAGATTGTTAATATCAATGAAAGCTCGGAAAAATTTGAAAACCAGCCAAATCGGATCAGTTACATTGGAGTTATGGCCCTTGTTTTTCCTGAAAATTGCTATTTTCTGCCTTGTGAACGCTCTAACACCTGCATTTATTGTTTGATCGTTACCATACTTGCATAGATTGTTAATACCAATGATAGCTTGGATACGTTCGAAAATCAGCTAAATTGGTTCAGTAACACCAGAGTTATGGCCCTTGTTTTTTCTGAAAAAATGCCATTTTCTGCCTTGTGGACACTCTAACACATTCATTTACTAATTGATCTTTACCAAACTTGCAAAGATCGTTAATATGAATGAAAGCTCAAACGAGTTCGAAAACCGGCTAAATCGGATCAGTAACACCGGAGTTATGGCCCTTTATTTTTTCTGAAAAATGCTATTTTCTGCCTTGTGGATCTTTACCAAACTTGCACAGATTGTTAATATCAATGAAAGCTTGGACAAGTTCGAAAACCAGCTAGATCGGACCATTAACAACGGAGTTATTGCCCTTGATTTAGTTAAAAGTGCTATAGTTTGCCTCATTAAGACGATAGGGCCTTCATCTTTCATCCGATCTTTAAGAAATTTTACCAGATTGTTAATATCAATGAAAGCTTGGACAAGTACGAAAACCATCCAGATTGAACTATTTACATCGGAGTCATGGCCCTTGATTTTCTGAAATATGCTATAGCTTGGCCTCATTAAGACGAAAGGGCCTTCATTTGGCCGGATTTCGTTGAAACTTTGCAGGGATGATCAGTACCAAGCCTAGTTGTACATAGTCACAGTGTTCCAGTTGAATGATTTTGGCAGAGTTATAGCCCTTTAAAGGTTTTAATACACAAACTTTGTTCTGACTAGTAGTTCTCCTGAACTCCTGGCCGGATTAAACGAAACTTTGTAGGGATGATCGATTCTATGTCTAGTTGTGCAAATCATCGCCGTGTTCCGGTTGAATGATTTTTGGCGGAGTTATGGCCCTCTAAAGGTTTTAATACACAAACTTTGTCTGATCTACTTCTCCTGAACCCCTCCCCAGATTTCAATGAAACTTTGCAGGGATGATCAGCACCAAGCCTAGTTGTGCATGTCATCGTCACGTTCCGGTTTACAGATATTTGGCAGAGTTATTCTGATACCACAATTTTTTTCTGGGCTAGTTCTCCTGAACCCCATATCATCGCCATATTTCGGTTGAATGATTTTTGGCAGAGTTGTGACCCTTTAAATGTTTTAATACACAAACTTTGTCCAGAATCTTGGCGAGGATGATCAGTACTAAGCCTAGTTGCACCTGTCATTGCCATGTTCTGGTTGAATGATTTTGAAAGACACCGCACCCTCCCAACATTATTCTGAACGTTATTACAAACAGTCCACTTTCGGAATATTTTACAACAAAACCTTCCATCCCCATCCCAACCCCCGCCCCCTTCGATTTTAATGCACTTTTACAAATGTCCTATCAAGGAAAAAGTAGAAGGATATTAGTAATTACTGAGGGAATACACGCAAAACAAATATGCACCTAGCCATTATTTCCCCGCCGGGGTAGGGGTAGGGTAGCAACGGGCTCACCCAAGGAAAATCGATTTATTGTTTTATCCGCTCCCTAGGAGATCACTTTCAGGGTAATCCCCAATGTTGGAATTACAGTTCTGTCTGAAGTCCCCACTCCGGTGTCAACGTTGTTAGTCTAATTCAACTTTTCCACGCAATATCTGTGGAAGGAAAATATATTGAAGGGGATGGTGGTGTGGAAGCGGGGTTCAGGTGGTGTTTCGAGATTTTTTTCCGGGATGGGTTGGAGAATTTTTCGAGATTTGTTCAAGGGACTGGGGTGTTATCAAAACATATGCCATTTTCTAACGCCGATCTAGTCAACTTGTCTATGTTTGACTTAATTGTATTCAACAGTTCGTGGGTTTTTTATATTATTAAAATGAATCCAGTCTTGGTTTGGACTGAATAAAGTAAGACAGTTTTTGTTCTATTTATAAAACTGGAAATCCTCTAATTACATAAAGCGTGTGTATCGCTGTGGGTCTAAATAATCAATAATGACAGCGTTCTTTGTGCACTCGTTTATTTTAAACGCTGTGTAGCAGTCTAAATCGTAACATCTCTAAAAACGAGGGTTCCGATTGATCTCATCATCATAATGAAAAAACACCGCATATAATAGAAAATGCACTGCATATCATAAGAAATGCACCACGTATAAAGTCGTTTGTACCGAATATAATGCAATTGAAACCACCGAATATAAAGACGTATCCACCACGTATATTAGAATATGTACCACATATAAAGTCAACAGAAGCACCGCATATAAATACAAACGTACTTCATATAATGATCAAAGGACCTCATATATTTAGATAAACTACTGCATATAGTAATAAATGCTCCACATATAACGATAACTGGACCGCATATAATGGTTTATCTACTGCATACAATGACTTATATATCACATATAATGATTAATCTACCGCAAATACATACTTTTCTACCACATATAAGGATTTATTTACCTCATATAATTAAAATGCACTGCATATCATGAAAGATCTACCACATATATATAAAAGGGAAATGCACTGCATATATTAATCGGCAACATCATAAGACAGTCATCGTGTTCCAGGCAGGAGGCCCCGGGTTCAATCCTCCGTGGTGCCACTGAGTTTCGTCGGTGTGTTCTTGGGCAAGACACTTTCCCTTAGCCTCGTCCGTCGGATGGGGACGTAAACCGGGCGGTCCCGTGTATAGCTCTATCCTCCGAGCACGTTGAAGAACCATAGGAATCTATTCGATAATAAGAGTAGGGCACGGTTCCCGGATTCCTATGTATCCTTCCCCTCTCTCTGGGGCGGCTCTAAATAACCTATACTGTGTTGATGAGCCGTTAAACAACATTCAATTCAATTCAATTCATACCGGTCTTTGATAGAATATCCCCATAATAGACCGATATCGATAATGGATAGGTTTGCTATATCATGACCCATCTGAAATGTCTGTAACATCACCTTTAAATCGATGCATTCACCTGTAAAATAACCTGATTTAAATTATAGACAAGCTTCCGTCAGCGCTTCAAATATTTATTTTCCCGATTTCCCTCGCAAAACTTCAATTTATATGTAGATCTAGATATGCACTTGCTCATCCGCTTATACCGCGTTTGATATGCGTGTCGATGACGTCACGTTAAAATGACGTCATTGACATTAACGTTATTAATTCGTATCATTTAAATCGGCGAGAAATCATTATGTATGTTTACCACATTTCATAAACAATCCGCCAATAGTTCATTATGGAACGCCATGACTGTCTTATGATGTTGCCGATTAATATATGTAGTGCATTTCGCTTTATATGTGGTAGATCTTTCATGATATGCAGTGCATTTTTAATTATATGTGGTAAATAAATCTTTATATGTGGTAGAAAAGTATTTAAATATGCAGTAGATTAATCATTATATGCGATAGATAAGTCATTGTATGCAGTAGATAAACAATTATATGCGGTCCAGTTATCGTTATATGTGGTGCATTTATTACTATATGCAGTAGTTTATCTAATATATGAGGTCCTTTGAACATTATATGAAGTACGTTTGTATTTATATGCAGTGCTTCTTTATATGTGGTACATATTCTAATATACGTGGTGGATACGTCTTTATATTCGGTGGTTTCAATTGCATTATATTCGGTACAAACGGCTTTATACGTGGTGCATTTCTTATGATATGCAGTGCTTTTTCTATTATATGCGGTGTTTTTTTTCATTATGATGATGATGAGATCAATCGGAACACTGTTTTTTTTAAGATGTTACGATTTTATCGGAAACTAACTAGACTGCTTCACTGCGTATGTCCCGTTTCACTCAAACAAGAAGGAGCAAACAAGCGACAGTCAAATCGGCCGAAAAAAATCGCTCACGTAAAGTGCATTCCAGTTGCGATCATGGTCAAGCATCTCGTCTGATCTATGTTATATAAAAATATATGGCAAGTTGGGCTTTTTCTCAATATTGATTACACAATGCACGCGCGTGACATAGGCTAAATAAATAGAGGATATTTGTTAATTTGGAGTGAATAAATAGAGAATATTTGTTTCTTTGGAGTGAATATGGATTTAATCCACTATTTCGCTGGAAAGTATATAATAAATGCATACATTACAATTACTGAGGAAGTGTACGCGCTAAATACACAATCACTCTTATTCCCAAGGATAGTCCCCCATGTTGGTACGTACCATACCACGTTCTGTACCCGGTGTCCTTATAAGGAAATAATGGGGTGGTGGCTTCCGGGGGTGGGGTTGTGAACAAAATACATCCACACACCCCGCCCCACAAAGGGATGGTATTTTCCTGGTTTTGTGAGAATGTGGTAAGGCGGTGTTGTTTTTCTTCCGAGGGCATCGGTGAGGATGTGATGGTGGTGTGTGTTTGGGGTGTGGGGTGCGGGTGGTGGGGGCGCTTTTCCATGAGGGAATGAGGGTTAACGAATAAAAACGAACGGGGTATGGTGGCTGGAGATTTTTTTCATTTTTCATTTTTCCCCCATAAATTGTTTTATTAGGAGGTGCTAAGCCACGTATTTTAAGGTGATGTATTTTTTTTTTAAATCTAGGGGGTAGTCTGTACATTTTCCTGAGGTAAACGCTTTTTAGACTGCTTTATGGGGAGGAGGTAGGAAATGGATTTCCGGGGATCTAGGGTGGTATTTTGGACATATTTCCAGGTGGTTCCGTGGCAGGGTCTGAAGGTTTTAAACGCTTTACTTTTCTAGTGTATATATATATCATTTTGCTGTTGTTGTTTTAAACTAGGGGTGCTTTCTGGGCTTAAAAATACATTTCTTAAAGCGGGGGCATGGGTGGTGAGTAGGGAGATTATCTGGAATAGCCCATTCCCGCCTAACAGAAATTCGTTTCTGTCTAATCCCCGGGTTATGCCCCACCGTACCCTCCCATCATTATTCTGAACATTATTACAAAACCTTTCAGTAGCCCCCTTACACCCACTTCCCTCGCCCCCTTCGATTTTAATGCACTTTTACAAATGTCCTATCAAGGAAAAAGTAGTAGGATATCAGTAATTAATGAAGGAATACACGCAAAACAATTATGCAGCTATCAATTATTTCCACGCAATATTTTTGGTAGGAAAATATGTTGAAGGGGATGGTGGTGGGGAAGCGGGGTTCATGGGGTGTTTTCGAGATTTTTTTCCAAGATGGGTTGGAGTATTTTTCGAGATTTTCCAAGGGACTGGTGTGTTATCAAAACATATGCCATTTTCTAACGCCGATCTAGTCAACGTGTTTATGTCTGACCTAATTGTATTCAACAGTTCGTGTTTTTTTATATTATTAAAATGAATCCAGTCTTGGTTTGGACTGAAAAAAGTAAGACAGTTTTTGTTCTATTTATAAAACTGGAAATCATCTAATTACGTAAAGCGTGTGTATACACTGGCCAATCGCTGTGGGTCTAAATAATCGATAATGACAGCGTTCTATGTGCAGTGCAGTCGTTTATTTTATACGCTGTGTAGCAGTCTAAATCGTAACATTTTTAAAACGAGTGTTCCGATTGATCTCATCATCATAATGAAAAAACCACCGCATATAATAGAAAATGCACCACGTATAAAGCCGTTTGTACCGAATATAATGCAATTGAAACCACCGAATATAAAGACGTATCCACCACGTATATTAGAATATGTACCACATATAAAGTCAACAGAATCACTGCATATAAATACAAACGTACTTCATATAATGTTCAAAGGACCTCATATATTAGATAAACTACTGCATATAGTAATAAATGCACCACATATAACGATAACTGGACCGCATATAATTGTTTATCTACTGCATATAATGACTTATCTATCGCATATAATGATTAATCTACTGCATATAAATACTTTTCTACCACATATAAAGATTTATTTACCACATATAATTAAAAATGCACTGCGTATCATGAAAGATCTACCACATATAAAGGGAAATGCACTGCATATATTAAGCGGCAACATCATAAGACGGTCATGGCGTTCCATAGTTCATACCTGTCAAGTCTCACGCATTGGGCGTGTATGTGCCAAATCACGCTCACGCGTATGGCAAGCCAATTGTCCAATAATTAGGTTCACGGTCGAAAAACTAGGATTAACGATCGATAAACTAGGTTTTTTGAACGTAAAACCAGGTTTATCGAATACTAACCTATATTTTCGAGCGATAACATAGGAACCCAGGTTTACGTTCGATAAACTAGGTCTCTCGATTGAACTAAGAATTTCGGTCGTTATCCTAAGTTCACGAGCGTGAACCTGTCTTTACGGGCGTGAACCTGGGTTCACGAGCGTGAACCCTAGTTTACGAACGTGAACCTATGTTTACGACCGTGAACTTGGGTTTACGACCGTGAACCTGGGTTTACGACCGTGAACATAGGTTCACGCTCGTGAACATAGGATAACGACCGAAAATCATAGATTTGTTCGAGAAACCTAGTTTATCGAACGTAAACCTAGGTTCACGTTCGTAAACTATGGTTCACGCTCGTAAACCCAAGTTCACGCTCGTAAACGTAGGTTCACGTTCGTAAACTATGGTTCATTATTCTATGAATCTAGCTCAGTGCAAAGTAAACGGGACAATATGAAAGTAGATAGATCTACAATAAGAATTTAGATTCAAAACGTACATACGTCATGTATATTAGATGTACACACGTTATGTATATCAGATAATGGGAAATGATGCGGAAATAATGCCAAATAAATCTTACTTATTAGTAAGTTAGATATCACAGGGCATTGTGGGTGTTAAACATGTCTTGCGTGTACAAAGGCAAAGGCTGTGCAATAGTTTGAAATGAACGTTTAGATCAACATAACCTAATAGATCATTGATATATTTTCTCTGATTTCAAGTTCCTAGCATATTTGGGTAATGGTATCATATAACAAGTTCCGAGCTGCTCCAATTAAATTGTGCGCATCGTCCCATAGTTTACAAGATCGTTTTTTGTCTAAATGCACGTTTCGTGAGGAGTTTAGACGCTTAACTTAAAGATGATTCATGTCTAACTATCGTATAACCGGCAATCTAGATGACTGTTAGCTCACAAGATAACAGTTCGCAGATTTCCTGCCGTTGTTTGAATGGTAGACTGGTATCAATTAGACTAAAATAATAAAATTAGACAAATTAAAAAATAAAATAATACCCTGTGTAAAAGTTATTTTATTTCAAGATGGCTGAATTTATAATGTTGAGATAAGACTATGCAAGTTATAAGTGGAGATATTTGCCTCTTTCAGTGCTAAGGAAATAATGATAGTTAAAAGGTTATAGTTAAAATGCTATAATATTAAGGACTAATGCCAGTCTAGTTGAATGGGTAAGATTTGTTAAAAATTTAAAATTCAGGATGCAATTAATTCACTAATATCACTGTGTGAGTTTATTGCTAAATGCTTTAAGTGTTTTATCAGGAATATTTCACTTTTACGGGTTTTTATCGCGTTCCGAAATGCAAAAGTTTAGATTTTATCATGAAAATGTTGACATTCGGTCATATTAATGTATCTCTTTGACGTTTTTTGTTTTGTTTCAAATCACGCAGTAACATCAATATGTTAGCATCAGTTGTGCAAAATAACACGTCTGCACGTCCACAAATAAACCATATATTGGCTGTCAAAATGGTCGTGGTAAAACATATTGGCTATCCTTCTCATATAATGCTATCACAGATACCAGTCAGTGATTATCCTGATAGAATGTATAACTTGTTGTGTATTGTAAAAAAAGAAGCTTGGTCTTTATAAATATCGCTGACGTATTGAGTGGTGAGGCAATACGCTAATTTTAATGGGGATGGAATGACATATAACATGTTTTACTAGCCTTGCCAATGCAAATGCGTTTCAAAAGAAATTTTCGAAATATCGAAAGTTAACGCTGAATTACAGTTACTTGAATTTCAAACGATTATTCAATAGAAAGGATGTAATTTAGGATTATCCATGTTTCAACGGAATGGGTAAACTTTTATGTTTTTCTAAATTATTTCCTACCAGTTTTGAGAAGTTTATATCATTAAGCGGACTTCGATTCATGTTATGTGTTTTATCAGCACATATCATGTTTTCATATAAAGGAAGGATAACTCTCAAAGGATGTAACAATTTAAAACAAAAAATAAATATTTTACACACTATTGGTCAAAACAAAATACTTACCACACAACAATTCCAAAATATATTAAAATAAAAAAAAATAGTTAAGATACAATTGAATGTTGTTTAACGGCTCATCAACACAGTACAGGTTATTTAGAGCCGCCCCAGAGAGAGGGGAAGGATACATAGGAATCCGGGAACCGTGCCCTACTCTTATTATCGAATAGATTCCTATGGTTCTTTAACGTGCTCGGAGGATAGACCGATACACGGGACCGCCCGGTTTACGTCCCCATCCGACGGACGACGCTAAGGGAAAGTGTCTTGCCCAAGAACACACCGACGGAACTCAGTGGCACCATGGAGGATTGAACCCGGGGCCTCCGGTTACAAATCCGCTGCGCTACCGACTGCGCCACGCCAGCCCTCAGTTAAGATACAAAAGTGAGTAATTCGTATTTTTGTTCAGTGTATAATTCGATGTGATAATATCACTGAAATAATACAGGTTTATATCTTTAAGCGGACTTTGGTTCATGTTACGTGTTTTATCAGCACATTTCATGTTTTCATATAAAAGGAGGATAACTCTCAAACAAAAAATTTAACAATTTATACAAAAAAATAAGTATTTTACGAACTATTGTTCGAAACAAAATATATTTAAAATAAGAAAATAAGTTAAGATACAAAAGTGAGTAATTAGGAATACACAGGAACCGGAGAACCTGCCCTTATCTTAAAAATAAATATATAACTATGGTTCTTTACTTTTCTCGAAAGATAGACACCGATACACGGGTCCACTCAGCTTCCCCATACGACGTACGAGGCTACCTCTGTATTCACGAGGGAAAGTGTATTGCCCAATAACACACCGAAGAAACTCAGTGGCGCCAGGGAGGCTTCAATCCGGGTTCCCTGGATTTCAAGTCTACCGTGCTATGCACTAGGTCACCTGATGTATGCACTAGATCACATGATGTATGCACTCAGGAAAGGTGACTAGGTTGAACATATAAGTGTATAGCTTACTTTGTTTTTTGGATGTTGTCGTTATTGTTAAAGGTTTCGTTTTATGGGATATTACTTTTATTTACACTGTCTTGTCAAGAAAGGATAATAGCGAGTTTGTGTACAAATACAATCAATTAAAGCTAACCAGTAGTTTGTATTGCCTACTGACCATTGCAAGTCGGTTATTATGGCTTCACCACTCTTTATGTTGTACGAGTATATTGTCCGGTCTTCACCACTTTTTATGTTGTACGAGTATATTGTCCGGTCTTCACCACTCTTTATGTTGTACGAGTATATTATCCGGTCTTCATCACTTTTTATGTTGTACGAGTATATTGTCCGGTCTTCACCACTTTTTATGTTGTACGAGTATATTGTCCGGTCTTCACCACTCTTTATGTTGTACCAGCATAGTATCCGGTCTTCACCATTCTTTATGTTGTACGAGTATATTGTCCGGTTTTCACCACTCTTTATGTTGTATAGTGTCCCTGTTATTGACTAATTAATTTGATCATTTGATTTAGGTTATTGTAAAGTGCAGGGCTACGGTTCCATTGCGTTTGAGTGCTTGACCATTGTTCTCATTTAGGCATGTATAGATGCTGACAATTCTGATGACTAAACTACAGTAGTCAATGCATTTTATCCAACGCTTCACATGAATACCCAATTGGTCCATAATTTCTTTTTGGCCATGACAATGCAGTGGTCTCCTTTGTGATTTTAGTGTTGGGTAGTGTTGGGTTTATTTAATATGCGATTTGTAAACATCGTTAAAACAGACATTTACTTACGATAACAGTTTCAACTGTTTTAATTAATTAAGGTCTTTACAATATAACATCTCATCAAAAGTCCCATTCTTTATAAATATTGTTGTTCAAAAACCTAACTCTGAAGTGATTTTATAAAAAGTGTACAGCTACAAGTCATAAACAAGAAACCCAAGGTCCTTACCTCAAACTGCTCACTTTTTCAAGCAACAATTAAATAGCAACTTACTAATATAACTCTATGTAAAACTGTAAATCCTGAACAGGGATCAAATTGAACAAACTAGGTACCATAAGCTTATTCTGCATCTAAAATATTAGAACCTTAACTCACTTAGATTAGGAGTATATGTTTTAATGCTTTTTTATATAACTCAGTGTAATAGTGTAAAGACGGCGCAGGGCCAAACTTGAGTCAATGTCACTATTTCAGTCAATGGTCACTATTTGAGTCAAGGTCACTACTTGAGTCAATGGTCACTATTTGAGTCAATGGTCACTATTTGAACCAATGGTCACTATTTGAACCAATGTCACTATTTACTTGGTAAAGAACAATAATCCTGCACACAAAGTATAAGACGTCCAGCTCGTGTAGTTTCAGAGAAAATAGTTTTTTTCACAGACATTCATATGTCACTCTATGTAAAACTTTGAACCCCGGGAGAGGGTCAAATATGACCATAGAGTTACCATTTGAACAGACTTGGTAGAGAACCATAATCTTATGCTACCTGCAAACTATTAGACGTCTATTTCTTGTAGTTTCAGATTGTTTAAAGATGCTTCTATGTAACTATATGTAAATATGTGGCCCTTGTGGCGGGCTAAATATCACCACAGGCTCACCTGTTTTTAACAAATTGTGCAGCGGACCATAAGTTTATGCCATATGCAAAATTTTAGAATTCTAGCTCTAATAGTTCCAGAGAAAAATACTTCTTTTTTTTTTTATAAAGAAACCTGCTTGCTGCTCTCATGGATTTTTGTTTGTCTACAATGTACTCCATAACCAGTAAGAATTTGCCATCTAAGATGGTAGCAAAAAATGGTCTGGCTCATGGCCTATTAAATGTAATTTAACGAAATACGAAAATGAGTCAAGGTCACTGATGTTGAACTACTTTTTGTATGATGTTTTGCGTCATTTTCAACACAAGTAAGGTTATATATGACGGTCGATTTTTGTGTGTGGTGGAGGCAGACCACCCATTTTTCCTGGTAGGAAGTTAGGAACATACTTCTGTGATGTATGAAGTTTAAAATCACTATGACTATTAGTATATGAGTAATAATGGACTTAATACAATAAATGTAAATTAACAAAGGGTAAAAAGTAGGTCAATCCGACAAGGTCATTCATAATGACCTACTATGACCTACTTCTGGTAGGAACATGCGTATTTCATTTAAAGGTTTATTACTTTTGAAAACTGTATGTTTTTTGGTATCTGAGCAATGTACATTAATGAAAAGGCAAAAGTAGATCAATGTCATTCATATTGACCTATGTTTGGTAGGAACACACTGTCGTCATATTGACCTATTGATCTATGTTTGGTAGGAACACACTGTCGTCATATTGACCTATTGATCTATGTTTGGTAGGAACACACTGTCGTCATATTGACCTATGTTTAGTAGGAACACACTGTCGTCATATTGACCTATGTTTGGTAGGAACACACTGTCGTCATATAGATGTAAGCATGCCATTCATATTGACCTATGTTTGGTAGGAACACACTGTCGTCATAGTGACCTATTGATCTATGTTTGGTAGGAACACACTGTCGTCATATTGAACTATTGATCTATGTTTGGTAGGAACACACTGTCGTCATATTGACCTATTGATCTATGTTTGGTAAGAACACACTGTCGTCATATTGACCTATGTTTAGTAGGAACACACTGTCGTCATATTGACCTATGTTTGGTAGGAACACACTGTCGTCATATTGACCTATGTTTAGTAGGAACACACTGTCGTCATATTGACCTATGTTTGGTAGGAACACACTGTCGTCATATAGATGTAAGCATGCCATTCATATTGACCTATGTTTGGTAGGAACACACTGTCGTCATATAGATGTAAGCATGTCATTCATATTGACCTATGTTTGGTGGGAACCGACTGTCGTCATATATATGTCAGCATGTCATTCATATTGACCTATGTTTGGTAGGAACACACTGTCGTCATATAGATGTAAGCATGTCATTCATATTGACCTATGTCTGGTAGGAACACACTTTCGTCATATAGATGTAAGCATGTCATTCATATTGACCTATGTTTGGTAGGAACACACCGTCGTCATATTGACCTATGTTTGGTAGGAACACACTGGCGTCATATAGATGTAAGCATGCCATTCATATTGACCTATGTTTGGTAGGAACACACCGTCGTCATATTGACCTATGTTTGGTGGGAACACACTGTCGTCATATAGATGTAAGCATGTCATTCATATTGACCTATGTTTGGTAGGAACACACTGTCGTCATATAGATGTAAGCATGCCATTCATATTGACCTGTGTTTGGTAGGAACACACTGTCGTCATATAGATGTAAGCATGCCATTCATACTGACCTATGTTTGGTAGGAACACACTGGCGTCATATAGATGTAAGCATGCCATTCATATTGACCTATGTTTGGTAGGAACACGCTGGCGTCATATAGATGTAAGCATGCCATTCATATTCACCTATGTTTGGTAGGAACACACTGTCGTCATATAGATGTAAGCATGCCATTCATATTGACCTATGTTAGGTAGGAACACACTGTCGTCATATTGACGTATGTTTTGTAGGAACATACTGTCGTCATATTGATGTAAGCATGCCATTCATATTGACCTATGTTTGGTAGGAACACACTGTCTTCATATGGATGTAAGCATGTCATTCATATTGACCTATGTTTGGTAGGAACACACTGTCGTCATATTGATGTAAGCATGTCATTTATATTGACTTATGTTTGGTAGGAACACACTGTCGTCATATAGATGTAAGCATGTTTGAAAATATACGGGTTTTAGTGTATGAGAAATAAATAAAAACAAAAAATAATTTAAAACTTGAATTTGTGTACGTACGTACAGACGGACGGACAAGGGCCCGCTCTACTTTCGAGGCGCGGCATGAAATGTGGCGGAGCACCAAGAATACAGTATCATATACCAATGTGTCTTAGTAACGAACGACCCATTAAAAGACTGGTTCAGCTCGATCTTGGCACTCTAATAAAGCCTTCAGTTGACAAAAAAGACAAAGACAGTCGAATAATGTATTTCATGTTTCTTTTAAACCTAAACTGTTTGATATGACGTGATTAGATATTATTTCTATAAACAAAGACATAATAATATATAAATATATAAATTGTTTTCTTAAAAGAAAATATTCGGATAAATACACTATATTTCAAGACTAAAATACGAGTTATCTGCAATACAATCATAGCCATTTCTATAGAAAATTGATTTATGTAAAATATGAAATAATTGAGACATTCTGTCTCTGTCTTTTCGTTAACAGAGAGCTTCATTAGAGTCCCGAGATCGATATTCTGTCTCTGTTTTTCGTTAACAGAGAGCTTCATTAGAGTTCCGAGATCGATATTCTGTCTCTGTTTTTCGTTAACAGAGAGCTTCATTAGAGTTCCGAGATCGATTTGTTTGAACGGTGTTTAAAGTAGCTATCCCGCCATCAACAGGCACATTTTACAACAGATATAACTGACGACAAGGTATCTATATAACTTACACATTTTGAGAATCCAAACTCTATAGACACAATATAAATGGCTTTAACCAGTCAAGACAAACCCCAAAACTGGAGCGTCGAATTAAGAGTTACCAACTCATAATTCATTTCATGCATATTCAATCACGGGTATTTTATGAATCCGTGAAGAAAACTCCATACTTTTAATCGGCAATTTTACGTTACTATATGACCTGAACACCTGGATAGAGTTTTCATAAACGTTTTATGGTTTAATTTTGTCCTTATTCGGCGGTTTAGTTTCTTTACGTCAGGCTATGTACGACGGTTGATTTTAGTGGTGGAAGCAGATCACCCCTTATTTCTAAGTAAAAACAGTTCTGTATACTTCCCGCCATCCATAAAAATCAACACTTTGTGACTTAAAAGTGGAGCTCCCAGTGAGATTCGAACTCGCAGCGGTGAGAGGCGAGAAGGTTTCAATCTTTTCGACCAACGAGCACTTTATGAACAGCGTATAATGGTTTGTCAATCACGTATAATGAAATATATTGTAACTGTGACCAGCCACCAGTGTCTATTCAAAGCATTATTGGCGTCCGCCTCTATTTCAGACGGTGTGTATTGGAAATGGTATGGGTTTTGTAAATTGGTATGGGTTTTGACTGTGTTTCATGTAGCAGTTGATACCTGTTATTCTTATAGAAATAAATAGCAACCCAGTCAAAAAGGACAGGACTGGTGTAAAATTATATTTTTAATGCAAAGCGACCATTTCACCTACGATCGAGCTGGTGAATTTTGGTAGAGAAGTCCACTTTAATCTACACTTGCCGATACACGCTGAGCTATAAATAGCCGACTTTACTGCAGGTATGAAACCACTAATTATTTCCCCCCATAGACATCAATGTTAAAATGTCACATATTAATGATTTGCTGCAACTGGGTAAATGCAGCAGTGTAATTTTCATATAGAAAACTAATTTTCCTTTTCCACTTGGAAAATCACCAGAAAAGTAGGGGTCACAAGACATGTAAGAACGTTCTTGTTTGTTTACCGAAGAGGTCAAGCGTACAGCTGTTTTCATTGACAGTTGCTCACAAAGTGTAAGCATAGAGCCAACATTTCGAAAAAAGTTCATCCGTGATCCAGTTAAACCTATAAATACGCTTGTTATACATACAACCACAAAATCGAATAGAAATGGGCAGTTTTCCCCTACTTATAATGCCCATTTCCATCAAAAAAAGATGGATTACTTTTTATTATAGGAACTACATTCTACTATACCTCGGATGTTTACATGTAATTGGTGGTGGTAAACCTGCATCAGAAACAATACAGGTATGTGGTTCCCAGCTTTATGGATTAGAGAGATAATATAGTACGAAACCACAGTGTATGCATTAAAACAGCTGACTGGAAGATAATCTTGCAGCATTTATGTAAGAATAATGTTTTTAAGAATAGTGCCTTATTTAAAGTTATTTTATTATGTGTTTTTTTTCTTCATGATAACGTGGTGCCACTGAGTTTCGTCAGCACTTTTCCTTAGCCTCGTCCGTCGGATGGGGACGTAAACCGGGCGGTCCCGTGCATCGGTCTATCCTCCGAGCACGTTAAAGAACCATACGAATATATTCGATAATAAGAGTAGGGCACGGTTCCCGGATTCCTGTGTATCCTTCCCCTCCCTCTGAGGCGGCTCTAAATAACCTATACTGTGTTGATGAGCCGTTAAACAACATTCAATTGAATTCTTCATGATAATTATTAATGATCAATTTTAATTGAATAAAACTGTTTAATTTGTTATTATAATTCTTTACACGATGACGTTGAAAATGGATTTGGCCAAAATAAATAAATAAAGGTGTGTGGTTCAGGTTTCAGACCCCCCCCCCCCCCACACACACACACACACCTTCAGTTTTGAGGCCCATTTAGTGCGGGTGGGGTGGGGGAGGGGGTCCTATTTGACATATGGGGAAAAATACTGGCCTCATATGGCATATGGAAGAAAAAAATCTTTATGGAAAAAAATCAGTATTTAAAAATAAAAATATGGCATATGGAAAATAATATTTTGGCTATGGTTTATGGAGAGAAAAAAGGCTCATATGGCATATGAAAAAAAACTAACGGAGGCTCAGTTGTTGTTGTTGTTGTTGTTTACTTCTGGCATAAAAGTTGCTGGTAGATGCATTTCTGCTGAGATATGACTTTTGTACAAATTATGTTATATCTGGTTCCACAAAGCTATATTTTTTCTTTCAAATTACCAGAATTAAACTCCAAAATATGCAATGATGTGCAGAGCGCAATTATATCTAAGCAATAAGTGCAATTGTATATATATATATATTTCTCCCTATATATAATTCTGCCTTGTGAACGTGAATCTCTTACGAGATCCCAATTTCGAAAATTGCCGTAGTGAGTTCAAATTCTCTCCCTTTATTATATTTACTGAATTCACAGTATCCCCAAGATCCGGCACCTTTCATTGTCACTGTCTCAATATAGCTGTGTGTGGTTGAACGCTTAAATATGGCCCACTCATATGAGCTATAATTGTATATACGTATGCGTCTATATGTTAATTGTGCCTCCAGACGAGTGTGTTATGATGCAGAGCTACCTTTTTTTAAGGAGTGAATATATACGCTTGATTTCTGTGTATCTCGTCATAGCTAGGCGCCCTGCCGTAGTTCGTCCGAAGGTTGTCTGTCCTTGGTAGTTCACAAATATTTCTCCCTATATATATATATATATATATATATATATATATATATATATGTATTTTATAAAATAGCCAAACTGCACAATTTCAAAACACATGAGTTATAAAACAAATGCATCATTTGGCACTATAAGGCATCATTTGGCACTTGGCACTATAAGGCATCATTTGGCACTATAAGGCCTTTAAAGGAGTTCGACTATTACTATTGAATTCTCACTTGCAGGTGTTTTTTGATTTGGAGAAACTGTCAAGATTTCTAGATGCATACATGTCGTTTAACACAAATAGATTACATATTGTGTTGCGTGGTAGCATGGCAGGCATATAGGGATCACTTTGTTCATCAACTGGTGTGTACATTTTCTGTATATAGACTAAAGGACAATCCATTTTCCGGAAGGGTACATAACATTTACATTTTCTCATATTTCTTAATACCATACTTCATACATACACATCTGGTTCATTAAAATTGTTGTTCTAAAACATTAAAATGTCCTGTTACTTCATTATACCCAATTCCATTACAGAGTCTATCATAGAAATTATTTTTACGCCGCTATGTGATACTTTGTATAACAGTTTTCTTGTGTTTTACTAGGAGTGTTGTTATAATTGCCGATTGTGTAAATAAGTGTTGGCCTCGGTGAGAAAAAGCAGTATTACATCAACGGTTTTAAAACTGTATACGTTGAAAACTAAACGTTGCCAACTATTTTAAATCAACAATGTCTAACAAATAGCATACTATGGTTTTGTGACACCTCATCGTTTACTTGTCGGTTTTACAGGAAAACGTAATTATCACAAACTAAAGACAGACGTTTAGTGACATGTGTAGTTGTATTGTGTGACGTGTTGTGCTCGTATAAATAGGATATCAAAACGTGGGTTGATCTTCAACAACGACTCCTCGAAAACTAGTCGGATTGACCCAAAATAGATTTTTAGATTGTTTAATTTCGACCTTGAAAAATCAAATGCGATGTCAGCAAAAAAAAGTTCAACTACCACTCTTAAATATGGTCCCTATAACGTCATTGACCTCAACAATAAGGTCAGTGGTCTCGAATGCAGATAAGCGATTTACATTTGATAAACATTGAAACTTGCAGATTAACAAATGAGTTTCTGACATAATGTTGGGGCTTGTCATACCTGATCTATTCTTGCACTGTCCCATATTACTTAATTCTTAAACTTCTACAATAAAGAGGCCAATACAGGTCAGGGTCAAGAGAATTCTTAAACTTCTACAATAAAGAGGCCAATACAGGTCAGGGTCAAGAGAGCTTTAATGTATAAGCAGTATGTACTAGCGGGATAGTGACTTTTAAGGTACGTTAAATGTGTACTGAAATCACTAGTTTCTTGCTTAAAACTGAAATAATTTGCTTTGGTGTTGTTATTTCAATGCAATAAACTCTACTGAGACATAAACTTTGCCATGGATACTGCCAATAGATTTCCTATTTTTAAGATAGAGGCTATATTCACCATTAAAAAATCCGAAAGGGAGGGAGCGAAGCGACTCAACTGATTGGTGGAAAAAGTTGGGTATAAACACTAAGATACATTTTTAATTTGTTTGTGTATATCAAATGCAATGTGTTACCTACCGGCCGGTGGCCAACATCTCAATAAAGATTCAAAGTACTGCGTACTGAATGGCGAAAACATTAGAAAGCAAATGGTTTTGAGCTGTTCCTATAGTTAAGATTAAAGATTGTATAAATTGTTATGATTGTTATTGGCGAAGTGATTCTTGTTATACGTTACAGATCTCTCAAGCCGAGTCCTTATCCAATGAGGCCGCAGAATCCTCACCTGAATGAGTAAGAGGCCGCAGAATCCTCACCTGAATGAGTAAGAGGCCGCAGAATCCTCATCCAGGTGAGTAAGAGGCCGCAGAATCCTCACCTGAATGAGTAAGAGGCCGCAGAATCCTCACCTCAAGTTCATGATTAAGGGTTGGCAAGTTGTTGGTTAAAATCATTTTTGTAGTAGTCGCCATGAACTTGTATTTTTAAAAATGTATATTTAGCTGTGGCGGCCATTTTGAATTTCCGGTCGAACTGATTTTTACTTAGGACTAACTAGATATCAAGAGCAACATTCCTGTAAGTGTCATGCAAATCGATAAAAAAAAATTCAGAGCAATCGCCAGACGTTTTTCCTATATAACTCTATGTAAACGAAGATGGCCGCTGGTGGCCATGTCTGACATTGAATCGAAATGACTTTTGTGTATGACCATGTCATGACATGTCATGCCAGACATTTTAGTAAAGGTTCCAAAGCAATATTACTTATGGTTTTTGAGAAGTAGTCTCCCCAAAATATTTGTGTAGCTGTGGCATCCATCTTGAATTTCCGGCAGGCCTGTTTTTTTTGCTAGGACCAACGAGACAGCAAGAGCAACATTCTTGTAAAGTTTCATGGAAATCCATTACGTTGTTTCAGAGGAGTAGTCGCCACAAGTTTTTTCCTATTTAACTGTACATAAACAAAGATGGGCGCTAACTGCCATGTTGACATCTTGAATTTCCGGCTGACATGTATTACTAGACACCAAGTCAAGTCAATGTCAAGTTTCATTAAAAAATATGTCAAGAAGTTTCAGAGGAGTAGTCGCTACAACAGTGCTCCAAGAAAATTAAAATTGGGAATAGCCCGCGGCAAGTAGATTTCAAAAGTCCACTTGCCCTGACTGAAAAGACACTTGACCTGATTTTGTTTAACTTGCCCGGATTTTGTTTAACTTGCCCCGAAATTGTTATTACCAATTAATATTTGCCAGTACATAATTTTTGTCGATATTGAATATTTCGCTTTTTTACTTTGTTTTATTTATAATTAATTAATAATACACATGTGATTAGAATCAAACAATAAGGTTCTAGATTCCTTTATTTTTTTACTTTTATTTATCCATTGCATCATATAACAAAAAAACATTATTATTTTCTTTTACATTTTTAGGATCGTTCCGCAAATCACGCTAAAAAAACACAAATTAAACCATCCAAAACTGGTGCACGTTCCCGGTGTTATTTGATGTTTTCCTACTGATCAAACTGAGCATCTTCGATGCTTGACTGTAAATACAAACATTACAAGCGTCGCAAAAATCTAGACAAATCGTTGGACTGAGATGTTGTGTTCAGATCAGACTACACCAATTACCAACCAATCAGCGGGCAGGGAAAGAGTTCCAGGTAAATTCGGAGCTATTACACAGAATCTCTTAATTTTGATTGGTTGTCAAGGAAACAAACCAAAAAAATCTTGCTAAAAAAATCTACTTTTGAAGAGTACTTATAAAGGTTAAATCATACATTTGTGCAGTGTATTCATTAATGTGTGTTGCATAATCAAAGAAAGAAGTATATTTTACATTTTCCTCATGTTTCTACATGCAAGTAGGTGGGTCAGTACCATCCGGACCCAAACAGCTTTTTCAAAACATACTCAGTATATGGCTTCTGTATGTTTTTTTTGATAAAACTAAGATAGGTCTTTTCAAAACAAGTAATAACAAATATAGCTTCCTATAGTAGGTAACTCAGTACAGAGCTTACAGCTTTAAGGTGGGCCTATGGGAAATGAATTGGTGTAGTATGACCTTCGGTCAAATAGGTCTGGTCTCGATAAATATAGTAACATCCGCGTGGTGCGCTAAAACGACAGTATCCGGTCTATGAGTGATAGCATATGGCTAAAAACGGTATACGTTTTCGTCAAAAAATGATAATGCGTTCAGAAATAAAGACTATACTAGTCAAATGTCCTTAAGTCAATAATATTCTTAATGTTTTGTTAATTTGATTAGCGATACGGTTGAATTGCAACATGAACACATTTTAAAGCTTTCAGCCGATGGGTTTTCTTTAAAATAAATTATGACACTTATACAACCGTGTACTTAGGATTGTGTTTAATACTTTCAATAAGTGCAGCTTTCGATGTTCCTAATTCTAATATATGCCAACTAAAATTATTTTGACATTCATTTTTTATTAGCATTTACCACTACAAATGCGTTTGCAAAGAAATTTCGAAATATTTAATGTTAAACGCTGAAGTTCAGTTATTGAATTTCAAACGATATTCAATTAAAAGGGGAGTAATTTTAAAATATAAAGTCCGAGAAAACCCTTTATTTTCACTACTGAATTCTGGACTTGGACGGATAAAAAGTTTTGGTAGTAATCTATAAAAGGCAAGTTTGCATACATTTATTTTTGTGATAATTTTCAGAAATCTGTGAAAATGATGGGATTCTGTATTATGTGGAAGTTCGCTGAAAAGTACAGTGTGTGGAACAGAGTCACTGATTGAAAGATACGACATTAAATGATAAGTATTGTTTTTGTTTATAAAACCTTGTATGAATCTAGCCTGTTGGTCATATATTCGAAGCTATTGGGCACAGACAATACACCTAGTGCCTTTTGGGCATATATTCATAGCTGTTGGGGCACATTCGAATACATTATGACATATACTAGATGCCTGTTGGGGCATATATTATTCGAAGCTGTTGCACATATTCGAGTATAATAGAGCATGGTTTGTCAGAATAATGTGACGTTGACACAAACGTTTTGCTTAACTTTCGCAGTAGGTACTGCATGTGTTATAGAGAGAGGTTTACATACTTCTCCGGAATAATATTTTCAGTAGTTATGCATTTTATATAACAAAGAAGTATTTGAACAAGGGTGGAATAATTCGGATGTTGAAATTGAAGCATTCTCGAATTAATATTTATGTCTAACTACGGCGTGGTATTCCAGTGTGCGCAGCACTATAAAGAAAACATTGTGTTCGCTGCTTCAAGTAGATATATCATCACATCACACAGCAACACACCAGATAAAAGTCCAGACGACATTGTGCTTATAATCGTCGGGTAGGACGCCTATCGTAAGTGGAGGGACTATAATCCTTAGAAATACACACACACACACACACACACACAGCATGGCAATGTTGTTAGTGGTCACTTTAAATCGCAATAGCGCGCGAGACAATTCGTTTTTTTTATATAGAATCCCAGATATTTTCTGTCTTTTATCTGGGGAGAGCCTAAGGAGCTTAATTGTGTCGGTTCGGGGGGCAATTGTCCAGTAGGATTCTATCAGCATATAGGTTTCCTTTGGTCTTCT
>JAWPHD010004621.1:0-182883 GCA_037043455.1 Cyrtodaria siliqua
CAACAGGGCTACCGTCTTGGGACGGTCAGTGGCAAAAGAGGCCGCTTGTGGGTGGGGGTTGGTTAAACCAGGATCTAGGATGCACCAAACCTCACGCTTACCCTGTTGTCATCTCAATAAACGGAACAGTGTAAATAAAGATTTCCCCTCCAGGTTATAATCTCTAACAAACAAGACAGCATTAATAGGCAATATAAGTAAAACACATAAATGATCATGTATATATAATATAAATAATATGTATATATAATGTAAAAAAACAGAAACCTAGAAAGCCACAAAGTAAGTACTCAGTGACTTGGCAAAAAACCAGAGCAACAAGGGAACAAACCGTTAATAGTACGGTAAAACAAGATTAAAGACAAACATCAAACGCTATTGTCCTATAAGGATTTAGGTAGACGTCATCATTCCAAAATCTATCCGGTCATCGTACAATCAAAGATGAAAGCATAGTGGCGAATGGTAAATGGGTCAACACGTATCATACTTTTCTAATAAAGGTGTCATTTTCGTGTGTAATGTAGGCTTAATAAACACATTCTAAAATCAATTTAGTTGCAATATATATGTGATTCAATTAGATCAAACAATTTTGAGCCATAAAATATCGGAAAAATAGTTTTGGAAAATGTCTGCATAACAAAATGCAAGTATTCATAACATAATACATACTGAAAAGGGGATCCTTGGAAGCAACAAACAGAAACAAGAGAGAGGAGTATCAGACTCGGTTTTATTGAGTGTTCATGAGAGGTAATATACAGTACAACACCTCTCACGCCCACTAGCACCGGCATAAAAACACACAGATGGGGAGTGATGAAGCCAAAGGACCAGTAAGCAATAAACTACTGATTAAAATCGGGATGTACAGCCCGCCACACAGCATTAAACAAACGCTAGCGTGAATGTCAATATATACTGATAAGGGGATCCCTTGAAAGCAACAAACACAAACAAGAGAGAAATTAGCAGACTAGGCTTATTAAATATGTTCATGAGAGGTAATAAGTATGGCTCGGTGGTGGGTTTTTACAATGCACGGCATTGATACGGTCAAAACCAATGAACTAGTTTGTGTCAGATAGTTTTCAAAGGTGCGGGTGGGGGTTTGCTATAAGTGTTCGATATATTATGAAAGAAAGAGAATATTTTCTCCATTTCATTGAGATGGACATTTCTATGACGCTGACGTAATGTAATATCCGTAGTTGTGTTTAAGGCAGCTTCAGCTGATAACCATGCACTCACTGTGGAGGACAAAAACTGTGGAGTTCCGGTGGAAATATTATCATTTTTATTATCGTGTTTAAGTGTGTTGAAAAGATTCTTAGTATTAGACTTACCTGTGTGTTTCATGCGGTCACATTATTGCCTATCATTGGTATATCTTCAAAGTAACTTTGATAGGCAGTTCTACTATTCTTTTGCGTGTAACAATGTTGATGTCTTTGCAGTGTCTATTGCCCATTAAATTGTTTGATTTGAGGTGTTTCCGTGTAATTGTTAGGCATTTTAGTTTTTGTTTGTTTCTGTGCGTGATTTTGACTGACTGTGGTCCTTGAACACTACATTTCCTGTTCGACTTTTATATCTACTTTCTAAGCCATAAAATAATATTGCATACAATATTGGATAACATAACACATAATAAATCAGCTGAATTAGCTGAACTTATACATATATGCTTGGCATTTATGCAGCCCGAGAATTTTATTTTTTTATTTTTCGAAGACTATGCAGTGATGTACGATGTAGTCAGTATCGAATACTGGACTACGATGAATACCGCACCTCGTTTAGACCAATTTTTTTTTTATCTGTAAGGAGTCAAACCAAGTGCTTTAAAGAGTTATTATGGACGAAAGGTTTGAGCACAACTTCCACGTCTGCTATAATGTCTGTAGTTGGTGTATATACCTGATATTCATATTCTGCAATTCATAAAGTTTAAGCAATCGTTTAATTTTGTTTTATTGTGTATGATTTCTGATCTGATTGTGGTTTGATGTTTGAATTACATGGTTGAGGATTTGTCTTGCTGTATATGTCACTAAGGCTTTCATACGGGTTTGTAGTTTACATGGGGTCTAGAGATTGGACAATGTTGCTATAAATCAGACATTTTCAAGAACGTGGTCGCATCGTGCTTTTATGCTTACCATCGTATTCACATTTCAAAGATGAGACAAAGTAAGAAAACCTGTTCCGATTTCTCGCTATCTCGATAGCTTGTCCTGACCCGAGAAGGCGACATTGAATCCGCATCGTGTTTTTATGCTTACCCCCGCATTCACATTTTAAGGATGAGACTAAATAAGAAACCCTGTTCCGATTTCTCGCTATCTCGAGATCAGGATGGCCCTATCTAAATTATGTTATAGAAAACAAGGAACTCACCAAATGATGAAAGTGGAGGGTATAAAATGCCATTGTACATGCAGCCATTCTTCACGGTAGTTAACGGTGGTGTCGATGTTGATACAGTGCTATGAGTTGTTCTGTACCTCCGCCAACCGCTGACATCCGAACAATGAAGAAGACCAAGTAAGAAGAAGAGCACCAGCTTATCTGAAAAATTACGAATTCGACGGTTAGAATGTGTATGTATTTTTAATGACCCTATTTCTTGTTCAAGATTTAAAGTCACCAATGTTATTTTCCCCGGTCCATTCCAAGATGTTGCAACGTAAAGAATTTATGTAACTTATTTTTTTTTCTTTCTTTTTTTTAAGAAAGTTGTATCGCTAATATGTACTGACTATTATGGTTATATTAATATGGATACATATGATTCCATATTGGTTTCTTGATCTATTTTATCGGTATATATGTCTGCACCAACTAAATGTCCTTGTTACTACACATTAACTTTTACTATATATATATTTATTGTGTATACCTTACTATAAATAGTAACACATTTACATAGGGGAAAACTTGTAACCGGAGCTCTAAACCGGAAGCGTGAACAATAACCGGTTTTTGGAACGGCGTTTGCCGTGCAGCAATAACTCGGGGAAAACGAAACGGTTTTTTTGAACGTATATGACATCATGAATAAGATTGACGTCAGGGAAATACTTTTTTTAACGTGCGGTCGGACAAACAAACTGGCAGGAGAAAGAACGTTATAATCGTTAGCCAATCGTTTATTACACCTAGACAGCGAACTACAAGGCAGAAATATCGATGTATCAGAAGAAGATACAGTTGAATTCGTCCAGTCCTGTCTTTGAATACTTGACTGAAATGCTTTCAGGGAATCAGTCTCATACTGTTGGTTATTGTGTTTTCTTACACCAAGAAACATTTTTGCAAATAAAATATTGAGTTAGTTCTTGAGGTGGTATGTCATACATTTCTCGTTCTTCCCCGACAGACGACAACCATTCATTGGCCCTTTTAACATCACTTTTAGTTTTTGATACAGTTGCTGGGTTTCTCAAAACAACTACAGCCACAGCATCACCAAAGATAACATATTTAAACATTCTAGGGATGTTCTGTTTAGCAAAAAGAATTATGTTTAAAAGAATTCATTAATTTGAATATGTAACGAAATTAAAAACGTCAGTAAAATTGTTTCAGATATCTTGTGTGGAGTTTTATCTCTAACAGGTATATAATAAAAAAAGTCATTAAACAGCAATGTTGTGCCTTAAATGGTTATTAGCTCTCCTCATAATATACTGGCACTCGGGACTAAAGCCCTCGTGCCAATATATTATGAGTCGTGCCAATAACCACCTAAGGCACGTCATTGCCGTTTAATAACTTCTTAATATATATTTGATTTGAAGCGATTTATTTTATTACACTCTTTTATAATGTAAACTACTAGATAGGAATTCGACAGTGTATACATGAAAATAGCAACAATAGATGTGATAAAATAGATAGCTGTGATGACTATATAAGTCAATTTAATATCACGTGATTGTATATCAGATCTCAACATTTCTGAATCCGTGTGAACATAACATATCAAACTCGCTGTGATATTTAAAACATAAGACAATAATTTATTACAAAATGTTTTGAAAGAATGTGTAAAATTAATGTTTTACATGCATGTATATATATATATATATGTGCCATGGTATGCTGAATAAATGTATCTATCTTTCTATATTTCATTTGTGATTCTTTAACTGTTAAGCTGATTAAGAATAAGTATCTAAGTTTAATGTACAAGTTATGTGGGGGCGAAACACTTGCGGTACTAATCGACGGCTCCAGATGTTAGAGTATTTAGTAATTGCCATTGTGTGCATGCACAATTAAAGCCATTAAGGCAAGGCTGAAGGTAAAAATAACTAGCGGGAACAGATACTGACTTTTATATCTACTTGATAAGCCATAAAATAATAATGTATACAATATTGGATAACATAACACATAATTAATCAGCTCAACTAATTGAACTTATACATATATGCAGTCCGGGAATTTGATATATATTTTTTTATCAGATGATACGTTAAGAGAGAAAGAGAAAAATATATGAAAATTGAATTATATTTTTTCAATATATGTTTGCGTGTATTTATTTTTTAATGTGATCAATTGTGTTTATATATACTGTACCACATTAAAAACGTTACATATTATTTTGAACCAGTTTGTTTGAATTTACAACTGTAAACAGTTTCAATAACAAACACTTAACTTCGTGTGCAACCATGCGTAATATCGATGCTCATTTAATTGGTAAATGCTTTGTTACAATTATTTATTTATATGATGAAACTTAATGATGAAATTAAAAATAAACCAGACAATTTTTTTGGTAGCCGATAATGCAAGCTTCCTCTTTACACATGACAGATAATGTAAATTAAGCAAAATACAGATTTTAAGTTATAATTAGAATTAAAGAAAACTAATGCTTTTTTTAATACTTACCTTTAAACGACATAGTTTCACAATTTCTTTAATCTTTACTTGTTTGTGTTGTTTCAGTACGTTGTGCCGGGTTCTACCTAATACACAGTGGCAATGCTACATATATTCATCGGAGGTTTTCAATAAACATCAATGGATGGATGGATAGCCAGATTAAATCAAAATTAATGTTCTACTGTCTGCATTGTACGAAGGGTCAGTTTATCACGCTGATGTTAAACTAATGTGATAATGATCTTATCAGTGTGTTAAATCCTGTGGGTGTCATTGGCGTTGCGTGTAATTGTTATTTGGCTTGAGGCAAAAAAAAACACGATTACATGATGGTTTCAACTGTATCATGTGTGTATTTGTTATTTGGCTGGAGGAATAATAACCGATTAAAAGTTGGTATCTGTATCTGTTTTTTAGTTTGAATTCTAACACGACTGCGCAGTCTTTCATATATACACAAAGAAGAGAAACAGCTGTATGTTATTCTACGATAAAACACAGCTGTTCCATTAATTCCCCGCGTATATTTCATCCGTTGGAAGCGCCACGTTACACGACGTCACTTTGTAAATATATAGTGGTTTCTCCTAATATCGTGGGTTCTTTAATATCGCGGTAAACACTATTTTTGATGACATCACCCTCCAGCGCCACCTGCCTGTGATCATAATCTCACAATTCATACCCGAAGGTCACGCTAATGTTTACAAATACATATCGCCAAAATATCGCAACTCCTGATAATTAAAATTAATTTTCCATATAAATTAATATAAACACCACAATGTGTAAATTTCCCCCATACACTTACAAACAAAAGAACCCATACCACTTCGTAAAATAAGTTTAAAAAACGATGGGGCTCCATCAAATCTTCGTCTGCTTGATAATATTTATGAATGAACTTGTTGTGGTCAAATGACGACGCTATGTTGCGAACAGGGCACCTGCCAACAGCGCCAATAAATTAAGGGGAACTAATAAAGAAGCCCTGCTACGCCTTTTCCTACGGAGTCCCCAAATTGATTTGTAGGCGCTCATATTGAGGGGGTGCTAGACACTTTGTTTTGTTTCTTGGGAAAATGTGACCTGTCCACATTGGACACACCTTAAGTACTGCTGTAATGTTACAGTTTTGAGGCGTGACTCTGTTTTTAGGTGTCTACACTGCCTTACAAGGTCCAACTGCTTGTATAAAAGTTAAAAAAAAAAGTAAAGAAAACAAGAGTGTTGATTGATGAATTGATGTAACTTGCGTGATTATTAAAAGAAACTGTTGAATTTCAGCATATAGTTGTAGTTTTATTTGTAGATATATCCAATTTATTTATTTTTTATTTTTTTGCAATCAATAAACTCTAGTCAGGGCCTCCACTATTACCGCGATATTAGAGTACTCTCCCCTGACAACAGTAAAAACATAGCTGTTGATGTCGGATAAAATTATTTCAATATTTATTCCATCTAATGTTTTAATACTATGTACAAACACAAGTGAGATGTTTGTGAACGTAACCAGGACAGAAATAATTTTAGATAAATGTTGTATTATCATTTATTTAAACTTCAAACAGTAAGTACCGCGATATTAGGGAACACCATTCTACGTCATGAAGACAAACTCAACAGTAATTTTAATGAAATGTTAATTACAACCAACTTGCCATACTCCCAAACCTTGCATACAGCGCAAGCTATATGACGTAAGCAATGACTAAATTGTTTGTCACGCGACTACCAGTGTATTTAAACATAGTGTCAGGGAGTAAGTATACTTACTCCCTGATAGTGTGCAGCGCAGAACTTTGCATACGGGGGCGCCCAATGGAACAGCCTGTAAACACAGCAGCCTGATTACCTTGACCTCCGAGATAATATACAGTGCCCCCTTCAGTGCCCCCACAATATCGTAAACAATGGGTTTATTGTTGTGTTAGAATCGAAATAATAAATACGTATCTGCATTTTATCGGTGAATAAAATACAGTTAGTCGTTCGGATGTGAGTAAATTACACATACACAGAAGTAGTGTGGTACGTTAAGAAGGATATATGCACGAGTTCTTTCGCGTAACAATACTGCACGACTTAGGAGCGCAATATGTATGCCCGGAAGAACAAGTGCATATATCCCAATACAAATCTAATAACCTTTTTATTGCATGCGCATTCTTAATACAAAAACGAATATTTAGAACAAAACAATAGGTTTTGACAATAATGTTCATCAAAATAATTATTTGAAACAACATACTGTCGTAACATTGTGGGAATTTTACACAATGAAACAACAATACTATAATGTTTACATCACATGACAAATTTCCTGTGACATGAACTGCGAATTGCACCAATCCCTAACGAGTATGCACAATAGTAGTTCCACTATAATGATTTTACAACGCGTCAATATGACAGGCCAATATGGGCGAATATGGACGTTTCCTGTTACAGAACAGAACAGAACAGAACAGATATTTTATTTCGACTTATACATATAGTATCTCGTCATCAAAATGTAATATACAACGTTTAATTAAACACATGACAGGCTCACACGCATGCACCCCAACACGCACACACACTCTCACACACCTCTTACGCACGCATACGCACACACGCACTTACTCTCCCTCTCTCTCTCTCTCTCTCTCTCTCTCTCATGCAATTATATAAACGAATTAATTGTTGAAACAATACGTAATACCTGAGGATAAAAGTTATATATATGCACACAACTACGTATAATTAAATGTGTTACGTACAATAAATGCTTCTTTTACTAACTTAGCTACATTTTGAATACTTTTATGTTTCTTACTTTGCATCAATTCAATAAATTTAATAACACTAGGGTTTCGATAATAATACGCCTTAATATAAAGTTTGCGAATATGCTCATAGACGGGACAAATTAAAATAAAATGATATTCGTCTTCTATGTCATTAGAATTACAAATATTACAATATCGTTGAGCTCTATCAGTTCTATTTTGTGTGTATCTGCCGGTTTCGACTCTGAGGGAATGCGAAGATAATCGTATTCTTGACATTGCCGTTCTTAGTTGAAAGTAAACGGAGCTTGTAAATGCGTATGCAATAATACAATTTGTTACGACGCTGGGACCCAATGATTAACATTTGCTACCGTCAGTGCCCATTAATGAGCCCATGGTTAAATGATGTGGTTGCCAATAAAAGGATAATGAACGGACTCATTCTATGTTTGTAGATATATTACGTATTGCTTTATAGCTCAGCCCACCTATTTGACATTTCAACAAGCCGTGAAGCATACCTATTCCGTGCGTTTAGATCAGTTGGAGGTCGGTTATTTGTACACTTCGGTACTTTATTATGATTAATCATGACTATGTCCACAAATATTGACAGGCCGTGTCACATTATCACTAAAAACTAAGTAATATAAATGTGTTGTCATGCATAGTCTTACGCCATAGGTGTTTATGTCATATTCACCTTGTCTCAATTTATACGAATAAAACAAACTACATCTAATTAGTCATAAACCACGGTTAATTATAGTATTCAAACTACATGTATAATGCTCAGATAATTTGATGAAAATATGTGCTTTATATATCGGTGACCCACTTTAGTTAGAAATCTTTTTTTTCCGACCAATAACTTTAACATTTATAATCCGTTATTGATGCAACTTTAGAACAATGTGTATGGCCCATACTATCTAGATCAAGTTCGACAACCAGCCTGATCGCACCAATAATGCCGGAGAATCAAATAAGATAACCAGCTACATCTCACGTGTACTGCTATGGCCCTTGGAATTTGGAAACTGAAGATTTCTGCGGTGTCCGCTCAGTAACTTTAACATTTATATTCCAATCTTAATGAAACTTTAGGACAATGTTTATGGTATAAATATCTAGGTAAAGTGCGATAACCAGCTAGATTGCACGTATACTGCCGCAGTTGTGGCCCTTGGATTTTGGAAACTGAAGATTTTTGCGGTTTCCGCTCAGTAACTTTAACATTTAGAGTTGGTGCCCTAAGTTTTTTGGAATTTGCCATTTCTGCTCAATAACCTTTATATTAAAAACTTGTATAACCCTTATGACCGATTTTTGCGGCAATAACTTTAATACTTGATTAAACTTCAGGACAATATTTTTGGACATAATATCTAGACCAAACTCAACTACCAGTCCGATCATCCCTATAATGCCGGAGTTATGTTTCGGCTCCAGTCAGATCATACCTATAATGCCAGAGTTATGTTTCCGCTCAGTACATTTTAACATTTATTATCCAATCTTGATTAAACTCAATGTTTATGGACATATTAATATCTTGGACAAGTTCGATAACCAGTCAGATTTCTTCTATCATGACGGAGTTATGGCCATTCGAGTTTTAAAAATTGATTTTGTTTGCGGTTTCCGCACAAAAGCTTAAACATTTATGATCCACTCTTGATGAAACATGTGGACAATGTTTATAGCAATAATTACTCAACGAAGTTCGATAATCAGCCATATGAATTTGCATTTTCGTCCGTCGTTCCGTTTTTCCGTCTGTTCGCTTCGAATCAATAACTTTAATATTTATAATTCAATCTTGATGAAACTTTAGAACAATGTTTATGGCCATAATATCTAGGCCAAAGTCAACATCCAGCCAGATCCCTTGGATTTTTGCGGTTTCCGCTCAATAACGTTAACATTTATAATCCAATCTTGATGAAACTTGGGGTTAATGTTTATGAGCATACTATCTCGGCCGAGTTCGATAGCAAGACATATATAATCTATCATGCCGGAGTTATGGCCCTTTGATTAAAAAAAAAGTGACGATTTTGGTCGAGTTTTTTTACTAAATATCAACTGAATTTTACAATGGTGGTTCCTATCATATCAAGCGATTGACCATAATTATCTGAATTTGCTTGTTTCGTATCTAAGATATAAATGAAGTACAAATCGGCGTACTCATAAATTGTAACTGGTATATAAAACTGCTATTGCAATGCATAGATCTGTGAAGGAAAGTCTCCCCGTGCTACAAAGCTGTGCGGTTATTCACAATTACTGGCAATTTCAATAATGTAAAAAGAAAAGCATGCCATATTTGGTGCATATCTCAATCCGTAGATTTCACAGCGTTACAGATTGAGATATGGGTTAAATCTGCTATCTTTTCTACACGGCTCTCTGATAGCAACAGTGAAAGTGGCAAAATATTATGTATTATATCAATCTGACCAAATAACAAAGTGTCATCTGAAAGCAGCTAAGGAGAAATCAAACAAGTGTAAAGGAGACCATTGTGTCCGCAGCGGCCATTGTGCCCGCGGACATATTGCCTAAGCATAGGAGAACCATTGCATCCTGATCATTTCAACGTTATAAAATCAAGTACAACTTAAAGACGCTATACTTAAACTGATATATAAGCCAGAAATCAGCGTAAAGTATCACATTTTATCTAACCTTCGTACAGATAACATCGATAATATACGGCTTTCGAATATATTTCATAAAACAGAGCTGGCCGGTACGGGATTTGAACCAGGGACCGTGTAGTTTTATTTGTAACATGAAGGTTTTACCACAACACCACGGACCTTTGTTGTATCATTTCTAACACTAAATAGTCATTACGTAATAACAATAGCACACACACGCGCACAAACGTATTATCCATTCATTCCACCTAGAAAAGAAATTTCGCAGATTGTGGCTGTTTATGTTTTATTACACGAACTAATGAACCACGTTCATTTATATTAACCATGTTCAAATATATATATATATATATGAAGAAGAAGAAGTAGACTTTATTCATCAATCAATAGGCCAGAGGACCCTGAAACATAGTTTACATTCATACAAGCAATTGACATAGCAAGATAACAAACAGCATTTTTAGTAATATGAATATATGCTATATACACAATTTATGACAGAAAATAAGTGGAGAAGAAATAAACGGAGAAGGTGAGAAACAGCCTTTCAAATTATATTGCCACTTTGAAGATAATCTATATTGATATTCTACTATCTATACTATCATATATAGTTTATATTACAGTATAATCAACGATAGGTGTTAGCCGTTTTTGTTTGTAAATACCACAATGCTCTCTACTATTTATTTGATTTCCAAAGTTCTACAAAAACAAAACAAAATCACACAAAAAACAACATTATGATCAGTGTACAAAAGTAAAAGGTAAAACGTTTTAACTGTGTATACAGACATGTAACAATTTGAGATTATTCTACAAATGATACTATGAATGTTGTATTTTTCTGAGTTCAAATGCTTTGAAGATGTAAACACTTAATTTCTTTTTTACATTTTGATTTTGAGTTTCGAACAGTAATTTTAATTTAAACATGCTTGGTCTAGTCCAGTAGAAGCGGTTTATATACGTTTTACGCAAATCATTATACAGTAAGCATTCTAATAAAAAATGATATTCGTCCTCTATTTTTTGACAAACAGTACATAATCTGTTTTCGACCTGCATTCTCGGTCTTTGCCATCTGCCAGATTCTATACACAAATTATGAGAAGAAACAATAAGTCTCGTCATAGAGATTCTAAATTTAGGTATATTAAGAGTACTAAGAAAATGTTGAGTACCAAATGTAACAATTTCTCTAAAAAATACAGCTCTGGTTGAATTATCTATACGAGTTTGCCACGTTTGTAAGCTATTATCATATAAACGTTGTTTAAATATACTTAAGAAAACATGTTTATTGCCAACATTTTGTTGGAGCCAAACATCATGAAACCCTAACCTTGATAATAAATCTTGTACACGTGTAGCCCAAGATACTTTATTTGGGTATAAATCAGCATCTATTTTAAGCATATTATATATAAGTTTACAATACTTTTGGTCATTAGTGTTAACAATTTTCAACCAAAATTTAATTATTCTAATATATCTAATATCCTTAATGCTGAATCTGCCAAGAATACCATATACAAAGTCATTTTGAGTAGAACGTTTAAACGTAAAACATTTTTACAATAAATAGTGTGTATTCTCTCAATATTATCTGAACTTTGAAATCCCCAAACTTCGGAGCCATAACATAAAATGGGTAACACAAGTTTATCAAATAAATCTAATCTGTGTGACACAGAAATATCTGTAAATTTCATTAAACATTTGTTTAACTTAAATATTGCTTTCTGTGCTTTACCAGCTAAACTTAATTGTGTTTCATTAAAGGAGCCACCTTGACTAAAGACAATGCCAAGATAGGTCAAAGATTTAACGATTTCAACTGGAGAGTTATTGAACATGAAAACAAGATTTCTGGGTAAAAGTCCAGCTTTTCTAAATATAATTATTTTTGTTTTGTTAACATTAACCTTAAGTTTCCATTTTGTACAGTAAATAGCTAAAATATCTAACCCTTTCTGTAAACCAATTGATGATTCTGAAAATATCACAATATCGTCAGCGTATAACAGCAAAAATAGTTTGGTCATATAAGTATCAACACCATCAAAATTGTTCAATATAAAATGTTCTTCAATGTCATTTAGAAACATTGAAAACAGAAACGGCGATAAACATTCGCCTTGCCTCACACCTAACATACATGAAAAATCATTGCTTAACATATTATCAAATTTTACACGTGTTTTAATATTTTCATACATACTTTTGATGACTGTAAGGATCTTACCTCTTACACCAAATTTAATTAACTTCCATAAAGTGTTCCTTTCTACATAATCGAAAGCTTTGCTAAAATCTATAAAACTACAATATAATTTTTTACCAGTGTTAATAATGTGTGTAATCAAACCATGCAGTACGAATATATTATCTGTGGTACCCATTCCCCTTCGAAACCCGGCCTGTGCTTCCAAATAAACATTGTAATTTTCGGCCCAATCGCTCAAACGATTATTTAATATTCTGAGTGTAAGCGGCGGAAGTTATGACTCAAGGTCTTATTCATGGGCAACAGAAGCTAACATATATGCATGACGCTGAACCATAACTTCCGTCGCTTACACGCAAAATGGACGTGACATAAATGCTTCGTGAAATCTTTACCTCTTGAAAAAGGCCAAGGGGCCGAAATATTGAGTAAAAGAGTAACATTATGGAGTTTTAATACTACTTCCCTTTATGGAACTATATATTATTCTACAGTATATGTCCTTTCTCTATACTATTGTTTTTGAAACCCTGTAAGTAGGATACTACTCTAAATCCAACTAATTTTCTTAATTTAAATATATTTTAGACTAGATGTGTGATAAGTATTTTATTTTGACTAATAGTTTGTAAAAAAAAAATTGTTTTTGTTTTATTGTTACATCTTTTGAGTTATCATCCCTTTATAGGAACACATGATTTGGGTTGGTAAAACACATAACATGAATCGAAGTCCGCTTAAAGATACAAATTTCTTAACATTGGTAGGAAATAATATAACAAAAAATAAATAAAAGTTTGACCCATTTATTGCAAATGTTCAGCCTATAATAAAATGAAACATGGATAATCCTAAATTACCCCCCTTTTCATTGAATATCGGTTGAAACTCAAGTAACTGTAATTCAGCGTTATCATGAAATATTTCGAACAATTCTTTTGCAAACGCATTTGTATTGATAATGCTAGTTTAACATGATGTCTAAATTATTTTAGTTGGCATATTTCAGAGTTAGGAACATCGGAAGCTGCACTAATTCGAACTCCTATGTACCCAATTCAATAAGTGTTATAAGAATAAGAAAACGCAACGACTTAAAGCTTTAAAATGTGTTCATGCAATCAGAGCAAACGATTTAAACTCGTTATTTTGCAATTCAACTGTATCTTTTATCAAGCGTGAGATAACGAGAATATTACTGACATATTCTTAGGTGGGTATTTAGACATTTTGACTATATTAATACACTATTTAACTTTTATAATCGGTCACCCAAGTTATTTGAAAACAACACGAATACTAAAAACTGGAAATCACCGAAATAGATATCAATATGTTATTAAGTTTTTCAACAAGGTTATAGTCCAATCAATGCAGAATAAGTTTTATAAATCGCTAGCGATATTTGTTAAATGACGCCAGTTAACATTTCAAATGAAAATATGAACTATTAAAAAATATAAAAAATTTCGATTGTAAAAGTTGAGTAGTGTATGTTAACTTTATAATGACCAGTAGATTATGACTCCGCGTGACGTGGTTGGTATCACGGGATTTTAATTAAAAAAACCAAATATCCCAAATGTTGTGTATCACGTTTTTTTTCGGATATTCGATGAATAACGGATCGTCATCTAAGAAGACGAGATGATGTCGTAAAACCGCTAAACGTAACGAAGCATTAACAACAAAAACGAGGTGTGTGTTCACCGTAGTAAACAACTTGATTATCGCAATTAATGCGTAATTCTGTTTTTTATTGTCTCAATTTACATTTAAGACTCTACACAAGAGGTGTAAACAATCACCAAACAAGCAAATATACGTAGCTGAACATTAGGTACGTATGTGCAGTTTATCATGTTTGCCTGTCAAGTTTAAATTACCTCAAACTCAGTAGTCCTATACTATGGATGTCGCGTGAGGCCATTTCGATTTTCAATCTTCTACTTATCTTTTCTACAAGTCGAAAACCCGAAGACGAAAAATCGAAAAGTCGAGATTGTAAAACGGCACTTTTTGAGGTTGTAAGATCTCCACTTTTCATCTTCGGGTTTTCAACATTTTGACTTTTCCATAGGCAAGGTAAGGAATATTAGCTTTGGGTATAGTAGGGTAGGGTATGTTAAGGAAGGGTAGGGTACGGTAGGCAAATTATAATACCACACGTATGATAACTAGGAATAAAACAATAATACAAGCTATTACTAGTAAATAGTCAAGGTTATTTGGAGGCACCCACTGTTTATGGCCACGCGCCAGCAGAGCTTTTGGGATGGCGAGATGTCCGTCGTCTGTCGTCTGTCCGTTAACTTTTACCTCGTTAGGACGATAGAGACTTCCTTTTTCATCCGATATTTACCAACATTTAACAGATTGTTAATATCAATGAAAGCTCGGACAAGTTCGAAAACCAACCAGATCGGATCAGTAACAATGGAGTTATAAGGCCCTTGATTTAGTTAAAAATGCTATATGTTGCCTCGTTAAGACGATAGGTCCTTCATTTTTTATCCGATCTGTAAGTCTTGAAAGATTTTGGCAGAGTTATGGACCTTTAAATGTTTTAATACACAAACTTTGTCCAGATTAGTCCCTTATGAACTCCTTGCCGGATTTCAACGAATCTTGGAGGGGATGATCAGTACCAAACCTAGTTGCACCTGTCATTGCCATGTTCCGGTTGAATTGTTTTTGGCCCTTTTAAGGTTTTAAATCACACAATTTGTCCCAACTAATTCGCCTGTACCCCTGGCCGGATTTCAACGAATCTTGGCAGGGATGATTAGTACCAAGCCTAGTTGTGCACTTCAGTGTCGTGTTCCAGTTGAATAAATCTTTTGGCAGAGTTATGACCCGGTAAAGATTTTAATAAACTCACTTTCGACAGACTAGTTCTCCTGAACCTCTGGCTGGATTTCAACGAAACTTGGCGGGAGAATTAGCACCAAAAATCATAGGCATGTTCCGGTTGAATGATGTTTGAAAGAGTTATGGCCCCTTTTACATAAACTTTATCTTTAGCCAGTAGAGGGTCCACATACTCTCTTGGGCCTAGTGTTTTCATGTTAGGTATTGTGTATAAATATTTCGCATTTTACGAAGTTTAAATGTTAAGATGTATTCCGGCATTGCATAAATGTATGATTTTTTCGCATTTTAATATATATTTTAGAGATATAAGTTTTGTCTAGAAGATAACCCTTTGTCTCGTACAAAACAGGAATGTATTCCACTTCGTCGGGATTCAATTATTCTCTAAAAATAGTTTGATAATACTGGCGATCTCATATTTCTGTGTTAGAGTGTTTTAATGCACTTCAAAAACATTTATCTTTTAATTTAAAATGTGTTATCTGTTAATACTATATGTAGTACTCCGAGCGTCTGGACTAAATACCTAGCATCACTAGACAGAAAGCTGATCGTTGCTGACTGTCCTGGTTCCCTAGTTAGATCACACAATTCTTTCAGTACAAAAGCATTTTATGGATCCTGTTTATGTACATTTTTTTTCAAATATTTTGTCACCCCAATAAAATATATGTTTTGTGGGTATAAACAATGAAGCCGTGTTATTACACACAAGAGGTGTTGCCATATTAAAAAAGGTAATTCAACCTGTAAGTATACATTTGAACTGGTCCTAAAGAAGATTAAAGTCTGACAATTTCTCCCTGAAAATGGCATAAATTAACGGAATCTCAATGTCATTGGAAATTATAAATAAATGGAAAGTGATAACGAAAATAGTTTTGTTTTGATAGATTGAAATCTGTGCCTAGACCAGAATTGTGTGCAATGTAATGCAAGAGTAAATTTTTTGACTTGAAATGTGTCCTCGTTATCAGATGGAGGACGCCCTTTTGTAACATTGACAGCGGTGCCACATTTTTGACAAATACATGCTCTTACGTTGATTTTTCTATAAAACAATGAACATGAACTATATCTGCTATGTTAAAGTGAACCTTATCTTCAATAATATACTTGATCGCACCTATAATGTTGTTTTATTTACGCTTTCTTATCACTTATCGCAATCGACGTTTACTATTTGTGCCGATTCACCCATTCTTGTGAAATTTTATTCATACGAAATAGTCTTTTTCTACTAGTGTTTTTTTTTTTCGGAATATAATAAGTTTTGCATGTCTTGTATACTTTCAGTTCGTATTCTTCTAAAATGTACATCAATTCAAGTATTTACTAAAGTATATACAATATTAATGTTTTACAACGTGGGATCTACTTTTCAGGTGATGTTTTACGGTAAGTGATATTAGGTACTTCCTGAATTGGTTGAGGAAAACGATTACATTGCACTTTTCTACCTGCTGCGGACAAATGTTATAAAATTGTTGACATATAAACGTAGGTACATGCATTTTTATACATATTTATTGATGTTTTGATACTCGATCGTCTGTTTATGGTCTAAAAAGGTCAATACACTCGTACAAATATCCAGTTGTCAAATGCTCCGAATTTCTCGTGCACGCATGCACGTGTTCACAGAGATAAAATACAGTGTCGCGCAAGGGACATTTTAACCGAGTTATGGATTAATTTCATTTATTTTTGCTTTTATTAATAATGCTTTCAAAAAGGAAGTTTGGAATAGCTGGAGGGAAGTTTAGTGTGTATAGGAAGAAAGTTTTAGTGTAAGTGGGGGTAGACATACTTTTGTTTCTGTTTTACTTGACATTAATTATAGTGCACATTTGTAAGTTCTATATGAAATTTCTGGATTAAAATTAAATAATTCAACATTTTAAAAATGAAAATGTTTTTTTATATTAAAAATGAAGGTTATTAAAAGGGAGGGCTGGTGGGGGAGGGGGCGGCGTTTGTCTGATGGTATACGGTAAAAATAACAAACCACAAACAAAACAGTATATCAATGTCATAGATGAAACACACTTTTACAAAAACATGCACTACTCAATTGCGATTTAAATCCAGGCACAATTATTTCAGTTATGGCCATTACTTTTTTTAATTTTCCGACTTTGATTATGTAACCCCCACCCACCATTTTCCGACTTTTGTTATGTACCCCCACCCACTCCCTCCCCACCACCACCAATCCCGTCCCCACATACACGCAATACTTGAAATGTTCCTACGTCCATGATAAAATAACGAGGTGCATAAAGAGAGTTAGGCTTGTCTGAATGCCACACATGTAATATAAACTGAGATTAATTTTCAAATGCATTACAAAATCATTTTTACAGGTGTGCCAGCAATCAATGTTATTTGCGATGACGGCTGGAGTGAAACCACAAGCATTCTTACAATACACATGGAGGAGTTGCCGTCATAAATGGACAAGAAACCAAACAATACTACACATAGGTGTTAGAAACAAGTACTGTTACATTTGTTCAAGAGCAGAGTCTGTTGGGCGTGTGGCGAGAGCACGTGAATGTTTAAAGCATTGGGAAAGGTCTAGCCATGCTATGGAGGCGGATATCGTTGTAGAGGGGTCAGAAATGCCGACAAGTTTGGGGAGCGATACATGAATATAATCGGTGATGGGGACTCATCAGTGTTTGCTAGAATTAGGGAGGACGTACCTATTTGGGCCTGTGAGCAAGTTGGAATGCGCGAATCACACCTGTAAGTGTATGAAAGGAAATTTTTAAAAACTGATGGTCGAAAATCCCTCATTCAAGGGAAAAGGAAATCTGACTCAAAGAACACGGATACGACTTGTAAGCGCCGTGAGGTGCGCACTTAGAATGCGATCTCAAATAGCTAATAAAAAGGAGGCAGCTAAACTGTTGGGCAAAGATATTAGAAACAGTGTGTACCACGTATTTTGTCATCATGACAACTGTAGCGGTGACTTTCGCAAAGCAAATGATATGACATGGAATAGCAGTAAGCATGAAAACCAAATTGATAACGAAATTGAAGATATGGCAAGTGGTGAGAGCGATGACTTCATGTTAGAACGGTCGAGATACTGGACAGAAGATACATCCATCACTGAACAAGAAGAGGCAAGGCAAGGATCGACTTTATCAATTTATGAAGCTCATAATGAAATAATAAAGAAAGTGAGTGTCATTCTGAACCGTGTGGCTGGAATTTTACAACAAACTTATGCGAGTCATGGATGCACATCAGATCAAAATTTGATGGTGACAAAGTTTTTAATGAATGCAACCGCTTTTCATGGAATACTAGGTGCTATGCTGGTGCATTAAGAATCGATATGGGCACAAAGTGCAGATGTAAGGGAAATGTCAACAGAAACAAAAGCCGGTGAACTATTTGAGAAGATTATGACCGCAAATTGATACAAATTGACATAAACAACCAAAGTAAAGCCAAACCGGAAGCTAAGAAAAAAAGATGATCAAAGAAGCTGAGTAGTGTGAAAGAATCGACAAGTTAAATGCACGATTAGACTATGGTCCTGAATCGCTAGATGTCACTCCAGATTTATGTGTAGAGGAATTGGATAAGGCCAAGAGTTTATATTATCAGTCTCAAATTAACATTGACTCAGACACAGTTGACAGCTTAGAAGAAAGTACAAGAGATCAATCAAACTGTGAAATATGGAAAGATGAAAGAAAGAAAAGACTTACGTCGTCAAACTTTGTAAAAATAGCAAAACGAATGAATGAATGGTGTTTTACGACACGTCGACACATAAATAGGTCATATTGTGCGCAACAGCTGATGAAAGATGAAGAAATGAAGTAGAAATCAAAAATTAATGTAAATATATAAAGATAAAACTATTTACAAATAAGGGATGATATGGTAGTAATATAAACTATACATGAAAATCCACAAATGCCCGCCAACGGGTATATAAACAAGTAAATATACATAAGAACATATCACAATGATTTATATAGTCTGACGCCCCGTGTGGTTGCCGGGGGCCACGTTTGGTCACGGGGCAAAGAATACGGCCACTGCAGATCCTTTTGGAGGGGTAGGCAGAGGGGTAGAATCCTCCCAAATTCATGTTCATTTTAGCATTTTTTGTTCATGTTCATTAAAGGTCTTCATCATGATCCCTGCATTGTTTCAGGTGCTATCTCGCTCGCATCAAAAGAGCAGTGGCAGAAAAACAATAACGTGGCTCCAGCGTAAATGGAGTTTCTACGATAGAATTTGCAGCAACTCTGCAGTTCAGGGTGTGAAGGTTCTAGGCCCATTTTCCATATTTTATCTCGATGTACATGGAAGATGAGCCTGGCATGTTCATGCCTTTTAGGCGCCATATAACCTTTTCATGTGTTGGTGCGCCTTAAAACCCCAATTCAATTCAATTATATAGTCTGACTTCTCTCAGGAAATCTAAAACAAGACTAAAACCTATAGTTTCAAATAACTCTTTCATAGTATTAACATTGTAGTACCTCTGACGCATAGGATCCAAGTCTACACATTCCAACAATATGTGTTTGACCGTTAACGGTGCAAAGCAGGGTATACATTCTGGTAATTGCTCACCTTGTAATAAATATGAATGAGTATAACGTGTATGCCCTCAAAACGAAATGCAAATTTAAAAGTAACGCCACTAGTGACATCTATGTTGTATAGTAATTTTTCCGGTAACTTAGCAACATACATGTACCTCGTACTTGTAAATGAACCGAAAGCGAAAGAGGATTACATGAAAATTAAACGGGGTACCATTCGGAAAATTGAGCCAATGGGACTTCTTGTTTCATATGAGCACAAGTGTTTAGCTGCCAGTCCAGATGGAAAGGTTGTGTGTTACAATGGAGACACTGGCTTGATTGAAATCAAAAACATTTTGTATAACAAACCAGTTACATTAACCCAAGCTGCAACCTAGAAAACAGTGTACATTTTTTGTTTGGAAATATAAGACAAATGTTACAGCTGACAAAAAAGCACAATTACATGATTGGTAAGACTGTGTTGTTTGCAATGGAAATCCATATGAAATCCACATTGAACGCATTCATCGTGATGAGAACTTCGGTATTTTACCTCCGTGTCATCCTCCCAGAGTTGGCAGTTCCAAGGCCAGGAAAATACCCCGGTATACGAGGACCAGGACTACGGGTAAATGGGAAATATAGATTCAACAAGTAACCATTTCTCACAATTATTATTTTCAAATGGAATTGAATGTCACTGGGTACTTTGTTTCCCACTCCAGTACCCATGACTACTCCTATGACTACTCCTATGACTACTCCTATGACTACTCCTATGACTACTCCTATGACTGCTCCTATGACTGCTCCTATGACTGCTCCTATGACTGCTCCTATGACTGCTCCCATGACTGCTCCTATGACTACTCCTATGACTACTCCCATGACTACTCCTATGACTGCTCATATGACTGCTCCTATGACTGCTCCTATGACTGCTCCTATGACTGCTCCTATAACTGCTCCCATGACTGCTCCTATGACTGCTTCTATGACTGCTCCTATGACTACTCCTATGACTACTCCCATGACTACTCCCATGACTGCTCCCATGACTACTCCCATGACTACTCCCATGACTACTCCTATGACTGCTCCTATGACTGCTCCCATGACTGCTCCCATGACTGCTCCTATGACTACTTCTATGACTGTTCCTATGACTACTCCTATGACTGCTCCTATGACTGCTTCTATGACTGCTCCTATGACTGCTCCTATGACTTCTCCTATGACTGCTCCTATGACTACTCCTATGACTACTCCTATGACTACTCCTATGACTACTCCTATGACTACTCCCATGACTACTCCCATGACTACTCCCATGACTACTCCTATGACTACTCCCATGACTACTCCCATGACTGCTCCTATGACTGCTCCCATGACTGCTCCCATGACTGCTCCCATGACTGCTCCCATGACTGCTCCTATGACTGCTCCCATGACTGCTCCCATGACTGCTCCCATGACTGCTCCTATGACTGCTCCCATGACTGCTCCCATGACTGCTCCCATGACTGCTCCTATGACTGCTCCTATGACTACTCCTATGACTGCTCCTATGACTGCTCCTATGACTACTCCTATGACTGCTCCTATGCCTACTCCTATGACAATTACTATGTTAAACATAATATTGCTGAGCTAATAATACTGTTAACCACTGATTGTAGACATGTATATTTTATATATTGTATAAGATGTAACAACAGTTAAGAATATATACATAATGAGACTGTATATCTGTATTACATGTAAAATGTTTATAATACTTTTAGTCATTTTCTGCAGTATGTAAACTCATTTACTGCATTAAAATTAAAAAATAAGTTTCAGGGTCATTTAATAGTTTCTTATGGTAAATTACTACTATTTCTTTTAAAGGTAATTGGTTTTGGTAAAGGAGTTCATATCTGTCTAGTGCAATCGATTTATAGAAAATACCTGCACATATCTTTTATTACTTAATATAAAAGAGTATGAGAGTGGACCTTTGGAAACGGCCGAACATGATACATACGAACTATTGCAATCTCGGTTTGATTGAGACTGTTCATGAACGGTAGTGAAATATGCTTGCTACCGCTCACTTTAACCATCCCAAAGATGGCATGCATATGGCGGTGGACATTGCGACCTTTATACTTATGACACCATTATAACAACATTATATGCCCCGAAGAGCGAAATAAACGAAAAGGAATTTAGTTGGTAGAAGCGGTTATGAAGCCTGCGCATCATAAGTAACAGCCAAAATACTAAATTAAAAAGCGGACAACATATCTTATGGGTGGTTAAACAATAACCAGAGCCTTTATCGGCCGGAGTAGTCGAAATTAAAGTAAGAAAAGAAAAGCAATTGAAAATGTACCACCGATATCTAAATATAAGTATCGGGCTCAGCGATCTCCAAAGATTAAATGAATAACAGTCCTGATTGCAAGCGCGGGGAGACGTTTTACTGCCGACGTTTTATTGTTTTACTAACGAAAATATATTCGTTCATTTTTCAATCAGTTCGACAAATCCGATACGAGGACAAAAGCAAAACGAAAGCTTACAAAGGTACAACATCCAACATTAAATACCACTTTAAAGATTCCGTACACTGAATCCCTTACAAAAATAGCTCAATATGACCTACAATGTACAATATAAACTGTATTAACAGAACACCTAAGGGGATTTTACCAATGGTCTCGCTAATATTTCAAGTGTACTTATGCAAAAATGGTGTCTTTAGGAGACAATCTTTATATAGATTTAACTAGGCTGACCATAAAAAATTGCAGGTTTGTTGTTTCCCTACCTACTTAAGAAAAAAGGGCCTACCCAAAAACTGATTTTTTTCCTCACCCACCTCATCCTATCCTTTCCTAGTGATGTAGTCGATTGTTGACCCATTACTATTCAACATATTTCATTTTTTTGTTGTCGGTCAACATTGTAAATCCTCCGTTAAGAAGAAGATCTTGCTGTTGTCTGCATATCATTTCAGGAACTACCAAGGTACAGAACAATGTACCAACGAACATGCACATTGTTATCTGTGGAAATAGTGTCACTGTCTAAACATGGAAAATGTTATCCGTGGAAATAACGTCACTGTCTAACACAGACATTGTTACCTGTGGAAATAATGTCACTGTCCGTGGAAATCACGTATCCGTGGAAAAACGTCACTGGCTAAACATGGACATTGTTATCTGTGGAAATAACGTCACTGTCTACGCATGATTAATGAAAAACGTAAAAATACTGACACCGTGTACGAATTAACAATGTTACCCGCGGAAATATCGACACTGTCTACACATGAACAATGTTACCTGTGGAAATAACGACACTGTCTACACATGAACAATGTTACCCAAGGAAATAACGACAAGGTCAACATATGAACAATGTTACCCGTGGAAATAACGACACTGTCTACACATGAATAATGTTACCCGTGGAAATAAAGACACTGTCTACACATGAACAATGTTATCTGTGGGAATAACGACACTGTCTACACATGAACAATTTACCCAAGGAAATAACGACAAGGTCAACGTATGAACCATGTTACCCGGGGAAATAACGACACTGTCTACACATGAACAATGTTACCCGTGGAAATAACGACACTGTCTACACATGAACAATGTTACCCAAGGAAATAACGACAAGGTCAACATATGAACCATGTTACCCGGGGAAATAACGACACTGTCTACACATGAACAATGTTACCCGTGGAAATAACGACACTGTCCACATATAAACAATGTTACCCGTGGAAATAACGACACTGTCTACATATAAACAATGTTACCCGTGGAAATAACGACACTGTTTACACATGAACAATGTTACCTGTGGAAATAACGACACTGTTTACACATGAACAATGTTACCTGTGGAAATAACGACACTGTCTACATATAAACAATGTTACCCGTGGAAATAACGACACTGTTTACATAGAAACAATGTTACCCAAGGAAATAACAACAAGGTCAACATATGAACAATGTTACCCGGGGAAATAACGACACTGTCAACAAATGAACAATTTTATCCGTGGAAATGAAGACACTGTCAACAAATGAACAATTTTACCCGTGGAAATAGCGAAAGTGTCCACAAATGAACAATTTTATCCGTGTAAATAACGACACTGTCCACAAAGGAACAGTTTTGTCAGTGGAAATAATGACACTGTTTACGTATAAACAATGTCACCCGTGGAAATAACGACACCGTCTACAAATGAACAATGTTATCCGTGACAATATCGACACTGTCTACATATAAAAACTATTACCCGTGGAATAAAGGCACTATCTACACATGAACAATGTTACCCGTGGAATAAAGGCACTGTCTACACATGAACAATGTCACCCGTGAGATAAAGGCACTGTCTACACTTGAACAATGTTACCCGTTGAATTAACGGCACTGTCTACACATGAACAATGTTTCCCGTGGAAATAACGACACTGTCTACATATAAACAATGTTACCTGTGGAAATAACGACACTGTCTACATATAAACAATGTTACCCGTGGAATTAACGGCATTGCCTACACATGAACAATGCTACCTGTGGAATTAACGACACTGTCTACATATGAACATGTAATGTTACCCATGGAAATAACTGTCCACAAAGAACGATATTACCGGAGGAAATAACGACACTGTCTATATATAAACAATGTTACCTGTGGAAATAATGGCACTGTCCACAAATAAACAATGTTACCTGTCGATATAACGACACTGTCCACAAAGAACAATATCACCCGTGAAAATAACGACACTGTCTACATATGAACAATATTACCTGTGGCAATAAGACACTGTCCATATGTAGACTGTCCACAAATGAACAATTTTATCTTTGGAAATAACAACACTGTTAACAAATGAACAATTTTTTCCGTGGAAATAGCGACACTGTCCAAAAATGAACAATTTTATCCGTGGAAATAACGACACTGTCAACAAATGAACAATTGTATCCGTGGAAATAACGACACTGATTACATATAAGCAATGTTACCCGCGGAAATAACGACACTGTCTACAAATGAATAATTTTATCTGTGGAAATAACGACATTGTCTGCAAATGAACAATGTTATCCGTGGAAATATCGACACTGTCTACATATACAAATTATTACCCGTGGAAATAAAGACACTGTCTAACTATAAAAAATATTACCCGTGCAAATAACGACACTGTCTACACATGAACAATGTTACCCGTGGAATAAACGGAACTGTCTACATATGAACAATGTTACCCGTGGAATAAACGGCACTGTTTACATATGAACAATGAAGCCATGGAATAAAACGGCACTGTCTACATATGAACAATGTTACCCGTGGTATAAAAGGCACTGTCTACACATGAACAATGTAACACTTGGAATAAAGGCACTGTCTACACATGAACAATGTTACCCGTGGAATAAACGGAACTGTCTACACATGAACAATGTAACACTTGGAATAACGACACTGTCTACACATGAACAATGTTACCCGTGGTATAAAAGGCACTGTCTACACATGAACAATGTAACACTTGGAATAACGACACTGTCTACACATGAACAATGTTACCCGTGGTATAAAAGGCACTGTCTACACATGAACAATGTAACACTTGGAATAACGACACTGTCTACATATGAACAATGTTACCCGTGGTATAAAAGGCACTGTCTACACATGAACAATGTAACACTTGGAATAACGACACTGTCTACACATGAACAATGTTACCCGTGGAATAAACGGAACTGTCTACATATAAACAATGTTACCCGTGGAATAAACGGCACTGTTTACATATGAACATTGAACCCATGGAATAAACGGAACTGTCTACACATGAACAATGTTACCCTTGGAATAAACGGCACTGTTTACATATGAACATTGAACCCATGGAATAAACGGCACTGTCTACACATGAACAATTTAATGCGTGGTATAAAGGCACTGTCTACACATGAACAATGTTACCCGTGGAATAAAGTTACTGTCTACACATGAACAGTGCTACCCGTGGACATAACGGCATTGTCTACACATGAACAATGTTACGCGTGGTATAAAAGGCACTGTCTACACATGAACAATGTAACACTTGGAATAAAGGCACTGTCTACACATGAACAATTTACCCGTGGAAGTGACGGCACTGTCTACACATGAACAATTTATGCGTGGTATAAAGGCACTGTCTACACATGAACAATGCTACCCGTGGAATAAAGTTACTGTCTACACATGAACAGTGCTACCCGTGGACTTAACGGCATTGTCTACACATGAACAATGTTACCCGTGGTATAAACGGTACTGTTTACACATGAACAATGTTACAACCCATGGAATTATCGGCACTGTCTACATATGAACAATATTACCCGTGGAATAAAGTTACTGTCTACACATGAACAATGTTACCTGTGGAATAAAGTTACTGTCTACACATGAACAATGTTACCCGTGGAATTAACGGCACTGTCTACACATGAACAATGTAACCCGTGGAATAAAGTTACTGTCTACACATGAACATTGTTACCCGTGGAATAAACGGTACTGTCTACATATGAACAATATTACCCGTGAAATTAACGACACTGTCTACATATGAACAATGTTAGCCGTGGAAATAACGACACTGTCTACATATGAACAATGTTAACCGTGGAACTAACGGCACTGTCTACATATGAACAATATTACCCGTGGAATTAACGGCACTGTCTACATATGAACAATGTTAGCCGCGGAATTAACGACACTGTCTACATATGAACAATATTACCCACGGAAATAACGGCACTGTCTACATATGAACAATATTACCCGTGGAAAAGACATTGTCTACATATGAACAATATTACCCGTGGAAATAACGACATTTTCTACATATGAACAATATTACCCGTGGAAATAACGACACTGTCTACATATAAACAATCTTAGCCGTGGAAATAACGACACTGTCCACAAAGAACAATGTTACCTGTGGAAATAACGACAATATCCACAATTAAACAATTTTATCCGTGGAAATAACGACACTGTCTACATATAAGCAATGTTACCCGTGAAATTAACGACACTGTCTACATATCGAAGGTTAAACGCGAAACTATTTTAACTCACTTTTTGAAATTTTAGAGGAGAAGCAAAAAACATCTTATTTTCATCAGAAATACATTTAATAACTTTATTCTCTGGCATGTAATGAAGAAATGGTATTCATTCATGATTTAAGAAGAACTAATTCATGTAATTCTGTGCGAGATATTTAAGAAATATTGACTTACAATAGTTTCGCGCTGAAATATTGAAGATGTAGATGAAATATTTCAGAGCGAAACTATTGTAATTAATATTTTTTAGCAGTTAATGACACATTTTTTCAGATTTTTTTAAAAAAAATAATTACATAATTCAATGAAACTATTGGACAGTATAGTTTTTAGGCAGTTAGTTTGTATGATAAGGCTCATTTTGGACAAACCTAAGGATGGTATGCAACCGAAATCCCTTAAGTTCTTGTTATTTTTATTTTAAGTTTAGATTCACAATTGAAGCATACAGCAGTTATCATTATCTTCCTTTTACATAGTTATTATTAAATCTGTTCCCTCTTCATTAAGCTAGACGAGAACTAATTTGACTTTATAATTGTTTATGCGAAACTATTGTAAGTCAGTAACATTTTAAATAACTGATTTTTAAACAAACGATACATCGAAATATGCAATAGACAAAAAATAGATATAGGGTCCTCTAGAAACCACAGCGTCCGAACGCAATGGCATCGTAGGTCCGCACTGTACTGCATAATACAATGAAAGAGACAAAAAAACAACAGAAATGGTGGTGAAGACAGGGTTACCGACTTGGAACGGTCTATCGCAAGATGACCCTAGTGGTTGGGGCTAACTCAGGAAAGAATCAATGACGGTGAATGCATTTACATAAGTTTAATGCAACTTTTAAAATATGATAAATATATATACAATTATCTAAAAAAAAACAAGCGAATACACAGATGAAATATGAAAAGAATGTTCTCATGAACGTTTAAGACGTTCTTAGTATTGTAACAAATACTGAATGTATACGACACTAAAGTGCTGTTAACGTTATAACAATGTTGATCTATGATCTAGCGCGATAACTGTGATGCGCGAGAGCTCATGAAGATGATGATGCGCGAATCCAATGGGTGATTGTCGTCAGATGCCTTCTATAAGGGTTGATGACGCGATATGTAAGATGTTTAACCTCCACTGAGGTTGTGGGTGATGTTCCTCCAGTGAGGACTGATAACGGGCCCACCTTGTGTCCCGGGGGTTGTCGCTACTAAAACCTGGCCATGCTCTTTACGTTATACGTGGACGCTTAGTTCCACTCCGGAATATCCAAACCTGGATGGCTTATATCCAACCCTGGATGGCTTAGGCACATATTGCCTGTGAATTTCGCCGTCCAACTTCTGCTCCAAACAAAGCAACTATCAAGCAATCCCCGCAAGAACTACGAGACAATGGGTTTTACAGCAAACGTTACGCCCAAACCATTATTTCCCCCGTTCAGTCAGTGACATACGTAGCTAAATTCGCAGTATTAAAATCTACACGAGAGGCCCCTTACACAATTTTGCCGCTTAAGGAAGATAGACCTACACGTTTACATGCATTAGCACAAAACTAAACTTATTACACGGCCTCTCTGGCGGCCACTTAAAATGTGCACGGTTTTACGTGTTACATGAATATATCATGGATACTGTGAATTTGTTTCAACTCAACAATAGATTAGGGTGTAACTAACAGCTTACAAGAGCTATGTACGACCAATACGCTCTACCCGTGACATTTTGTGACACGGTCAGTAGGCAATAAGGCCTACTGGTTAGCTTGAATCGATTTTATATGCGCACAATCCTCGCTATCATCCTGTCTTCAGCGCCCAAATAGACAAGACAGTGTAAACAAAACTACATCCCATTAAAAAGAATTCTCTAACAATAAAGTCCGTATCCAGAGAAACTAACTAAAGAAACACATACAAACTACTAAACATCTCAGTATGTATCCAGAACAGTAGGAACGCCAGCCCTATGGCGTAGGAATATTTATCAAACAAGGTCACGTGATAAAATCGATAACAAAATGTCATTATCGGGAAAATTGTCACTGGTCAGATTTCTTCACCTCTTATTTATAAACTATTATTATAACAAAACACCATCACAGATCGTTGTTAAAGTAATAATATTCACAAACTACATTGGTCGAACAGAATTGGTGTACACTTCGTGTAATTCCCATTAATAGTTAAAGGTATTTTTCAAAGGGATGAATTTAGGTTGTTTTAAGGTTTAAATTGCCAAAAATGCGCTTTTAAATCAAAATCGATTTATTTTGTCATTTTAGAAGCGAGAATAAAAACAAATGCATGTACGCGTAGATAAATCTTTCCTCTGTCCATATGCAAATTTTTAATGAAATCGGAGACAAGTACTTTTTTTTCCCCAAAATTAACTAACATGACCCACGGACTCAAAAACGGCATAATGCATATACATTTACAGACGCGACCGGGTACACAATAAATGAAATAATTCCATTATTTCAATACATATATTTCAAATGTATGTATCCATGCATTTCAGATTAAATTTCTGATCTATACATGCTTTTGGTTTATGCCGGAGTGCTCAGAATAGGTTTTAACAAACAAAATTGTAACGGTACGTCGGGAAAGGAAATGAGGATTGTGAAAATATATGTTGCAGTGCTAATTTTCTGAATCCGAAAAAAAAGCAAAAAAAAAAAGTTTTAACAGCGAGAATGAATTTTTTTTCACGAAAGTGTTCATTGACATGTCTACTATTAAAACCCAAAATTTAAAGTCAATCAGAAAAAAGTACTTTTTTTTCCCCAAAATTAACAAAGTACACCGTGTTCGCTAAAATATGAACAATCGCCTTTCGAAGTTAATGTACACGCGGGATATAAAACCATGAAATTGTGAAATCCTTTTTAAGAGATATATTGATTTCAACATTGTTCTGTATTTAATAAATTGTTAGAGTAGAATGTTCACCGTTTTTCTCAAGGACACCATTACGGTAGTATCCCTGCAGCCCCGCCCCTCATTCCACCCCCACCACCCTCCATACCGTATTGATTAAGTTGTATATAGCTGCTAATGCGCAGTTTTAATCAAATTTGATTTATTTCATCATTTTAGAAGCGAGAGAAAAAAACAAAAGCATGTACGCGTAAATACATCTTTCCTCTGTAGATATGTAAAATATAAAAAAAATCGGAGGCAAGTACTTTTTCCCCCGGAAAAAAAACAAAGTACACCGTAATCGTTTAAATACGCCGAATCGACGTTCCAAATCGATCTTCGCACGGAAAAAATTGTGGAATTATGAATTCATTTATAAAGATAAATCGATTTCAGCATTGTTCAGTAGTTGTTATATTATTGATGTAGTATGTTAACAGTATTTATGAGAGCAACATTACGGTAGTATCCCTCCAACCCCGTGGGTTTCCCCCCTCCAACCCGTACACACAATACGTTGTGTATTGCTGAGAATGCGCCTTTTATTCAAATCGATTTATTTCGTCATTTTAGAAGCGAGCATAATAACAAAATCATATAGATACATCTCTCCTCTGTATATATGTAGAATTTCAAAAAACGGAGACAAGTACTAATTAAGTAACAGGACTGTCCGACCCAAAGACGTCAACATGCATATTCATTAAGGAAAGACGACCGGCTACAGAAACAATTAAATAATTTCGTTATGTAAACACATATATTTAAAATGTATGTGTTCATGTATTTTACACTAAATTTTTTATCTATACATGCTTTGGGTTTATGTCAGAGTGGCCAATTTATTTTAACAAACAATGTTGCAACGGTATATCGGAAAATTAAATCATGATGGCGGCGAGTTAATTTTCGAAATCAGAAAAAGCGATAAACTAATATGAGTTTAACAGGCAGAAAGAAGTATATTCTTTTAACTGTTCGTTTAAAACTAAGGGGGCGACTCGAGTTTTAAAGAAAGCAAGATTGGCATGTGTCCCTTTAACCAAGTAAATAAATGACTGACGAGTAACATACATGCTACTGTCGGTAACAAACATGATAATGTGTAGACTCGAATATTTCATAACATAAACGTGGACATGACATTGTGTCAATGGAGCACTTGCCAGATTTGTGGTGTTGTGAAACACTGTACGCGTGAATCCAAAAAGTGCGGGTCGATTATATTTATAGGGCATATATAGTTATATATATATATATTTATATAGTTATATATATATATATTTATATATATTATTCTTTTATATTTATATGGTCCCAGAACGCAGTCATACTCACTACTATATTGAAAGTAAATACTGAATATACATGTGCGGTGCGTTACGATTTGTAGTATTTGAAAACAGACATATTAAACATTTCCCTGAACATATATACTATATTCATAGAAGTATTATTTCCTGGAAAAATAATACATGTTTGTTTTCAGCAGTTGAAATTTACTATATTCTGCGAATATTGCTATTTTGAAAATTTGAATACGTCTGTTTTCAACAAATAGCATGTTTTGTTTGTTTTAATATATATATTTTTCAATTTATGATTTAAAAAAAAAAATGGATGATCGGAATATGTCTGACAGTGTACACTGTTGAATCCTGTAATTTAACAACAAGTGGTTTGATTCACAGGCGACAGTATCGGTGAACAAAACCACTTGTTTTACTGGATTCAACATTGTGCAAAACAATATTTATATTTTATACTACCATTAATATTATAACATGTGTGTTGTAACATATGCTTATCCTTGGATAGTGGATGTCTACAGGGAACTTGACCTTTTACCTAAAAATTAAACGATCATCCTCTTTCCACTGTCCAACAATGAAGTTTCATGAAATTTGCTTTAGGTAAGAGGCAATACTTTTCATTTTCCGGTCATGGTAACGGACCTTTCAACTACTGACTTCAAAATAAACAGGGATTATCATTTCACCAAAGGCATTCAAAGTATGAAGTTTTATGAAATTAGCTTCAGAGAAAGTAATAAAGAGTTTGTACAAAGTTTCGTCAAAATCCAACAAGTAGCGCAGACAAGATTTGTGACAGACGAACGGAAAGGCCAAATCTAATTTGTCTCACCTACCACTTTGTGGTGGAAGACATAATTATAAAGACAATATTTTAGTTCATATGTATACTTTATTAAGCAAATAATTGAGCGAACATAAACTTCAGCATTGACTCTGGCCAGTGGTGTACATGGAGTCTTCTTCCACATGACGTGCAGACTGAAAGAAAAGAAAGACATAGAATAAAAAGTTAATATAAGTCGAGCATAGTATTCAATTTGAATCAGGTGTTGCGAGAGGGATCTAGGGCATGTTTAGGGGAATGGGACAGTTTAAAATTTAATTATTGTTTAACGCCTCATCAACACGTTGTTTAGGTTATTTCGAACCGCCCGAAAGAGAGGAGGAAAGATACATAGGCATCCAGGAACCCTGCCCTACGCAATTACCGATTAGATACCTATGGTTCTTTAACGTGCTTGGAGGGAGGACAGACTCCGATACACAGGACCACCCGGTTTACGTTCCCATCAGACGAACGAGGCTAGCAGGACACATCGAAGTAACCCAGTGGCGCCAGTAAGAATTGAATTCGTGTTCACTGGATTCAAAGCCGATATGCTATAAACGTCCCTTGACCAAAACTGAGTAAATGGCACATCAAGTAAAGGGTCAATACATATTATATTGTGTATCATACGAGTATATGATTGAACTGACATGATTATAGAACCATTTTAATGTATGTTTCACCCAACAGTACAGCAAGAATCTATTATAAGGAAAGTTAAATCTGACAGAGGGTGCAATGTTCTATAAGCCATTTTTACTAGAAGGGGAATAACATACAAGTCTGGCCAAAAATCTAAAATTGTTAAATTTTACACGTTTTGTTCATAGGATATTTTACTTTAATGACTTAGTAAGGTCATTTTACATGGGGAGAAAACATTAATATACAACTATTTATTTTCTCTCTCGAAACCTGGTGATGCCGCTAGTTTTAGAAATAAAACATGATTAAATAGGGCAGTTGAGAAGACACTTTTGTAGATGTGTGGTCTGTTCTGATGTGAAAATGTGTAAAACAGACACAAGATTGGAAATTTGCTCTGTGTCCCTTTAATAAATTGAGGACCCATCACATAGACCAATTAGATGATGTTAAAGGGACACACGGCAATCTTGAAGTATTTATCAAGCTTTAACATTGGCATCTCCATTTGTTAACTTGGTAACATGTTAAATTTAAACCTGCTTGCATTAAAAGTTAAATAAATTATTATAGGTGCACTATTATCAACAGTAAGTATTGTGTAAAACAATTTCTTCTGAACTATTCTAATAAATAATATTAATGATGCACAAATGCAAACTATGCAGAAAAATTAACCGAACTCCAGAAGTAGTTTTAAACAAATAAAGACTGCCTAGTGTCCCTTTAACACAACTTGTTTTCGCATGTATCCAGTACATGTAGTTTACACGAGCTCATATGACAATCACGCTGCACTATCACTGAATTTTTTTTTACTCTAACTTTGAACAGCACCGTGCAAGCATAACACAAGCTCCATTTAAAGAACTACACAAGTGCAAACAACTTTTAAAAAGGCTCTTACCTCCATATGATCCATTGGCATTTAATACGGCTTGACATTCTGAAGTCGCACAAGGGCACGATTCACATTTGAGACCTCTCTGAAAACAACATCAATCCAATGTCAATGATCAAACAGACATAGGTTATCCTTTGTTATACATAATGTAACATATTTAAAAAAGAAAAGATAAAATAACTAAATTGAATAAAGCATGAATACTACTTGTGCTCAATAACACGGTTAATGTAATGAAAACATCACTCATCATTCATTATACATGTAAAATATAATGTAGCCCAACTGGAGATCCATTAAAAACATTGTTCCACTTTCACAGCATATTTCCAGCCCATGGAATAGTCTTTTTTTTTTAGACACACTGGAGGCAAGCGTAGTAGCTACACCGCCTTAAAGGCTTTGAAGTGAAATGTACTTTCTCGAAATTGCGTTGTTTTTTTTGCAACAGAATGTAAATAAATGTAAATTCAAAATCACTTCCTTGCCTCAAAACTTTACTGCACATAAATATGAATCTGACCGATATTTCAGTCAAATGTCTATGGCAGATTACATTGTTTCAATGGTAGTTGTATCGGGTTATGTATTCACGAATGTGCGAGAAAATGGGGATAACTTAACGATATAGAGACAACGCTAACTATTTACATTCATGCATCTGAGGGGTGGGGGTGGAGGGGGTTTCTAGTTTTCTTACCCCCTCCTTGTTTTCGATATGCAAGCTCCATCTACCCCCACACCCCCATCTACCGTACTTGGGTGGGGGCGGGGTGCGGGGGACATTGATAGCATTTCTACTAGCAATTGTTTTATTCCACGAAACGTTCTACAGTTTACAGTACATCCAGTTACTGGAAAGATCGGAGTACACGCAAAACACTTATAGTGATTATGAACTTTCTATTATACACTATACACTACTTTTTTAGGCACTGTATTTGGCCAATGTCTAAATATGCACGATCTAAAAGGGTTGTGTACTGTTTATTAACAAACACATTTTAATGACAAAACAAATACCTTGATCATGGACCTCCAGCAGCAGACAATAATCCCAAATCCAACTTGCAACAACATGTCAATTTCACGTGTCAAGTTATGTCACGGTGACCTGTCAGTCACCAACACTGCATCGTGTTGACACATAATGGGACGTTATTTCGTCCGGTAAGGTATTAGTGTTTACATAATCTACGGTATGAAACACTGTACGCGTGTTGTTAGACTCCATAGGTACCCGTAGTGCTCGCCGACGTAGCGCGCCCAATTTCGGGTGTAATAAAATGGCGTCTGTTTTAATTGAAAATTCGTAAAATAGTCCGTAAAATACAAAGAAATAGTCCATGTTCGCGGAGTTAAAATGCGAACAGAACTGATATGTTATAGGTCCGTGGCGTTCCTACTGGAATCGTACTGAACAACATAGTAGTTGCAGCTAAAGAGAAAACCAATCTAGTGTACGACCAGAAAACCCGAGTGGCGAAAGCTTATGCACCCCCCTCCCTTAGTTGGGGTTTCAGTAGGTACAATCATAGAGTCCTAAGAGGTAGTCCAGTCATCGCACAAGTGAAAAGTGAAACTTTCCTGGCGAAAAAGATTATGAAGTTGTTTTTCATAATTAAGTTGTTCTAAATCATTTTCGGCTCAAATTGTAATATTTTAGGCTATTTCTATCGGCCATGAATTACCTGAACGTGGATACTAAGAACAATCAACATTTGCAAAGCAATTGGAAAACTTTCTCACCTTATTAATACTAGTAAATAATGTATAAGGTAACTAATAAATAATTAATTACTTATCATTTAAAAAAAGTACTTAATATACACATAAGGGTAAGCAATATTAATAAAACAGTGTTGTTTTTTATTGAACATAGAGAAACAACTAAAATTTCTTCTCAATTACCATAAATGCGAACTCAACAATCATTGTTTGAGCGAGTGATGTGTAAAACTTGCTTAATATTTTAATATTATGAGCGTTAAAGTATAAACTAATTTGTCCACTTTACAAATACTTCAATTGAGTAAATTGAGTTTGGAAACATTTCAAAACCTATTAATTTTACCTCATTTAGGCTGCTGCGGCAGACCCCGGAAAATAGATATTTACTCCTGGAATACACAAATAAATGAAAATCTGTAAATAAACCGCACTAAAAGTTTAAAATATTAAACTGTTTCATGACTTTTGTTCATCCTATCAATACTTTACACAGAAAAACATACGTGCACACGATGTTTCGTGAACATGATGTTTCGGCAATGTTTAAAAAAAACTTTTCACAATATATTTTTTTACCAGATAAACAACACAAAATTCAACAGTTCATTAACTTCATATAAGTTTGCAAAGCTTGGAAAAGGGGGCTTGGTAATAATTATTAATTCTTCTGTAGAACCAATTATATCCCTAATTATGTGATCCTAAGTGGAGGCTAAAATGAATAAAAACCAACCTTACATACTTTCATTACAGCGTTTTTATACAAATAACCGTTAATGTCCTAAGAATGGTATGCAATAAAACTCTAAAAGTTCTTTAATCTTTAATTTAACTTAAATTTCACATAAGAAGCATAGAGCAGTTATTATTGCCTTCATTTGAAATGATTATTATGTAAATATTGTAAAGTTAAGTAAGAATCAAATCTGACTTACAATTATTTATAGTTTCGCGCAAAATTATTTTTGAAATCAATACTAATGTAAATTATTCTAATCTTAAATAAATTACCAAGAAACAGCATAATTTAGTTCGCTATAGACAATCTCTTATATGAAGATTTATTCAAAAACAAATGCAAAACTATTTTAAATGATTTAAAGCTGAGTTACAATAGTTTCGCATTAAAAAAAACTGTATGACTGGGATACGAGACATTTTATTTTTCTCAACCAAATTTTAGAATCCAGTTCTAATATTTTGTGACATTATAAAGGGTCAATATCTGATTCGGATTATGTAAACAAATCATTTTCTAAAAAAAGTGAGTTACAATAGTTTCGCGTTAAACCCTCGATATGAACAATGTTACCCGTGGAAATAACGACACTGTCTACATATAAACCATGTTACTCGTGGAAATAAAGACACTGTCTACATATAAACAATGTTACCCGTGGAAATAACGCCATTGTCTACATATGAACAATGTTACCCGTGGAAATAACGACACTGTCTACATATAAACAATGTTACCCGTGGAAATAACGCCACTGTCTACATATGAACAATGTTACCCGTTGAAATAACGCCACTGTCTACATATGAACAATGTTACCCGTGGAAATAACGACACTGTCTACACATGAACAATGTTACCCGTGGAAATAACGACACTGTCTACATATAAACCATGTTACTCGTGGAAATAGCGGCACTGTCTACATATAAACAATGTTACCCGTGGAAATAACGACACTGTCTACATATAAACAATGTTACCCGAGGAAATAACGACACTGTCTACATATAAACCATGTTACTCGTGGAAATAACGACACTATCTACATATAAACCATGTTACTCGTGGAAATAACGGCACTGTCTACATATAAACCATGTTACCCGTGGAAATAACGACACTGTCTACACATAAACAATTTTACCCGTGGAAATAACGACACTGTCTACACATAAACAATGTTACCCGTGGAAATAACGACACTGTCTACATAAAAACAATGTTAGTGTTTGTTTCTGTGTTTGATGGTTGACTGTCCTCCTTGAATGCTACTTTCCCTGTCCGATCAGTTTATATATAATATTACCAGTGGAAATAACGACACTGTCGACAAAGAACAATGTTACCCGTGGAAATAACGACACTGTCCACAAATAAACAATTTTATCCGCGGAAATATCGACACTGTCAAAAAATGAACAATTTTATCGCGGAAATAGCGACACTGTCCATAAATGAACAATTTTATCCGTGGAAATAACGACACTGTCAACAAATGAACAATGTTATCCGTGGAAATAACGACATTGTCTGCAAATAAACAATGTTATCCGTGGAAATATCGACACTGTCGACATATAAAAACTATTACCCGTGGAAATAGCGACACTGTCTACACATGAACAATGTTACCCGTGAAATAAACGGCACTGTCTACACATGAACAATATTACCCGCGGAATAAAGGCACTGTCTACACATGAACAATTTTAGCCCTGAAATAAATGGCACTGTCTACACATGAACAATGTAACCCGTGGAATAAACGGCACTGTCTACATAGGAACAATGTTACCCGTGGAATAAAGGCACTGTCTACACATGAACCAAGTTACCTGTGGAATAAACGGCACTGTCTACACATGAACAATGTAACCCGTGGTATTAACGGCACTGTCTACACATGAACAATGTTTCCCGTGGTATAAAAGACACTGTCTACACATGAACAATATTACCCGTGGAATAAGCGGCACTGTCTACACATGAACAACGTTACCCGTGGTATAAATATCACTGTCTACATATGAACAATGTAACCCGTAGAATAAATGGCACTGTCTACACATGAACGATGTTACCCGTGGAAATAACGACAAATTCTACATATAAACAATGTTACCCGTGGTATAAACGGCACTGTCTACACATGAACAATGTTACCCGTGGTATAAACGGCACTGTCTACACATGAACATTGTTACCCGTGGAATAAACGGCACTCTCTACACATAAACAATGTTATCCGTGGTATTAACGGCACTGTCTACACATGAACAATGTTTCCAGTGGTATAAAAGGCACTGTCTACACATGAACAATTTTACCCGTGGAATAAGCGGCACTGTCTACACATGAACAATGTTACCCGTGGTATAAAAGTCACTGTCTACATATGAACAATGTAACCCGTGGAATAAATGGCACAGTCTACACATGAACGATGTTACCCGTGGAAATAACGACAAATTATACATATAAACATTGTTACCCGTGGTATAAACGGCACTGTCTACACATGAACAATGTTACCCGTGGTATAAACGGCACTGTCTACACATGAACAATGTTACCCGTGGTATAAACGGCACTGTCTACACATGAACATTGTTACCCGTGGAATAAACGGCATTGTCTAGACATGAACAATGTTACCCCTGGAATAAAGGTACTGTCTACACATGAACAATTTTACCCGTGGAATAAACGGCACTGTCTACACATGAACAATGTTACCCGTGGAATTAACGGCACTGTCTACATATAAACAATGTTACCCGTGGAATTAACGGAACTGTCTACACATGAACAATGTTACCCGTGGAATAAACGGCACTGTCTACATATAAACAATGTTACCCGTACATATGTACTTTCCTGTCCCATTCTATAAATATAATCGATTCGATTGTATCGTTAGTAGGTTTAGAAACGATGTTCATTTGTTGTAAAATGTGTCTTTTCTTTTTATGTTTTCCCCCAATATTAATATCGCACGTTTGTCGTCTGGCATACATTAATATTTTAGAATAGTATAAATAAATACCATATATGTGTTATATGCGTAAGTTAGCTGTAATGCGTCTAGTTTTGGGGGTCACGAACTTTCTTGTTTTAAGCGTGCATGACGTACGATGACAGGTGTGGTATAAATATTCATGTCATGAACACCAACGTCAGACACTGGATATAACATCGGAACGCAATGTGAGTAAACTACGTTTTCTGGACATTAATTGTTATGTTACATGCTTATTTATAATATAGGCATTTAACAATACATATGATTCAATGAAATACTTGCCGATCGGTTGCATCAAATATATTTAAGTAAAAAACAACTTTTTAAAAACAATTCTTAAATATTTTTATATTATTTTATTTTGTAAAAATAAACACCAATAAAAATGATGACTATTCGTTTAAATAAACGTAATCCAACCTAAACATATTTACGATATTGTATCTCGACTCCATTTTTATTCAATATCGATATAAGTGGTATAAGCAGACCACCCCATGTTTCCTGGTTAGAACCAGTACATAAGTGGGGTGGTCAGCCTCTAACAGAAAAAAAACTTCGACCGTCATATCTATACAAGTAGTGTAGTTTCTGTGTTGATGAATTTAGTATCAGTTTTGGCAATGTTACCTGGTTAGTTATTTCTGGGAGAAAAACAAACAGTGAAATAAAACACAGGATTAATATTAATAAACAGAAGGCTAGCTTTGTATTAACTCAACATTGTTTGACACCAATATTGAATTACTTTTTGTGTTCATCATTCTATATTTATGAATGAGAGTATTTGTAAATAGTGTAATACTTCTATCGTTGAAGATAAAACACCATTATGTAGTCCGAGTATTAACTTTCATACTCCATCCAACCCCTTCTCCAAGAAGCGAACATGGGGTTGGCTGGGGTATGAAATAAAACCTTTATTTCGGCTTAAAAAGTTTGCATATTGTAAAATTGAAACATTTAATAGGTAATTTTAAAAGGTTATCGCATTTTTTCAGTAAAAATGTTTTTAAACATGTTTTATTGTCGAAATATCCGTTATAAAATCATGCTATTATAAAAGTTCCCATCGCTTAATGGAATTAAGGGGGACCACGTAATGATTTTTAATAGATTGTGATTTTTATTTGGGTATTACAATGTACATAGTTAATATTTGCAGTGTGTTAATTCTCATTTAACCACCGTTCAACATCTGTTATACTTTTAATTTTAACGATATAAAATTGGCATTATAGTATGTATGTACTTGTATAATACTATACTGTACTTTGTTTACATTGCCGAACTTTTACAAATTAATTGTAAACTATATCTGTATGTATGCCAAAGGTAACCAATCATAAACGTGTCTCATAGGTCGAAATAACGACCGCATACAAAGGATGTGTGTAAACAATAAACTAACTATATGTATTTAACTGTTATATGTGACACTTTACTAAACTATTAAAGTCTTAAAGTCTGTAACATTAAATAACCAGACCTCACGATTTATTATAGTTTGTAATATTCACTGTTAGGCATACCACTGCACGAGAAAATGTTGTTATATTGTATTATATGGTCTGCATACACCTGCGAAACTGTTAATGCTCAGTCTATTAGTTAAAGTTCAGGCTGAAAATAAGCCTTTAAACAAATGGATGTTCATTTGTTTTGACTGATCAAACACATATTATCGCATCGTTTTAGACAACCGGAAATGACGTATTTGTCTACTGCTTCGCAGCGGTATGTTTACTAATATACGAGTAATAAAATGGGGTCACACACCAATATCAAAAGTAGTACGAGTGCAGATATTCGACATTTGATATTCTTCTACATGTCAAGCATATATTTACATTCTTCCTTCTTCAACATCCATTTGTTAGTGTTATATAAGCATGTGTTTTCGGATCAATAAGGCATTTTAGTTAATAGCCATAGTGTCAAGCAATTACTGCCATATCCATATGTATACTAATACATGATGTCTATTTCTTAGTCTCATTTCATGATAGCATACACGATCTACCATATTATTACACCATTTATTAGTTTTTCTGTCACAAAACAAATGGACCTGTCTGTCAGCGACAATTAAATCTAGACGTGTGTGTCTATATCCGTCCGAATCTTGGGCTACAGTCCTTGTCGACACAATGATGATTGCGTCATTTAGTTTTTCAATTCAATTCAATTCATTGTTGGTGTTGTAAATATCATAACAACAGCATAACAACATATTGCACCCATATTAATATGAAATGATACAAAATTACATTAATATAATATACATTTAAAAATACATAACCGGGTATCATTAAATAGTTTATAAAGTTTGGATTCCGAGACCGATTTGATGTTCAGCGTGAGCGTGTCTCAGCTTAAATGGACTTAGGCAATAAGTGTATTTATCTTTATATTGCATCTATCATATATTCAAACCCATTGTAGAATGATGAAGGAACATTGACAACTCTACAATATATTTCCTTTAGTTAATACATGCATGCAGTTTAAAAATAAAAATGATTCTTTATACAAATAAATCCAGGCGCTTATTCAAATGTTTGATAAATACTCAAGGTTACCGTGTGTCCCTTTAAGAGAACGTTAAGTCGTACCGTGTTGACGTTACTGTATATATTACACACTGTGTGTATATATATAGATAGATACGCAGCTGGACAAGCTTTACCGTGTTAAAAGAAGGGAGTCTTTGGACACGCTATGAAAGAGGATATAACACCCCTGCACCCCACACTCCACTAGCGCCTAGAATACTCTATAAATACTGGCGGATGGTATAACCCCCTTCCCATTCCCCGACCCCTCCCCAACCACACACCTAACTGGCGTCAGCAATGCTCTATAAATACATTAGACCAGCATCCGACGTACTAAATAGACTTTTAACTGACCGAGAATCCGTCGTACAAAACGGGGTGCAGATTCGACAACAGCGTACCATACGCCAGGCTCCGCGTACGAAATACTCTTTATCAATGGCCCGACTTTGGCAATATCCAGCTACACAAATGGACATGCTAAGCCGTGTTGAAACTACCGAGTCTATAGCTGGGACACAGATGGACATGCTGTGCCGTGTTGTAACCATCGAGTCTATAGCTGGGACACAGATGGACATGCTATGCCGTGTTGTAACCATCGAGTCTATAGCTGGGACACAGATGGACATGCTATGCCGTGTTGTAACCATCGAGTCTATAGCTGGGGCACAGATGGACATGCTATGCCGTGTTAAAACCATCGAGTCTATAGCTGGGACACATATGGACATGCTGTGTGGTGTTGAAACAATGAGTCTATAGCTGGGACACAGATGGACATGCTATGCGCTGTTAAAACAATGGGTCTATAGTTGGGACACAGATGGACATACATTTGCGGTGTTGAAACAACCGGATCTATAGCTGGGACACAGATGGACATACATTTGCGGTGTTGAAACAATCGGATCTATAGCTGGGACACAGATGGACATACTATGACGTGATGAAAAAACTGGTTCTACAACTGGGACACAGATGGACATACTATGCCGTGTTGAAGCAACTGGGTCTACAGCTGGGACGCAGATGGACACACTATGCGTGTTGAAACAACTGGATCTGTAAGTGACTGGGATATACATGCACGGAATTGTGCCGGATTCTCCAAACTGAATATTTATTCGGCCACATATGTATGAGTCTGTGCCAGCTAAACAAATCTTGGTCTTTATTTGTGAATAAAAATGTACGAAACGGCATTGAATTGACTCAACTAGCTTTTTATCAGGGACATCAATGTGCAAATGCACAGGACGCATTCAGTTGGTCAAAGTTAAACGAAACAGTGCAAGACTGTGCGGTTTGTGTCTATATAAATATAAAAAAGTCATAACATTGAACACGTTTTCATTTATACTTTGGTGTAATTTCCAATTTTAAAGGAAAATACTGCGGTATTTAAGTTATTATCGCAAATTAAAAAAAGCACCTCGCTCGGGTATCATTTTGACTAAGATCTGCTTGCAAATAATAAAACAAAATGTTGTTTTTTTATGGAGTTTTCGATTTTCTACCGTATATTGGAACAAATAATCAACAATTACTTATGTAGAGTAATAGTAATGATTTGCAAATATGAAAGTAAGGGAGAAAATCTAACTGAACGCCGTTAATAAACCCCAGAAAAAAACAACAAAAATAAAAACACAAAACAACAACAACAACAACAAAAACAAACAAAACAAAAACATGTGTCCCTTTAGTTTGTCCTTTCAATGTAGAAACATACGTAAGATAGTTATTCCGTGGTATAATGTTTTAAAATAAGCAACGAAATCCACGATTCTTTAAAAGAAACTATGATCAATTGTTATATTCAAAATAATACTGAAATGTATCAGGGAACTATTAGCGAGTTTAGTTCTGAATTACTGAATTTATCGCAAACGTTATACCCCTTGTTAGCTTTAATGCGATATTTATCTCGCTAAACTAGATTCCCTTTATACTAAATGTTTAATATGTATATATTGAATACAAAAATACGTAAAAGACATCATCTCAAAACTCTAGACCTTGTAAGGAAGTAACATTTAACGGTATAACAGAAGAAAGCACATTTTAAATGTCAGACACATTAGCGAAGTTAATAACATCTATAAATACACTTTTTGGAATAGTTTAAATCTACAGATACAATACGGGATTTCATTATTTCCTCTGCATAACTAACTACACAATTCTGTATAACTACCTATACACAATTCACCATTGTGCCTCACTCAAAAACACTGACACATTGTATATTCAAATTACGCGCATCGTGACTTGAGGTGTACTTGGGTCGTGAATTGTTTTAGTTTTGTGTCTGTTCATGCGTTGTTTTAGACAGTGTCCCCGGGAAGAAGTGATATCTATTTCATTGGACAACATAGCTGTCAAAATTGACAGCAGCTATGCATTAAATCGAGACCAGCCGACATTATTTAGATTGTGACAGCTTTAACTGGGTGCTTTTCGGTTCAATGAATAAACGCCCTTAATCAGCTGCTTAATTGTATCTGTATGGTGTTTTACGTCATTTTAAACACATGTAAGGTTATATATGACCGTCGATTTTATTTTATTTTTTTGTGGTGGAGGTGGACAATACACCACTTTTCCTGGGTACAACCGGTACTGTACAGCTCCCGCCATCAGTAAGAATCGACACTTCCTCACAAGTCGAGCTCCCAATGGGATTTGAACGGCAGTGAGAGGCATGAAGGTTAACAATGCAACGTCGTTAACCCCTCGGCCACGGTGACGCTAAAAAGCATAAGCATTGTTCAGATGATATTTCGTATTAAAATACCTCACAGCTCAGGACGTAGACAAATATTTCTGAAATGTTCAATTCCACTTCAGTTACTTGTGATAATGGAATTATTGCACCATTATTTAAAAGCACAAATGAGTCAAAACCACTACAGTGGTGTGGCGTTATATGTAGGTAATTTATAAGCCAATATTAGGTGTCAATTTTTAGAAAATAAGATAACGAGAAAGCACAGAATCAATTCGGAATCCACAAAGGCAATTAAATCATCGGTTACCGTAAACTGTATTTTTATGTTCCTATTATTTCAAAAGGTTTATGGCATAAATGAATTTAGAAAACATAAACTCACACATTGTTAGAGCACTTAAATCAATGTTTACCGTTGTCAAATCGCGCCTTATATATAAACCTTCTTTATCAGAGACCATAACTACGGAAACGTATATCGTCCTCGCCATGTTGAGATATTTTACCACTAAAATTGTTACAAGTCATATAAAAAGTGACACCTTTTCAAATTTTATTGCTGAAAATAATGGTTTATGTGTTATTCATTATCATTATAATCGACTATTGTTTGACAACAAGATAGAAATTAGTTATAATGAAGTCATATGTTTAATTTGATGTTGAAATTAGTCGGCCTAAATAACCTTTTTTTAAAAAGGCGTCCAAAAGAATGCGTATTCTTAAAGCAAATTGCGTTTGCACGTCCGCCATTTTAAGTTCACCGTGCATCGTGAACTTTAGGATAGATTGGACAGTAAGGGTTGTAAAGGCTTACCTTTTGGACCGGGTTACCTTCTGTTTTCCTATATTTATTTAAAAAAGTTCACTGAAAATATTTTATACACCGCTTTATACTTTACAAAGGGGCAGACTTAGCCTAGTGGTTCGCTCGGTGATTTGGAAATCTGGAGGAACCAGGTTTCAAGACAAAGGGGCATACTTTGCCCAGTGGTTAGCTCCGTGAATTGGAAATCTGGAGGAACCGGGTTTCAAGCCTTAACGGCGCCTCCATTTACCTTATTCTTCGGATGAGGACGTAAACCGGACTGTCCTGTGTATTGAAGGCTAACGAAACCGTAATACTATATGTGTTATTAAGAGTAGGGCTGGTTCCCGGTCTCCTATGTTTCCGTCACCTCTCTATGGAGCTGCTTTATAGAATATAAGTGTTGATGAGCCTGTAAACAGTTTGATTATACAACATACGGATGGCACGTAGCTCGACTTCTAGCAACATATTATCTTAAGGTGTTAAACACATCCAATGCACTATATATGTACCTGATGAACAAATCAGCAACATGGGACTAATAAGATTAGTTACACATAATAACATATAATCTTAGAAAAAAAAGTTAAATAGAAACCTAAAAATAACACCACAATACACAAGTTGCACCATAAGAGTTACTAGTAAAACAGGACTGAAATTACATTCAATATCGATAAAAGGTCCGTTTCATTCACATGGAATCAAATCAAAAGTATAGAATATGAAGCATATGTTCAGCACGCAGTTGACAGAAAACGTCCTGAACAGGAAATAAAAAAAAAAACACTCATATTACACAAACCAGAATTGAAAGGATAATTTATCGTCACAAACAAAAGAGTTGACAATGCCTTGCAATGGTAAAATGTAAGATGGTGCACTCCTCTTTATATAAAAATACTAGAGACGAACTACATTTTGTAAATCATAAAATCACTATTGAAAAACAAACAACTCCACCCTTTAACCGTTAAATGTTAATCTACTAGACTAAATGCTATACTTTGTTATACAAAACAAAAAATTAAACACTGCAAAAGAACATGATTCTAGAACAGGTATGAAACTTCTCCATAAAATAAATTCACGTAAAACATGTAATAAACGAATAAACACTATGACATGACACTAACACTACATTTTGGGAACAACGTCGCCATTCTAACCACACTCATAAATAATAAATCATATGACAGTGTGCTACAGGTATTACAATTACATTTCTAAAAGTATTACATTTCGAGGTTATGACTCACACAATAACGCGTATAAATTTAGACGCAGAACGATGTATAATATTTATTAATTTAACAGTTTATGTTTTACTTATTGTTTTTCTAGAGTTGTATTCGACTTTAATATTCGTAACCTTTGTATAACTAAAAAGCTACTCAAAAGCTATCAGGACTACAGTTACCATAAACTTCGAGAAACCTTTGCAAAATGTGTTATTGTAACCCTGATATACTTATCACATAACGTCCTTTGTTAGCAGTGTCGAACACCCATTTAATATTCTATTGTAGGCCTATGACACACGTGTAATACAACCTGGAACGATTTTGATTGGTTGAGTTAAACCTGTAACACTACGCAAGTTTATACATACAGTGTTGTTGGTTTGTTAAAAAGTTGGCGTAAACTGCTATTTTGTAAAGAGGTAAAACACGAACTCTTTTATACGCAACGTTATGTGTGATATGCGACATTACAACATATTTTATGACGTTTTGGCGCTAAAGTGTGTCGGACGTCGTGGCGGTTCTATGTCCATCTGAATTAATTTTTACTAATTTGATCGCAATGTTATGTGTAAAAAAGGATCTTAAACTCGTTCCCATTCCATATTAGATTTATGAAACTCGTTATGAATTATTTTTAATTTTAACTCGCCAAAAGGATCGTTAAAATAAAAATAATTCATAACTCGTTTCATAAATCTTATATGAATGGGAACTCGTTTAAAACCCTCTATATAAAACACTAGTTTAAATTAATGTGAGAACTCTTCTGCGAAAAGGACGATTACAATGTCACTTCTATGTTGATGGGATTTACAAATGTCTTAAGATCCTTAGTTATGATCACTTTCCTACAATCAAAATGACCGTATCGTTTTGCAACGCACTGTACGTGTTGTGGTTGATCCAGTTACAATTCACCACTATACTTTCCTCTTTGAGTGTGCGATGACCGCACAGATTGTAATGGCAAGCAAACGAAAAAAAGGGTATCGTCCCATAGTTCTTCGCGACAAAAAAAGTACTTGCCCCATGCTATTTTGCACGGGTCCCAACGCCCAGATAAATGTTGCGTGGTCCATAAGCACCCTTTAATGGTCTAAGATCACTGCTTCAGTATTTGTATTGTGGAAAGTTTTGGCAAAAAAAAACGACTTGAAAAAAAGTGTACGTCCCATGGCAAGCAAGCGGAAAAAAAGATCGTCCAATGGTTTGTCGCGACAAAAAAAGTACCTGTCCCATGCCATTTTGCACCGGTCCCAACCCGCGATAAATATTGAATGGCCCCTAAAACGGATATGAAAAGCTCCTCTATCAGGGCTACCTTATTATTAGAGATGATTTCAATTTTGACATTTTAAATGATGTTCCACCAGCAACATATTATGGGGTGTATGTTTCTCAACTTATTCGTTTTGCTAGATCTCGTAGTCGAGTTGATTACTTTAACATTTGTATAATTAAAAAGCTACGCCACCAGCGCAACCTTAACCATAAACTTCGAAAAACCTTTTCAATATGTTTTTATCGTAACACTAATTAATTTTAAAAACATAACGTTAGTTGAGAACTCTAAGACAAGGACTATAACAATATTTCGACTATTGTGATGTCATTGACAAACTTCCGTAAGATCGTTGATCATGATCACGTTCATAAACAGGTTATTGGTTTTGTGAAGAAATTTAATAAAGAGGGGTTGACCCTATCTGACAAATTGCAACGCACTGCATGTTTTAAATAGTGGCATGCCATTTTACAGTTCGTCACGATGTTTTCCTCATTGATTGGGCAATGACTGATCATTCCTGTAATGTACCCTTGTATGTTTGTGGTGTCGCGTTCTTTACTTCTAAATAATTATTTATCCATGTAATTGTTTTTTTGTTTTTTTTAATATTTGTTTTTGGTTGTCTGCGTTTTGTGAATAATACATTTCCTGTTCGACTTTGTTATCAATATTCGACTAATTATGCCATTGAGTGTGTAGAATTTTCACCTAAAATAATATCACCTCATTTTATAAGCAACTTTCCTTGTCGTGATTAATGCCAATACTTAGTTATACGCGTTTAACCAGTTAATCAATCTGGAAGTGTTAATAAAGTATTAGCACCACTATGGAGAGATAAACTATTAAAGAGGCTCTACCTATATATTTTTAATTATAAAGAGGACTATGAAAAAGGTAAATGGCAATAATTTCACCCAATGTAATATGCGTTTTGCTGGGGAAAAACAGGATTGAAAAGATCGGATTTTTTAAATTGTATTCGTAATTGTTTTAGACAAGCCGATTGCGGAGATTTTCCGATCTTATTCGTTTACAATCGGAACTACCTCGTCCGATTAGCGAAGAGTTCCGATCGATTCGTTTACTATCGGAACTGCGCCGAATAGTTTGTAATCGCACTGCGCATGTCCGAGAAAATCGTAAAAACTCGTAGTTCTCCGGCAGGAATAAACGGCTGGGCAGCATTTTATTCAAGATATTGTTTTGATCATAATTAATAATTTACAGAACTGGAATACGAACCATGTTTCTCTTTGAATACTCATAAAATAGCTTTGTATACATATAAATGCAGTAATATTGAGTATTTAATATTTTACCTTAAAAATCGCGTAGATATAGGTAGTGCCTCTTTAAAATATAAGAATATTGTTATACAGTATAAACATACACTTTGCAATATTTTGTTTTTGTTGTTGTTTTAAATCTATATAACCCTTATAATGCCACTGAAGACGTCTGGTGTTCACCTAAAACAATATAATCGCATTATTAAGCTCTTCATAATTAGTTATATCCGATGTTCATTCAGCCTTTTCAATCGGGAAGTGGTAAACGAGTACTAGCAACCCATGACTGTCAAACGTGTTACTTTTTATATATATTTAAAATGTATAATAGGCAGCGTCAAATATTTCCTCATACGTGCAGTTAAACAATGCTATCTTGTTGCACGGCCCCACTTACACTTCATTTTATGCATGCATGATTTATAATTAGGCATCGTTAAATGAACACTCAATTCAATTCAATTCAATGCATGTATTGTTTTATTTTATCGCACAATTGTCGTACAATTAATTAATGCAGGACAATGCTATTAAGTTTTTACTTTTTATGAAGAAGATTACAAAAATAACGAACTGAACTTAAAAAAGAACTGGACATTTTAGCTGAATAGTTCTGTATATTTACTAGCGGTACTGGTAGTGTGACAGTAGTAGTTGTTTTAAGAAAATAATATAGCTATAACAAAAAAACACGCATAACGTTGCCAGTTTTACGACCTTTTGGTGACTTTAATGCGTTAACAACTACAAGAAACGGAAACAAAACTAGATTATTTGTATCTGCGTTTGTATTACAGTTGTAGTACTTTGTAAGCTGTCACATTTTGTAAAGTAAGCAGCTGTTGTGCGTGTTTATACTGCTCCACTGCCTTTAAACCACAGTCGAAGATCGTCAGAGTCATTGACCGTTTAATGTTATAAAACGTTTAAGTTTATTCTTAGATGTTTATATCTCTAAAACCAGTTTAAGCTAGATTTATAAAACCAGATTCGGTTGTCCGTTTTATTCCGATATCAGATTTTAAAGTCCACATGGACACTTATTCTTTCATACTTGTTGCTGCCTTGTTAGTTAGAGATTAGATCATGGCGGAGATTTCTTTATTTACACTGTCCTGTTTTAATGGGATGACAGTAGGGTAAGTGTGAGGTTTGGTGCACCCTAGAACCGGTTTAAACCCCCAGTGGCCTTTGTTGCCACTGACCGTTCCAAGGCGGTAGCCCTAGTGTCAACCCTTTTGTGTTTGTGATGTCGTTTGCATTTTTTATTACTTGTGCCTTCTCGTTTGTCTGTTTGAGTGTTTGTTTTTGTGTTTTTTGGTTGACTGTCGTCCTTGAATGCTGCTTTCTCTCTCTCATATTTTTATCTTTCTTGGTATTCTTTCCATTAAACACCTTAAATACGCTACAATCAGAATCAGAGGAGTAGAGAGTGAATATGTCAGATCTACATGATATCTCGACAGACCGCTAGAAGATATTTGTTTGGAGAGATATTTCAATATAAGCCGTTGCAAGCAAAATCAAAGTTCTAAAATATGTAAACGCCCAGGAAGCAGAAGTGGTAAACGTCCTTGCCTGGACTGTAAAGATCAGGAAACTATGCTCAGCAAATTTAAAAATTGAAAACAAATTTACATCTGAAATTTACAAAAACAGTCTATTGTACTAATTAAGAACTTTGTTTTTATTATGAGACGTATGCAATGTTAATTAGTAATATTTCTTTACATAAGCAGGTACTTTTCTGGTGATTTATGCAGAATTTAATTAATTTTAAAAAAAATATATCAAATTGAGTCACTTAACAACCCTTCTTTGAAATGTGCATAACCGACACTAAAGACAAAAAAAAGTACATGCATGTCAGAGGAGGAATCACAATGTAATTATTACCTGAGACAAATCATTTTGGACTTAGGTTGTAGATACTAAAATAAAGTGTATGTAATACATGAAAAAGTTTCACACAGGACAGCAGCAAATAGTGATGATACATACAAGACTTCACAGTCCCGCTTAATTTGGATGACAGTAGCGTAAGAGTCAAGTTTAGTTCACCCTAGAACCCGGTTCTAGCTACCTTTTTGCCACTGAACGTTCCAGGCGGTACCCCTGTTATCAACCTGTTATCAGCGATTTTATCAACTGTTATCCCTTTTATGTTTGTGGTGTCGCGTACTTTGTTTCTATGTATCCATGTAATTGTTACTTGTTTTGTTTGATGCCTGAGTTCTGAGAATGCTACATATTCCGTTTGACTTTAGTATCTACTTTCAAAACAAGTAGTAGTCTCGGCCAGCCAGACCGTATCATGCATATGTCTTACTTGCAGATATCGGTCTGGGCAGATTAGGCCAATTAAAGCGCCCTCCAGCGATTATCACAATTTATTCGCGCTTTTTCTCACGCGCATAACGTCGACGTTTGCTTGACGTCATGTTGTAAATAAAGGTATCACGTCAATTGTTGAGGTGCTGCTTCTCATAAGTTAAAAATATGACATTATATTCAAATTAACTTAAAAATATGTTTTTTGAAAGTCTCGTTGAATCTCTAAAAATCTCGCCAAAATCGCCCAAAACGTTAGGGCGATTTCAAACGTCCTATGGTTCTGGATCCGTGTAGCATAGCGTAACGAAGAAATCAGAAGCGGGCCGGGTGAACGAGGCTAAACAAGTAGCTATTGCAAATATTATTATTCATATAATTTATAAAAGGGCGGCTGCTATTCGTCATAAAAGACGTAAACAAACGTAATATGGAACCGTTTGTAATATTATCATGAATCATAAAATATGCGACCTATAAATACGAAATAAATCACACGACAATATACTAGGTACAGACTCTATAATTACCACTTAATCACGGTATTACTCCACCATATAGTAAATCATGACAGACATGCTAATACAGCCCGATCCGTCTTCTCTATGTATGACATAAATGATACAAGAACTTCAAACAATGCCATCAACATGTCAAAGTCCAAGTTGTCATTCGTACGTAAGGTCGTAATGATATTGACGGAAACACTGCATAAAAAACTAGTGTAAGGCCACAAGTAGAATATTGCTATTTTATCTGGTGGCAAATTGAAATAATTGAATAGATATATCAATAATTTACGATAGAAGTGTTACCTCAATGTTTAAAGAATTTCTTCAACAAATCTTAAAAAGCACATGGAAAATCATCGATCTTTTACGTAACTGTCTTTAAAATAGTCTCCTTGTATCGAACATCATCAATTACCACTAGCTCATTCTACAAAGTGTCTGCTTCCTTTTTCTGATACTCACATCATCACACTCGCATTTTTTCCGATACTGGAGTAAACTAATACTATATGTCAAGAAAGCTTGACATTATCGAGTCCAGGATATTCACAGCCTTAGTTTCCATTAAAGTCCTTTTGTTTTATTGTCTATTTCGTAAACTTGACCTTTACTCGTTAATCATTCCCTCAATTACGTCTCCCAATAATCTTAAAACTTGACTTGTTTGTTTGTTTGTATGGTGTTTTACGTCATTTTCAACACATGTAAGGTTATATATGACGGTCGATTTTTTGTGCTGGAGGCAGACCACCCACTTTTCCTGGGTAGAGCCAGTACTGTACAGCTAGCGTCATCTTTACTTAACTTCTTCACTTAAATTCGAGCTGGTAAGACTAAATCGCAGACACAGAAACAGAAACAAAGCATACCAAACTAGAACGTAAAGTGATCTTACATTTTTCGTTTCATCTCTTTAATTAGTCGATTCTGAGATTCATTTAACTATTATTTCGAAGCGAGATATGTATATAGACTTTTCATATATAAGTAATATATTCAAAATGCTCACACATTGTTTCAGCGTTGACATGAATCGTGGTAATTTATTAATTGTTCGTCTGTTTTCATGAAGGTGACTGCAAGACACGTTTGCATTAACATATCTAAATATACGTTACAATATTATAGAAGAAACGTATCGCCTACAGGTAATACTAACTAGAATGCTGAACACGTTATATTTTCAAACTGGTTTCCTCTTTAGATGTTAGTAATTAAAAACACGACCTAATCAGAAAAGTGAAATAGCCAGTTCGGTTAAATCCAAGACCTCGGGATGTGTTATAGGTCAACCGGATCTAAAGATTAAATAGTCTTTTTTGTCAAGTAGATCTGCATGCTCATTGACATCTAAGTGGATATAGTAGGTCAATAAAAGAATATGGACCTAGAGTCTCCTTTCTTGACAAAAAAGTAATTTAGACTTCTTTACAAGTAGGGGGTCTAGATAATCGTTGACAAGTTGGGGATCTAGAGAGTCTACAAGCTCGGTATCTAGAGAGACTCGTTGCCAAGTAGATGATCTAGAGGCTCATTGACACGTTGAGAATCTAGAGAGGCTCCTTGACAAGTAAGGGATCTAGAGAGGCTCCTTTACAAGTAGGAGATATCGAGGTTACATTTCAAGTAGGTTAATCAAGTCTTCTAAAAACGTATATGCGTATAGAGGCTACCTTTTTGACACACAAGCAACTAAAGGCACCTTTCTTAATAAATAGGAAAATGCTACTTGACAAGTAGGAGATATCGTGGCTCCGTCATCGATAACATGTAGGTGAATCTAGAGGCTCCTTTCCCGACAAGAAGTAATCTAGAAGCCACTTGACACTTATGGATCTAGAGATTCATTGACAAGTAGGGATCTAGATATTCCCTGACAAGAAGGGATCTAGAGGCTCCTTTACAAGTAGGGATATAGAGGCTCTTTGAAAAGTAGGGATAACGAGGCTCCTTGAAAAGTAGGAATCTAGAGGCTCCTTAACAAATATGGATCTAGAGACTCATTGACGAATAGGGATATAGTGATTCATTGACAAGTAGGGATCTAGAGATTACCTGACAAGTAGAAATCTAGAGGCTACTTGGCAAGTAGGGATATTGAGGCTCCTTGACAAGTATGGAGCTAGAGATTCATTGATAATAGGGATCTAGAGGCTTATTGACGAATAGGGATCTAGAGATTTCTTGACAAATAGGGATCTAGAGATACCTTGCCAGAGCTGCCAAATCTTTTAAACACAAAATCCTGAGATTTTAAAATTGAAGATTTAAAGTGTCTGAAAAACATTTGTAAATGAAAATTTGAGCGCGCGACTTGATATTCGCAATATATTTCTAAGCGAACTTTAAATTATTTAGTATGCAGTTAATACTTATACATTGTTTGATAGACAATACTAGATTGGCCTACTTCAGCATGCACACACGTATTGTTTTAGGGAGGACTTTGTATCTATATTATAAAGACTTGTTTTAATTTATAATACCACAACTGTTTTTTACGTAACTGAACATAATATTTCACACAGATGCGTGCTGAATGCAATTACAAGGTCTTCATAACTCTAAATAAATTATAACAATCTTACACGACAGCAGCTGTTGTTATGATACAAAAATAGACGGTGTCGCTGTCTCCTCACACTTGTTATTTCAATTAGGTTGACCAATTAAAAAGGCAAGGAGTATATCGCTGCTATTGCACATGTTATGTCACTGAAGGAACCTATAATGGCGTAGGTGTTAATTGTATATTCGGTCGGTTTATTACTCTGGTGACTGCCATTGATTGAAAACACACTGCTTTGCATCACTGACTAATTAGTTCTTTCGCTGCCGCAGTCGAAGACATTGTATTTTACGACCGGTGTAAACCTAAATCAACATGTACATAATGTGAAAGCTGATCGTGGTTGACACTGTTCGCCACTCAGCAAGAAAGTTTTCCATAACACTTTATAAATATAATATAAAATATTATAGGAATGTTTGAATGCAAATTTAAGCAGGCGACATTTGAAATTTGGCGACAAAAGAGCTAAGGAGCATAGCAGGTCCAGTGCAGAAAATAGCTGATAAACTGTAAAACTATAGCTGTTAAATCATAAACATCTTTTAAAAAATAAGATTTGATGGAAAATCCGGAGATTGTACACTTAAATCCAGAGATCCGGGGAGAAAATAAAACATTCGGAGATTCGGCGGACCTGCCTTCGCATTCTCGATAAGTAGGGGAGCAAGAGGGTCCTTGACACGTAGATGGACCTAGAGGCTCGTTGATAAGGATGTGGACCTATATTCACATAAATGTCAAAGAATCTCTAGATCACCTACTTGTCAAGGAGTCCCTAGAAACTCCTTAACAATTAATTGGTATAGAAGCTTCTTAATAAATAGAAAATCTAGAGGCTATTTGACAAGTAGGTGAATTTAAAAGTTTCGTGACAAGCACGGGATCTAGAGGCTCATTTTAGTAAAGCATCCGCCTCTTTTGTAGAGCATCCGCCTCTTTTGTAGAGCATCCGCCTTGAATGCGTGTAAGGTCGTAGGATCGATCTCCATCCGGGTCAAACCAAATTAAAAAAGGAACTGGTATGTCACATGCTGGACTTCCATCCTATAAGGGGTAGTGCTATGACTGACTGATCAGCCCGGTATATTATGTGACGGGCAGTGATATTCTACCATGGGTATGTGGCATGGTTTTCCATTGTGGAAGCATTGATGAGCATTGAGCATAGCTACTTTTATCGATATTGTCGCTTAAAAGGGTTTACCGCTTAGTGGCCAATTTGAATTGTTATTAAAGGTATGATCTACTCAAAGCTTTTTCCTAACTTCACCCCGATTCCAGGAGTTCTCGAAAACATTTATTTTAGTTGAAAACGAATAACACTTTGTTTTCAAATGTAACATGTTTAATGAAATAAGAATTCAGTACCCACGTAAATACTTTTGGAAAAGACCTAACATGATCAATGTTTAGAACCTTTCAAATACGAAAACAAAAGACACTGCAGAACCTTGGCATACATATTTCCAGTCAGAATGGTCAAAACTATTTAATCACACGTGGCTACTTCTAGACCAATGAAACACGCTTATATTTCATGATATATAACAATAACTGCGAAAGTATTATATGTTTCATCATACATATGAATACGTTTCTGTTCATTATGTAAGTTGTTGGTATAATTTTGTATATATATTTCACTATCGTTGTCAAGTTTATATGTATTTGCTGTACCCTCACGGATCTTATAACCCATTGGAATAATCTGAATAAACAACCTTAATATGACATAAACGTCTTTGTAATATGACATTTATAAGCGTCTTTGTAATATGAGATAAGCGTCTGTGCCAAAAACAGGTTTAAAAACCGCCGTGGAACTGTCATTGGCATCTAGGGTGCACCAAACCTCTCTCTGACAATAGGGTAAGAGTCATTCCAATAAAACGACACAGTGTAAATAAAGTCCTGCCAGGTTATATTCTCTAACAAACAAGACAGCTTTAATAAGCAAATTAGTATTACACTTATATGATCATGTATATATGAATATAAACATATTAAAACCTAGGAAATCACGCTGCAAGTACTCTGTGACATGACAGAAGTCAGAGCAATAAGAAAACAAACAATTACGTGTTAAAAAAGATAACATTTAAGACAAACACCAAAGGGTACCGTTTTTTGGGTATTTAGGTAAACTTCATCATAGGGTCCATAATCAGTCCGGTAATCGCAAAATCAAAGAGGAAATCATAGTGGGGAATTGTAAATGGATCAACCACTAAATACGCAGTGCTTTTTAAACTGATAGGGTCATAACCGATTTTGATAAAACAAATATTAATTTTAATAAAGAAACAATAACGCGTGTTGAAATTGTGATGCTACCCAATACACATGTTAAAACACAACGAGAAAATAAGAGTTATTCATCATAACAACACGAACAAAAAAAACGCATGACATAATGTAAAGTTAGTTTCAAAATATATTCAGTCACAATAACAAGTAAACAAGAACCTCTTAATATACACCCCAACCAACGCCCACCCCACGTATAGATTAAAATCATATACAGAGATAGCTAAACATTAATAAAGTTTTAAAACTGTTTTAATTTAGAATCTGTCAATCTGTCAATCTTACCTCAAACACTATCATTTAAGAATTGAATGAGTGAAGATTTATTATGTTTAGTATTTTCTACGTTTGATATCTAAGTAAATGTGTAAACGCAATGTGCAGCTGAACTCTTTGCTTGGTGTGTCTACAATTTAACGATTCAGCATGCCAAGCTGATACTGAGAATTGCCATTACAACTTTATTTTTAATATTTTTCAGGAAGGTGTCCGGGTGTGTTTTGCTATTTGTGTGTTTGGCTTATGGACAAAAAAGTCAAGGGCCGCCTGTAAACGCAGGTCCCCAGCATCCTCCTCCTCCACCCCCGCCAACAGAGCCGGTGGCCCCACCTGGGACAGCATCGTCTGCTAATCCATGGCATGAGCTGTTACATAAGATGATGATGCTTATTGAGACCGCAGCGACGTCAACCGGCGCATACAGCTCCGGCCAGCCTTCATCCGGCCAGCCTTCATCACATCATGTTGGATCAGTCGAAACATACACACCGTCTCCGACGGACCGAATACAAACACCACCGCCGACAGTGCCAACGCCACCGATAGCAATGGCGACGAAACCGCCGACGCAACCACCGACGCAACCACAGACGCAACCACCGACACAACCGCCAACTCGACCGCCAAGGCGCAGAAAAACTACGCCTAAACCAAAGCCAGTGATGCGAGATTGCTTCTGGGAATCACGATACTACCGACCCGGAAGTGATATTGTCCGAGGACAGCATGATAGGTGGTGTTACGTCACATACTGTGATAGTAACGGTAAAATCCAATTTTGGGATGACTACAACTGCCCTCTAAATTCTATGAAACCAACAAGTGATCACAATTCCGGCGTTCCCGGCAGACAACAGCCTACACCACCACCTGTCGCGCAAGCAGCACCACTTTCCCCAGGTGGTCCACAGAGAGGCGGTGGAGCTGCTACAGTTGGCTGTCATCAGGGAGGCGTGTACTACGAGCCAGGCCAAGAAATTGATACCAACCGGGTGGGAAAGAGATGCCATGGAACATATTGTAGCGACACTTCTCAGATCACACAGTGGGAAGATTGGTGTCAACCTTCAGCAACACAGGCGCCTGCACCGCGAGCCGCACCTACTGCGGGTCATGGTCCTGCATCTGCGGGTTCAGGTCATTCTGCACCGGGACCAGGTCCAGTAAAGGGACCAGGCCCAGCCAAGAGTCCAGCACCCGTTCAAGGAAACGTTCAAAGGGGTGGCGGTGGTGGAGGTGGAGGTGGAGGCGGACGTAGAGGAGGTCAAAACCAAGGTTGTTACCATAACGACATGTATTATCAACCGAATGAAGATGTAATTGTCGGGAATATTGGTGACTTGTGTTACGGTTATTATTGTGAAGGACGAAACACATTTGTACACTGGGAGGATCGATGTGCCCCTACTACGATACATCCTCCTGCGGCACCGAACCAACGTGCCATGTATTTTTAAACATAATGTTTAGAACTTAAACTTGGGAGGGAGCAAATGCCATAACATATGATGCAAGAGGCTATTCGTCTAAAGAACTGAAGAAGTTACGATTCTATTTAAAGAACCAGTAACTTATAATATTTGAACATTTCCGTTAGTAAACATGTATTCAGATTAAATATAAAAAAAGAGAACACATGGGTTATTTATATCTTAAGAAGGTCATCATATTCATAATATTCTGAAATGACAATGAAAAGTGATAAACCATTGGAAAAAAATTCATAAATATACAGTTACACATGTCAAGATGAATAAACATATGAATGTAAGCACGTGCAGTGTGGATGAATATGTATGACCTCGGAACTCTGCAAGCCTCTGATTGGTCGTTGTTGTTTTTAAAGGCACACTATACCTGTTTTATTTTTAAAGGCACACTATACCTATATTATCAGGGTTATTATGAAAGAAGCTGTTCATGCAACTATTTATAAATTTAATCGAAAAATAATAATGGTTATCAGTAAAGATATTCTTCTGCAATTGCAACATAGTACAAACCGATACCAGTGCTAGCAACATAGTACAAACCGATACCAGTACTAGCAACATAGTACAAACCGATACCAGTACTAGCAACATAGTACAAACCGATACCAATACTAGCAACATAGTACAAACCGATACCAATATTAGCAACATAGTACAAACCGATACCAATACTAGCATAGTACAAACCGATACCAATACTAGCATAGTACAAACCGATACCAATACTAGCATAAATACCATTGAAAGAAACCAACACAGTCTATAGTTGACACACTGATGTTATACACAAAATTAACAACTGACAAATGTTTAATGACCTGGTTCTACTTGAATACTATTGAACAAATATCAACTCGTTTTGTTATATATAAACATCATGCGAATCTGCTCAGGACAATATTGTCATAAAGTCATGTTGAACCTAATTATATAGGGGTTAATAATTTCTTTTGTAAAATATTCAAATATGTACAGTGACATTCTGTTATTTCTTTGTAACTGGCAGCATGTATGCTTTCTATAAGGAATTCGTTTTTTTAGCATACTTATAGATATGGAATATTGCGATTTTGAAATTGTTACATGACATTTATCTTAAATACTTAGATATATTATTCTGTCACAGTATATTTAAACGGACGTATCTATAGTATATTAAACTGATATCACCATACTATGATTTCCTTGAACATTTCGAAAAGCAACTAGTATCATGTGAAAACAAAGGAGACATAACTTGCATTGTTTCGTTGTTTTTATTCTTTATACATTAAATACCAAAACATGTAATGTGTTTCGCGTTCTATTTTATTATACCAGAAACATGTTCATTCCATTTATTCATGTGTTTTTTTCAGATATGGGAACATTCATTCGTAATATCTCGTAGACTGCTTTGCAGCATAACTCGAATGTAAATCGGAGGTTTCCATATTGGTTTGCGTCATTATAGCATGACGCGCCTTAGATTCTCGCCAAAACAAATTTGCATTCAAAATCAAAGTTATCACACATATTTTGCCATGTCATTTAGTGGATTGCTACATCTATATTTTATTTACACGAATGCAGTGATAAAACATTCATCCGTATTGTAAAAAACCCGCCAGCGGCAATATTGTTTACATAGCAACAGCTAAGCAGCAGTGCATTATTTTCTATGCAGTAACCTTCCGACGATCACAGTGTCAAGATTTTGAACATATCGAAGCATCGATATACACACGAGGCGTGATCCCGCGGAATGACGGGACTGGCCGAGATTTCACGACTGGGGAACATTTTTAAAATCTTATAACGTAATCTCTTCCATTCATTATCTGATGTTGGTTAGCTTGCTATCAGAAGAACCACTTTTAAAATGTATGTTCAGTGTAACATTAACATATGTATAGGTTATTATATTTGGTTTGTGATACATGCGCGTTTTCTTTCGCGTATTAAAATTGTGCGAATTTAGGACCGCAATATTTATGCGCGAAATAACATGTGCATATATCCCAATATAAATCTAACAACGTTTTGCATGCGCATTTCTAAATAAAAAAAATAAAATAAAATAGGTGGTAACATTTAATTTTCACCTAAAGCATGTATTTGAAACAAACATATTGTCGTTACATCGTGAAGATGTTCAGAATGAAATCAACATTGTTGACATCAGGTGACATGAACAGAAAATTGCACCAATCACGGACGTGTATACATTACAAACCCAATATTACTTTACTACACTTCAATATGAGCGAATATTGACGTTTCCTGTTACATTGAAAGTAACGCAGCTTGTAAAAGCGTATGCAATAAATACGTATATACATGTATTCTAGACAAAAAATTGGTTGAAGAAAGTAGCCTCATATAGGCAATTATTGCATACGCATTTACAAGCTCCGTTTACTTGCAATGTAACGGGATAAGGTAAGATAAGATAAGCTTTATTTTGAGTCGGCAAGACATAAAACAATACAACATAAGCTTTTGAACCGACTATAATTAACATGAAGTATATTTAGAACAGCAAGAAACGTCAATATTCGCTCATATTGACGTGTAGTAAAGTCATATTGGGTGACTAGTGTATACTCGTGATTGGTTGCACTTTTCTGTTCATGTCAAAGGAAGTATGTCAAGTGATGTAAACTTTGAATATTCAAAGTATTTGATACATATCGTTAATGGTAGATACACACGTCGGCCAGTAAGTGTGACATCCACTAGACGTAGTCATTCACAACATTCAATAAGACTCATTACATCATATATGTATAGACTTATAAGGGCTGCTAACGCCACGTAGGATAACATTTCGAATTTCCGTCGATTTACATAAACATCGGTCACCTGAATGAAAAAATCAAGTTGCACGTACACCAAGCTTGAAAATAGCTCATTTGAAAATAAGTAGGGTTATTATACAGTTTCGATGTTTATTGTACAATGAACTTTGTGTAGAAAATATTGACGAGTGCAATAAAGTATCCATAAATGACAGTTCACTGTAATGTCATGATATTTTTGTCATCCATCTACATTTGAAATTTTGTTTTTGTTTTTGCTTTACTTTAGCATATATATTGTTCAGGATCGTACAAGAGTGACTATATTTTATTGACTTTGCTAAAATGATAGGATATGAGGCTCTTTATTTTTGTATCCAACGAGTTTATTAAAGTCAAACATACACAGTCACGAACGTAAGATTATATTATTCACATTACACCACTATTTCAATACTGCACATAATTAAAATAAGTATCACATAAAAACAACACATTCAAAAGACACCAATAATGTACCCAACCACTTGGTGAATACCAGAGCAATAGGCGAATGAACCGTTAAGGGTAAGGCTAGACATATTGAAGACACAAATATAACGCTGCAGTCTTTTCACGAGTTAGATAGTCGTCATCACTGTGTGCTCAATATGTCATTATACAATCAAAGAGGACAACCTAGTGGCAATTGTAAATGGTTAAACAACTAAACATAACGTGCGTTTGCAAAATAGTACGTCAAGCAAGATGACAACATGTTATCGTTATCTATCAGCAAGCAGAGCTTGCAGTGTTATAACATACTTAAATTATTTTGTTGTGTGCCAATATGCACAAAGTTACAACAATGACCGCTGCCTTGACAAGATTTAAACACATGAAATACATTCAGGAACCATCGCTGATATAGCCTCTGTTTCAACAGTGCTTACGGTTTCATTTCCGTTGTCCTCTTTGAGGTCATTTATGTTTTCAACAGAGTAGTCTGTTTTGGTATGACTGGACAACCTCTTGGGACTCTATGAGTGTACCTACTTAAACCCCAACTAAGGGAGGTGGGTGCATGGGCTTTCGTCCCTCGGGATTTCTAGTCATACCCTAGATTGGTTTTCTCTTTAGCTGCAACTACTATGGTTGTTCAGTACGATTCTGGATACATCCTGAGATGTTTATTATCTTGTATGTGTTTCTTTAGTTAGTTTCTCAGGATGTGGACTTTATTGTTAGAGAATTCCCTTTGATGGGATGTAGTTTTGTTTACACTGTCATGTCTATTTGGGCGTTGAAGACAGGATAATAGCGAGGATTGTGCGCATATAAAATCGATTCAAGCTAACCAGTAGGCCTTATTGCCTACTGACCGTTCCAAGTCGGTAACCCTGTCTTCACCACCCTTTCTGTTGTTTTTTGTCTCTTTCATTGTATTTTCAAGTACTAGTTTGCAGTACAGTGTGGACCTACGATGCCATTGCGCTCGGATGCTGTAGTTTCTATAGGACCCTATATCTCATTTTTGAACGTTTTCGCATTCTGAACGTCTGTGCTTTATGCCTACATATTGTATATACAGTCATTTGAGACAATATTTTTGGGATTTTGCATTGCTCGATTGTCAGTTTAGACACGTGAACTAGTATAACACTCCACAAAACTCCTAACGTTGTTACAGTACTGTCGAATATCATCAGATATGAACTCATAGAAATTGTTATTGAATCTTTAGGTAAAGTTGCTATTGTAGCTGTACTGGTAAAAACGAATAAAGAAAACAGTTATAATTGCAAAGGAAAGTCTTTCTCCGGAATCCACGGGTACCAAGCACGATACCTCGCAGACAACCAACAGTAATATAACTAGAAAGTAGCTGCGTAGCAATTCAAACGTAGGTCTACGCTTTACCGTTATGCTGTTGATAACAAAAGACAATACCATTGATGTGGACGCCACTGTGTGTGCCTTCGTGCTAGATTCCGTGTTTTCGACTGTCCGTTCATTGTTAATGACGTATATGGACATATCAGTTGTAAGATATGGAGAATTTAATATAACATCATGCATGTCATAGTTGGATCATGTTATTTGAAATAAACACACGTGGGAATCAAATGGCCAAACTACCGTATTTGTGTTACAATTTGTCTGAGCATAACCTGCAGTAAACATTGTAACTAAACACTATTTGTCACAAAAGACAAAACTAAGTTTCCGATAGATAAGTCGTCTCTTGATGACCCACTTGTTAACAGGTTTCCAGAACAGATCTCGGGGTAGAGTCAGTTGTAATATATCCCCGAATTCAGACGCATTCCAGACTAAAAACTCGTCGTACCATGTGACTTGCAGTATATGCATTGCTACTCTATATCCCTGTCCAATGTTTACTTCTTCAATTGATGATATTTGTTGCGAAATGTTAATCTGAAAACGAAAAGAAAGTTTTGAAATAAACACCGTCTTGTGTTTCCATCTTTTAAAAACACTTGACATGTTTACATCTAAAGGACGCATCTAGTCCAGAAAACAATAACAACAGCTGCAATACACTTGCATAATCTAGAGAGAAATATAACTGGACGCAGAAATTCATTTAGTGCGTTTATGTAGGCTGAAAAAAAGTCGGCAAGCCATAAGTGTGAGAGAATGTTTACCGAACATTATTCATCGAATTGTCAGTGGATCGAATTTTTGATTTGATATTGAGCAAACCATTTTATGTATAGATCATGTTTATTCGAATTTTGTATTATACTTTATAAGTAAGAAGTAGGCTTATTTGTTTTCTTGGAAAATGATCATGTATATATGCATTTAAAAAAACAAACAAAAAAGGTCATGTTTGTAAGGTTGTCATGCTATCTATAGATGTAATGCGTGTTACTTATATTGCCTATTGATGCTGCCTTGTTGGTTAGAGATTAGATCATGGCGGGGATTTCTTTAGTTACACTGTCCTGTTTTAATGGGATGACAGTAGGGTAAGTGTGAGGTTTGGTGCACCCTAGAACCGGTTTAAACCCCCAGTGGCCTTTGTTGCCACTGACCGTTCCAAGGCGGTAGCCCTATTGTCAACCCTTTTGTGTTTGTCTTGTCGTTTGCATTTTATATTACTTTTGCTTTCTCGTTTGTCTGTTTGCGTGTTCGTTTTTGTGTTTTGTGGTTGACTGTCGTCCTTGAATGCTGCTTTCCCTGTCCCATATTTTTATATTTCTTACCAATCTCATTCATAAAAATCATATCTTTATTACGTTTTCCTACATTAAGGAAAACGGAATAAAGATCTGATTTTAATGAGATTGTGTTCTTACTTGCGATGCTTGACTTTGATTTACAGCTGGCCTGATACGTGCATTGTAACTCGTCTCGTTGAACAGGTGCTTCAGTAGCCGATCAACGTCGTCAAACGTATGACAGTTAATCACTCCATATATCACTAGAGTTATATTGCAGAACTAAAGTGGATGAAACACTTAGACAACTTATCCACTCGGCCTTAATGACAATATTTATTTAGAAGGAAACATTTCTAAAAATCCTAATATTGACATTTTTTCAATATGTTCTATTCGAAAGAGTAAGTCTAGGTATCATGGTCTTAGGCGTAATGGTAACATCAAACGTAAGTCGCGTGTAATTATTTCTGTCGCTGATTTACATACTATTTTTAAACAGTCTGGAAAGCACTCTATGCTTTCACGGCTTACCTCTTTGTCCATTTCTTCACTAAAGTTGATCGACGAGGAAGCCGACAAAATGTTCATTCGTACAGATCCCTGGTGTAACACTGCTTCCATAGTTCAAAGCTACACACAACATGTTCTCCGACTCCATATTGACATGGAGTCTGATCACGTCAGGCAATTTCTAAAACTACTATATATTAATAAAGGTATTGATTTCATTGACATGCCTAGTATTTTTCGAGATACTCATGTAGTTGATTCTATCCCAAAATATTTCAAAAATTGCGAAAGTCCTGTAATTTGTTATAAGTATAAAAAGCCTATTAGAAATATTATTTTCAACTACAACAAAATAGTTTCTGACCTTGATATAGTACATAATACTCCTAAGGAATGTGAATGCAACACATCAAAATTTTGCTATGCTCCAGCAGGTCATGTCATCAATGGTAGTTTTGATATTGTTGATAAACGTATTCGGCATTTGTTTTCGAAAGGTCCTAAATATAGATTACCTTCAACTATTGATGTTAATGCCTGTCGTGCCCAGATCGCCCACTGCATTGAAGATTTTAGTATAAAATGGTGTCGTAGAGAACTTGCGGAACCAAACTCGCTTTCTACTTGGAAAAAGTCAATTCTTTATATTATAGATACACGTATTAACTTCTATAATGTTAACCCCTCTTTACTTCCTCCGAGAACTAGGTTTTCCTTTCGTAATTTAAAACCGGGAATTCAGGAATTTCATAATAAATTTGTTTTAGTTTCTGCAGATAAAGCAGCTAATAATGTAATTATTGTTTGACGCCTACATGACGTCAATGTTTTATCTCTGGAACTCGGCAGCAACAATTCGTATACTGCAGTTAATTCTACTGAGGATGATGTTGTTTCCGCACATATCAATCGGTGCATTACTTTCAAGGCTGGTGTAAACGATAAGCAAACTAAAATGCCTACTATGTACTGGATTCCTAAATTACATAATTATAATTGAATGTTGTTTAACGGCTCATCAACACAGTACAGGTTATTTAGAGCCGCCCCAGAGAGAGGGGAAGGATACATAGGAATCCGGGAACCTGCCCTACTCTTATTATCGAATATATTCCTATGGTTCTTTAACGTGCTCGGTTGATAGACCGATACACGGGACCGCCCGGTTTACGTCCCCATCCGACGGACGAGGCTAAGGAAAAGTGTCTTGCCCAAGACCTAAATTACATAAAAATCCGTATATGGCTCGCTTTATTTCGAATACTAGAGCCTGCACCACAACAAACATCTCCAAACTTTTAACATCTTGTCTTACTGCCGTTAAAGATCACGTTAAACTATATTGTGATAAAACTAATAAATAACGTTGGGATTAATTTATTTTGGTCTATAAAAAATTCAGGAGACGTTCTTGATAAAATTTTCAATAAAGTTCAAGTTTCATCAATAAGCACTTATGCCTTCTCTACACTATATACAACCTTACCACATCACCTTATTAAAGACACGCTAATTGCTCTTATTAAAAAAACATTCGCTAGAGAAAATACTACATTTTTGGCATGTAATAATATTAAAGCGTTTTTTACTAACGGCAGTTTAGACAATTATACTATGTGGACTTGCTATGAAGATTATGAAGCACTCATCTTCCTATTAGAAAATATTTTCATCAGGTATGGAACCACCGATTATAGACAAATTGTTGGTATCCCTTTGGGTACGAACTGTGCACCACTTGTCGCAGATTGGTTTTTATTTTGCTATGAAGGAGATTTCATGTTCAGTCTTTCACCAGATACCCAGGCAGATGTTATTGAAGCCTTTAATGACACCTGTCGGTAACTGGATGACATATTGAACATTGACAACAATTTCTTTCCAACTATGGTTAATAATATTTAGCCTAAAGAACTTTAGCTTAACAAAGCTAATACATCTGATAATATCTCTCGATTGAAAATGGTGAAATAATAAGCAAATTCTATGACAAGAGGGATGATTTTAATTTTGACATTGTTAATTAACCCCACTTGGATGGGTTGTTCCCCGAGCAACTTCTTATAGGGTGTATGTGTCTCAACTTATTCGTTTTTCAAGAGCTTGTACTCGAGTTGAGGACTTTAATATTCGTAATCTTTGTATAACTAAAAAGCTACTCAATCAGGGTTACCGTTACCATAAACCCTTTTGTGTTTGTGATGTCGTTTAGAATTTATTGTTACTTTTGCCTTCTTGTTTATCTGTTTGCGTGTTTGTTTCTGTGATTTGTTTTAATTTTGACATTGTTAATTATCCCCACTTGGATGGGGGTGTTACACGAGCAACTTCTTATGGGGTGTATGTGTCTCAACTTATTCGTTTTTCAAGAGCTTGTACTCGAGTTGAGGACTTTAATATTCGTAATCTTTGTATAACTAAAAAGCTACTCAATCAGGGTTACCGTTACTATAAACCCTTTTGTGTTTGTGATGTCGTTTGCATTTATTGTTACTTTTGCCTTCTTGTTTGTCTGTTTGCGTGTTTGTTTCTGTGTTTTGTGGTTTACTGTCCTCCTTGAATGCTGCATTCCCTGTCCGATCTTTTTATATTTGTTCGTAAAAACTTTTGCAATATTTTATTATTGTAACCCTGATCTTCTTTCCAAATATAAAAGTATTTTAAGGACTCTTCTGCGACAAGGACTATCACAACCTGACTTCTATGGGGATGTGATTTATAAACTTCGTAAGATTCTTGGTCATGATCACTTTCATACTATCTTTGTTAAACTTGTTAAAAAGTTTATCAAAAGATGTTATGACCCTATCATTTTGCAACGTACTGCATGCTTGGTGGTGGACACTTTTACAGTTCGCCACTATGCTTTCCTCTTTAATTATACGATGACCGGACAGGCTGTGGACCCTATGATGACGCCTACCTAAAGCCCATTGAGACGGCGGCATTTCAGGTTTGTCTATGATCTTTCTTGTCGCCGCGCCCTTAATGGTTTATTCTCTTGTTGCTCTGGCTTCTGTCAAGTCATTGAGTATCTTCATTATGGCTTTCTAGGCTATTTTTTTTTTGGTATTATATTTACACGAGCATATTTGTGTTTTACTTGTGTTGCCTATTGATGCTGCCTTGTTGGTTAGAGATTAGATCCTGGCGGGGATTTCTTTATTTACACTGTCCTGTTTTAATGGGATGACAGTAGGGTAAGTGTGAGGTTTGGTGCACCCTAGAACCGGCTTAAACCCCCAGTGGCATACTTTCCCACTGACCGTTCCAAGGCGGTAGCCCTATTCTCAACCCTTTTGTGTTTGTGATGTCGTTTGCATTTATTATTACTAATGCATTCTTGTTTATCTGTTTGCGTGTTTGTTTCTGTGTTTTTTCGTTGATTGTCCTCCTTGTATGCTACTTTCCCCGTCCGATCTTTTTATATTTCTTTATAATGGCACGAATAACGTACATTTTAGCTTGATAACGATTAAGAATTATGTATCTAATTAACACTCTGATATTTAGTTTGAATATTTGTTGTTAAGCACGAATTCATCTTCTCATCTGTTCATATTTACTCCTGCATCGTTTGCTACTGATACAAATCTGACGAAAGCGCCTAAACAGAAATCACGTGACTTAATTAATGCAAAAAATGTCATGGAAAAAGCCGATCAATCAACTGTAGTTTATTCTAGCAATTGTATAGATTGATTAAATATCCCTAGAGTGTTTTGTTAAAAAAAGAAAAACGATTGATAAGTAATGTATTTGTTCTTCCTGTATTTGCTCAAAATCATTACATTTAATGATCTATTTAATAATCTGTGATATATCTAAATCGGAAAACATGTGCCAGCATGCCATGTAGGCACATGTTGAACATTTGTGCAAGACTGACATAAACCAAAGATAAGTGGCTTTAGGAAAACAACTTTAATTAATTTATGTCTTACAATAACTTCCATTAAACGCCTGGGAGAGGGTCTTAGATAAAACTGGTCAACCATAATACTATTTTGAATTTAAAGTACCTTTATTCCTGTGTAAACCATTATAATACTCTATAAACTACAATAAAACATACAATTTATATATGAACACGTGTTCGTACTTAATTTTCGGTGACCAACAATTTCAAACAGTACTTAAAACAAATTGTAAGCTAAAAGAAAGCTCAGTCTGAATATATGATGTACTTCAAACCATGTCTGTGGCTGTCAAGTATTCTTTGTAGCTCTAGTGCTCATGAGTTAGTGTGAATTGAATTGAATGTTGACTATGGTTTTACGGCTTATTAACACAGTATATGTGCCCAAAGAGTAACATAGACAGAGGGATATATAGGAATCCGAGAACCTGCCTTACTCTTACTAACGAATATATTCCTATGATTCTTGAACGAGCTCGGACACTATCCGGTTTACTCCTTTTCGACGGACAATACTAAAGGAAAGAGTATTGCACAATAAAACACCGACGAAACTCAACAGAACCGGTAAAGCTCCAACTCAAATACTATTGTTTCAAGTCCACTAGGACACGTTCGCCTTTTGCCGCATTAGTGTGAATATAACAGTATTTGCATTTAATGTTTAAAAACCTTGTCTTTAAAAAACGAATGAATACCTAGCTTTTTCTGCTGGCATGCTAATTAGTTCCAATTAAATACTTATCCCAGTTATATATGCAGATAGAGGCCCGATTACTGTTTGTTTCATGACATTGCTTATTTCCAGCGTATTGCCTTTGCGGGTCGGGGAAATAATTTGTAGTTGTAGTTTATTGTCCGGGCTACGGAAGGGTTTTAAACATTTAAAACATTTAAGGACATATTTCCTAGTATTTCCCATCGCTACTTGCTCATTGAAAAAGCATGGGAATCTTGGTTATTTACTGACTGCATGCTTCATGACCGATCAACTCAATCATATAAATTGAGGCCCGCTTGTTGTTTTTTTTTTGTTACATTGCTACATTCGATATTGTCTAGGGTAAGAAAAGCTTGACACAACTTTGTAATTTAGAAAAGCATATTCATAATTTAGCTAGTTTAAATACAAAACTAGTGTGATATTTCTTTATTGTTTCTAGAACAAGAATGATAGCAAAGCATTAAATGAACAATTTTCTGTTGTGGTATGTATGTATGGTATGTATATATGGTATGTATGTATGTATGTATGTATGTATGTATGGTATGTATGTATGGTATGTATATATGGTATGTTTGTATGGTATGTATGTATGGTATGTATGTATGTACACTTCTCAAAACTGCTAACTACACCGCTCACGTTTTGGGCTATATATATCGATGGGTTGAATGTTTTTCAATAAAATAAAAAGGAAATACCAATTCAATCATTTTTACATCATTTCATTTTATTTTTTTCATGGGCAATGCTAGAACTAAACCACAATAAGCAATTACAAACGACCCATGTAAACACTAAAGTCACACTTTTCCCATATCTACATGTAGATATGGGAAAAGTGTGACTTTAGTGTTTACATGGGTCGTTTGTAGATATGGGAAAAGTGTGACTTTAGTGTTTACATGGGTCGTTTGTAATTGCTTATTGTGGTTTAGTTCTAGCATTGCCCATGAAAAAAATAAAATGAAATGATGTAAAAATGATTGAATTGGTATTTCCTTTTTATTTTATTGAAAAACATTCAACCCATCGATATATATAACCCAAAACGTGAGCGGTGTAGTTAGCAGTTTTGAGAAGTGTATGTATGGTATGTATGTATGGTATGTATGTATGGTAGGTGTGTGTGTGTGTGTGTGTGTGTGTGTGTGTGTGTGTTTATTGAAGACGAAAGCGCTCGAGTATCCATTATAGGTAGTATTAACGCCAGCTAAGACGATTTTTTAATTAGTTTTATAGCTCTGTTAAATGAACGATTTTCGCATTGTATTGTAATAAAATTATCTATCATTTAATATTATTTCTGGAGCTAGTCTTTGAGAACGGTGTTCTGTTCAATGTATACATTTCTCTACTATATATATCCTCTTTGCGAATTTGCATGCGATATATCCTTCTTTGGTCGAATAGTGCCCTTTGAAATGCAATTAACAATATTACTCTCAATTCACATTATCATATAAATTAATAATATTTATCAATTTTCCGATACTTTGTTCAACTCTAATTTTCAAAAACTGTTCAATTGTCTGGTAAATTTACCAATTCATACAAATAATTTACTTCTACGTCATTAATTACATGAGCACATAGCCAGCAATGTAAAGCAAAACTATTTTTCATAACAAACAAATCCTACAGGTCGATATATGCAAACATAGTAAGAAATATAAAAAGATCGGAGAGGGAAAATAGCATTCAATGAGGACAATCAACCAAAAAACACAGAAACAAACACGCAAACAGACAAACAAGAAGGCAAAAGTAATAATAAATACAAACGACATCACAAACACAAAAGGGTTGACAATAGGGCTACCGCCTTGGAACGGTCAGTGGCACAGTAGGCCACTGGGGGTTTAAACCGGTTCTAGGGTGCACCAAACCTCACACTTACCCTACTGTCATCCCATTAAAACAGGACAGTGTAAATAAAGTAATCCCCGCCATGATCTAATCTCAAACCAACAAGGCAGCATCAATAGGCAATATAAGTAAAACACAAATATGCTCGTGTAAATATAATATAAAAAAACAATAGCCTAGAAAGCCACAGTGAAGGTACTCAATGACTTGGCAGAAGCCAGAGCAACAAGAGAATAAACCATTAAGGGCACGATAAGAAAGATCATAGACAAACATCAAACGCCACCGTCCCAATGGGCTTTAGATAGGCGTCATCATAGGGTCCACAGCCTGTCCGGTGAGTAAACAACAACTGTGGACGTCGAACGAAGTAATATAAAACATTCATTATCGTATTTAATATGCAAATACATTTTCGTAGAACGTTTTTTGCTTTTCAACTCAGTCTCACTTGACATATGTTTCTGGCTCGAACTCTGTAGCTCTGAGTTATTATTTATTACGCATTGAACGGACTAATAACGACAGAAATAACTTTCCGATTTAGGTCTATAAAATTAAAAGAGCTGGTAGAGTATCAAAGCAGTTTTATCCGTGTGTTTTGCCTGTATGGTTTACGTCAGCATGTTGACCTGCTTTTTAATGTATTTAGTCAGTTGATATACATAATTATATAATAGATTCAGTGTATCGGTCAGTTTGGTTTATGAGATCAGAGACTACATACCATACAGGTATTCTTTCGAAAATGGAATATATACTGAACGAAACAGCTAACGCACCAGTAGACAAGAAATATAAAAAAATCGGACAGGGAATACCTTTAATATCTCAATAATAACAATAAATAAATCAAAACAAATTTCATTCTGAACGAGACAAATTTCTAGTCAATAACGACTAGAAATTTAAAAAAATCATTCAAATCTACTCTCGGAATATAATAAGTTATACATTAAAGGTATTGTCTACTGGTGCGTTAGCTGTTTCGTTCCGTATAGTTCAAAAGTCATCGGTCTGGAATTACGACAGTGCAATTTAACGTAACGCTTCCCCTTTAGAAGGTAGTTGATAACATTACGTGAATTTATAGCAAGAACATATGTTTGATTATCACACTGGACAAAGGAGATATTTGTCATACATTTAGTTTTATGTTTCCTGATAGATATGTTTTTAACAATAATTGTTAGTGGAAAGGCTGGTTAAAACACGTTTTGAATAGTGCCGTTTACGTCGTTATTTTATTACCCTCATGTTAACACTTATAAATACTGAAGATACAGTACTGTTTTATTCAATTTATTCTCTGACATACCAAGTATTCGTCAAAAGGTTTGTAAAATGGTTTATATAAGTGACGTATAACTATTTTATATGTTGATTATATTTGTTGCGATATATTATACTTTCCCATTTCATGAACATATTTTAATTTGATTTGATGAAGAAATATAAAAAGATCGGATAGGGAAAATAGCATTCAAGGAGGACAGTCAACCACAAAACACAGAAAAAAACACGCAAACAGACAAACAAGAAGGGAAAAGTAATAATAAATACAAATGACATCACAAACACAAAAGGGTTGACAATAGGGCTACAGCCTTGGAACGGTCAGTGGCAAAGTAGGCCACTGGGTGTTTAAACTGGTTCTAGGGTGCAACAAACCTCACACTTACCCTACTGTCATCCCATTAAAACAAGACAGTGTAAATAAAGAAATCCCCGCCATGATCTAATCTCTAACCAACAAGGCAGCATCAATAGGCAATATATGTAAAACACAAATATGCTCGTGTAAATATAATATAAAAAACACAATAGCCTAGAAAGCCACAATGAAGGTACTCAATGACTTGGCAAAAGCCAGAGCAGCAAGAGAATAAACCATTAATGGCACGACAAGAAAGATCATAGACAAACATCAAACGCCACCGTCCCAATGGGCTTTAGGTATGCGTCATCATAGGATCCACAGCCTGTCAGGTCATCGTACAATTAAAGAGGAAAGCATAGTGGCGAACTGTAAAAGGGTCCACCACCAAGCATGCAGTACGTTGCAAAATGATAGGGTCATAAACTCTTTTTACAAATTCTTTAACAAGTTTAACAAAGATAGTATGAAAGTGATCATGACCAAGAATCTTACGAAGTTTATAAATCACATCACCATAGAAGTCAGGTTGTGATAGTCCTTGTCGCAGAAGAGTCCTTAAATTACTTTTATATTTGGAAAGAAGATCAGGGTTACGATAATACAATTTTGAAGCCAATATATCTTACGTTGTATGACCGTCGCAGTGAACCGAATGCGAGGGTTAATGTAAATTCAGTAGTAACAACACACCTGTATTTCACAACCTGATTTCTATACTGACGTGATTTACAAACTTCGTAAGATTCTTGGTTATGATCTCTTTCAAACAATCTTTATTAAACCTGTTAAAAACGTTTTCATTTGCAACTCACTGCATGTTTAGTGGTTGATTCATTTACAGTTCGACACTTTGCTTTCCTCTTTGATTGTGCGATGACCGTTCAAAGTATGGACCCTATGACGACGTCTATCTAAATCATGAGTTGACGGTAACGTTTGATGCTTGTCTCCAATCGTTTCCAGTCCAGTCGTTAATGGTTTATTCTCTTATTGCTCTGGCTCCTGCGAAATCATTGAATACTTCATTTGTGGTTTTCTATGTTTTTGTTATGTTCATATATATATGATCATTTTTGTGTTGTTCTTATATTACCTATTTATGCTGCCTAGTTTATTATCATTATGTAGATTTCTTTATTTACACTTACATTAATTGTTTTCTGACAAACCCGTTTTTGAATTGTATCAACAAACACGCTTTAACTTTTTTTTTTACAGTACCAAACACATTAATAACATATATATCTCATTCGTTCAATTTATAGTCTGACATTGAATAACATTTGTGTATTGTTTTTAATTCACCTTGGGCACGGTTATGAATATTTAATGTGCTTACCAGCGTTTGATCGGTCAACGTTTTTGGCTACTCGGAGACAGCTCGTTATTGTGACATGGGCTATGCAATGGCAGAAGCCAGAACAACAAGGGAATAAACCATTATTGGTGACAAACATCAAACGTTACCTTTGACGTGATATTTAACGGCAGAAAGACAAGAAAAAATATAAATCAATGGTTAATATTATTAGGATGCTGTTAGTAAAGTGACAGAACATTCAGCACCATTAATGCCATTAAGCATTAACAATATAACTAATTAGGACGATTTGAACGATTGTTTTTGCTATTTAACCAGTCTGTAACCAGTATGTAGCCTGTCTGTAACCAGTCTGTAACCAGTCTGTAGCCTGTCTGTAACCAGTCTGTAGCCTATCTGTAACCAGTCTGTAGCCTGTCTGTCTGGTGAAATGCAGCACATAATACATATAGTTGGGGCAACTACATATTTATTCAATCAATTACGAGAAGGTTATTGCTCAGTAACAGGCTCTACTGCGTATTCTGTTTATGCTAGCTCCGGGGTTACTAATTAACTTTTCGTAGTAGCGTGTCAATACTAATACAGTTGAAAACAATGTAGTGTCAATTGACTTGCAAAAAGAAGAAGAATACAATCAGAATATTGTTTATTAGCCCCGTCAGAGAAATGTCTGGGTTGGTTTTGCAGGAGATTCATCATTTTTAAAACTCAGCGCTCATACTGATCATACTTTTTGAGAAATGTAGCATGACGACAATTAATTAATAAGCTATGTTTGTGTAGTAATACACTGAACACAATTGCTAAGTATCAACTTTTGTATCTTAACTAACTTTCTTATTTTGATTATGTTTTAGAAAAGATATATGGTAAGTATTTTGTTTTGACCCATAGTTTGTAAAACATTTATTTTTTGTTTAAATTGTTGTATCTTTTGAGAGTTACCCTCCCTTTATATGAAAACATGAAATGTGCTGATAACACATAACATGAGTCGAAGATCGCTGAAAGATATAAAATTCTTAAATTCGTATGAAATAGTAGAAAAAAACATAAAAAATTGACCCCTTTATCGCAGATTCTCCGGCAATAAAAAAATGAAATATGGATAATCTTAATTTACCTCCCTTTAAATTGAATATTGTTTGAAATTCAAGTAACTGTAATTCAGCGTTAACACTAAATATTTCGAAAATTTCTTTTAAACGCATTTGTAGTGGTAATGCTAGTAAAACATGAAGTCAAAATAATTTGACTGGCATATTTTAGAATTAGGAACATCGAAAGCTTCACTAATTCGAAGTACTTAATAAAATCCTATATACCCAGTTGTATAAGTGTTATAACTTATTTCTAAGAAAACACATTGATTTAAAAGTTTTAAAATATGTTCATGCAATCGGAGTAGACGATTTACACTCATTAATATGCTGTTTAACCGTATCTCTAATCAAGCACAAAATACAAAACAATGAGAATATTATTGACATATTCTTAGGTTGATACTTAGCAATTTGGTTTAGTATAGTATTGTCTGGCAAAAACGAAAAGCTTCAAAACTAGAGATGTACGCTACAAATATGATAAGTATAGCGGGTATAGAATATGGCCCTGCAAAAGCAAAGCGGTAGTTCCCGCGCCCATTCATGAAGTTGTTGTAATTGTTTGTCATGTTCAATGAAGCCTTTCGTTATGACCATATACGTGTAAACGTGAAAACGTGGCTCCACCGTCAGAATTTGCAGCAACTTTGCAGTTAATTGTGTAGTTTAGAAATTCAGGTCCTAGACAACCTCTCTATGTGTATCTCGATGTAAATGGAGGGTGGGCCTGGTATGTTCATTCTTGGTTGGCGTCATAATAACCTATCTTGTGTTGGTTCTCCTGAAAACCCAATTCAGTTCAAATTCAATACAAATATGATAACCAGAAAATATCTTTCCAGCGGAGACAATGGTTTAAATTAAAAGCGAATGATAATTTAAATATAATTTAGAAGTGGAGCAACATACTATAAAATATCTGTCTCATTAACTGGTATTACAAACACAACGCAACACCTATATTTGGTGATAGTATAGAGTTTTATTGATCATTAATGCTCTAACTTAATTACTTTTCTAAACGAAACGCTAAAGAAACAATCAAACAAGAAGAAAAACATTCGCAGAATGCAGTAGTACCGTATATATAAAAAGTACAGTGTAACACGTCAACATCACAAAGGTTGACAATAAGGGTACTGCCTTGGAACTACCAGTGAAAAAAAAGACGATTGGTAATTTAAACCGTAGCATATAGACATTTCCTATAAAACGAACAGTATAAATACAGGTTCTCTGCTAGTATCGATATTCGTTATCCGCAAACACGTTTATTCACAAGTATCCGTCTACATTCATAAACGTTTGCGTCAGTAAAGTAATTAATCCAAACAATCAAATTATCCATCCTATTTAAGTGCTTCATCCACGTCGATCTTAAAATATTACATTCTTCCTTAAAGCTGGAAGATATATTTTCGCGAATTCGTGTTCGTGAAGTTTTGATTGTAAACATTGGTAGCACTGATTCCCTCGCAACATATGCGAAACAAGATTCCCTACAACCAGAATGACAGGTATATATCTTGCTAGTCGTTATTTTCCCAAGTGAAGTCACTCTGAATAGTACAAGCCTAGGATTTGATGCTTTGCTCTATAATACAATGTACATTCTCCCTTAAATTGAATCGTGTATCCGAGTAATATTATTTTATCATGTTTTCTTCAATAGATCAGACATTACACAGTCTCAAGCGGAACCACACTAAGCGGCATTGTTACAACATTCACTTTTACCTTACAAGTATTGGAATTACATTTAAACATGATTATATCCGTTGTTTTGATGTCTTTAAAATGTTCATAAATAAAACATCAGTGCATCTGGCAGTATTCATTCAGTAGGAATGGTAAACAAACCATATTATACTATGTGTTTCCATAACGGATTATCCACGTATTTAACTAGTATACTAATATAGCACTACTTCTACTAACTATACCTTAATGTCACTCTACAATAAGTGTTAAAAAGAGTATGAAAGGAGCATTTGGAAATCGCCGAACACGATAAATTCAAAAAATATTGCAGTTTCGGTTTGACTGAGACTGTTCATGAACGGTAGTGAAAAGTGCTTGCTACCCTTCATGCCCTCAAGACCCGGGTTGAGCAGAACTCAATATTTACAGCGTTAAAGTGCATCAGCATTTTATATTGATGTTAAATGATTGTTTAATATATATCTCAAACAGTTATAAACTTAATTGTATTAACACAGTTTCTGGTATTATTTACTCTTCAAAAATGGTTTCCGTCATAGCTGCCAATACGTCTAGACAATGTCAAGACAGCGTTGTTTTCATATCCATAACGATACCTTTGCCATGCTATCAAGTAAACGTTTAAAGGTAAAACGACTTCGGTTTAAAATCGGTCGAAATATTAAATATATTTCGGAATAACCCGAAAGGAAAACCATGAATATTAATAATATGTCTATGTTAAGCACTATTGTTTAAAGCAATTGTTTGTATCAGAGGGCTTTAGGCATTTGTAGGCTCAATATAAAAAATGATCTAATAAAAGAAAATAGTATAGTAACCTGTATTCAGATGTTTAAAACATACCTTATACTTAATCTAGTATTTAGTTTTATTAAAAAGGTGGGTAAATACCGGTACAAGTAAATAAGCAAAGTTTGCTACACATCAAACATAAATTGTTAACAACCGGGTTACCTATAGGAAAGTTTACTTTCCAAGACCCTTTAGTTTACATGTTGCGATTCCACTTTCTATATAGATTAATAAGGATTATTCCCATATTTTGGACTTTGTAATTATATTTTTGTATCTACTTTAAAAACATGATACTCCGCCGTAATAACTGTCTATGTATACTTGTTAACGTTGATATAATTACAAGATATTGTTTTGATTAAGACTGAAATTTAAAGTTGTATTATAAATGTCACTTGTCAGACGAATTCATGCCGTAATTGATCGATCAGTTTGCAAGCACAGATGTTATTTTGATATCAGATAACTTATATTAATTTATAATATGCCAATCAACAAAATACAAAAACCACATTAATGCATTGATAGCAACCATACACGTATAATAAATTCTGTCCAGCATCTTACATATTTCTGACCACTTCACGTTTTCAATATTTTCTTGTAAAGCTTGCTCTGTTTCGACAGCGTTGATTGTTTCGTTTTCGTTTCCATCATCATAATAATGTGAGTTTTCCTCTACATAAAGAACCTTTGATTTTCTGGTTGCATACTTTTTTGTGTCATTTTGATATCAGATAACTTATATTAATTTATAATATGCCAATAAACAAATTACAGAAACCACAATTAATACATTGATAGCAACCATACACGTATAATACATTCTGTCCAACATCTTACATATTTCTGACCATTTCACGTTTTCACTATTTTCTTGTAAAGTTTGCTCTGTTTCGATAGCGTTGATTGTTTCGTTTTCGTTTCCATCATCATGATAATGTGAGTTTTCCTCTACATAAACTACCTTTGCTTTTCTGATTTCAGACTTTTTTGATTTAGGCTTACGTCGTTTAAATAGTACATGATTCGTAAACATTTGAGACAGAAACCTTGGGATTTTGCACTGTTCCGTTGTTAAACTTGATAGCCGAACCATGAAAATGCTCCACATCACCCCTAATGTTGTTACGATACTACCAAACATCACCACGTAAGAACCCAGCGAAATCGTTATTGAATTTCTTGGTAATTCTTCCAAAGATAAAGTAGCAAAAAAAACAAATGACAAGAAAACTGTTATTGAAAAGGACAACCTTTCTCCTGAGTCCACTGGTACGAAGCATGTTAGATGACAAAGTATCAGCAGTAATGAAAGCGACAAATGTTTATGTACCATTTCAAACATTGGTCTACGTGATAAAGTCAAGCTGTTTGAAACGATGGACAACGTAATTGACGTTGTTGCATCGGTAAACGTTGTCGAGATCGAGTCAGTCTTTTTGACGCTCCATTCGTAATTGACTTTGAAATTGGACATATCTATGACAGTATTTGGTGACTGAAACACAACTTCCGAATCATAGTTAGAACATACTATTTTGAAGAAACACACTACGGAATCAAAAGGGAAAAATGACGTGTCTGCTTCACATTTTGTTTTAAAATAACCCGTAGGAAACATTTTAACTAACCCAGTATTGGTAAGAAATGCGGGTGAAAACACGCTACCGATAGTGGCATCATCATTAGTTGACCCGCTTGATAACATTAACTCAGGTTTCCAGTAAAGGTCTCGGGGTAGAGACATTTGTGTTAAACCTCCAAATTCAGAAGCATTCCAGACTAAAAAGTCGTCATACCAAGAAACTTGCAATATACTCATTGTAACTATATATTCATTTGCAATATTATTTTCTTCGATTGATGATATTTGTTGCGAAATGTTCACCTGAAAAAAGAAAGAATGGAAGTATGATTAAATTCAAAAAGTAGATTTTATAATTAATATAAAAAGCAAATCCACTAGAGAATTATCTTAGTAGATTTTTAAAATACACATTTCTTAACAAATACACACATATGTTCTAGATTTATATGAACGAAAAAATTATATTACATGTTATCTAAAGGTATAGAATAAGACAAATACATACGTTTAGATTTGATCTTATCTTGACAGAGTAGTACAACAAAAATAGCCTACACCCCTACGCGAAGATGAACGAAATGTACTTTTTTTTGAAATTATAATAGAGTTTGATAAACATTTGAGAGCGAAGATTTCTGGGTCTTATCTCACCTATGAAAATGTATGAGTTAGATAGCAATTATTTTGATCCGAATATTTACTAATATCATTTAGCGACCTTAATTGTTATCATCATGGTTGGCGTAAGGAGAACCTGCTCATTTTATTAGATATTGTTATTAAAGGATCACACAGTATTCAAATATCAAGATGGAGCCTTAGTGAGTGTGTGTTCTTCTAAAATAATGTTATAGTTAATGCTAACTGGAGCCAATTCGACGATACGCCGTCACAAATCCCCACGCGTTAGTCACACAGTCCAATAGTATACACTCATGTATGTTCACCCCTTTAACCCTGTATTCAAATCTAAAGGTAGCTTGTGATGATTGTGTGTTGGTACTCAGAACAAAAATAGTAAAAAATGTATGTATGTATGTTATTCTGTATGTATGACACTTTAAATTAATAAAGTATGTTTAAGGATTTTATATAACTAACTTGTTGAACCCATCCCAGGCCAAAGGTGGCCCTGGGACAGCACATTTTAAAACTGCGTAAGTCATCATCTTAATAACATTTACTTGAGAAAATAAATTGACCCAAATAACATCAACCAACAACATCCCTCGTCACCCGCTTCAACCACCGGCCTCCTGGGCACACCTCTGATTTTGAAATAATAATAAGTAGAGTATGTTTTGTTTTAATAGACGAGTATTTGCCAATTTTTGAAAAGATTGACGCTGCAATTGAAATGTTTGTATTATTGACTTTTAACGCCCATTCTACAGGTATCACAAACGACAGAGAAAAATACATTGTAATCCCGTCATTATAACGGTTCAATAGAGAAATAATTTAAAACAAATAACATCAAAATACTATTCTCCCCCACTCCCAACCAACCCCCTGGACAGACGTCCAAGTTTGAAACAATAAAATCGTTTGATATGGTGTTTATCTCACATGGACAATTATATATATCAATTTATGTTCAAAAATATGGGAAAATGAGTGCAACTGAATTATTTTTTAAATATTTGACCATTTACCTCACCACCCATGCTCTGAGGTCCCTGATGGCGGAGCCATAACTAGTGTTGCTCTTGCTCGCCATATCGTATGGGGAAGTCATACAGTAATCCGCGCGGTGATTTAGGAGAGGATATGGTAACGGAAGGGACAGATGCTTTTTTTGAGAGCGTTGAGATATTTGTATACATTTAAAGCAGTTAATTATATAATTATTTAAGAAAATCTATATTATTTTTTCAAAAATATTGCTTATAGCCAATTTAATAATGTAATGCTTTGAAGAATACACTTAAAGTATATGAGAAACAAAGAAACATGTCAACAAAAAAAAAAATTAATGAAACTCGCTTTGCAATCTATTACATATTGTTCTGATAAAGAGAGAAAACAAATTATTATAGTTCTTCAAAGAATATGGTATTAAACATTTACTTTGTTTATCCATATGGACACCCCACTATCTCAAACAAACAGTTTACCTAAAGAAACTAACCCACCAAATAATGGCAAAATTACACTACAAGTAGATATAAAAATTGAGCACGAAAAGTAGCATTCAAGGACGACAGTCAACCATAAACACACAGAGAAACAAAGAACAACTTGTAAGGCGAAACAAATCGCTGTCCAGGTGTTCAGGTTATATACTAATGTATATGTGCTGTGTTCAGGTTATATACTGATGTATATGTGCTGATTAATAGTAAAGATTCACGGCTTCTTAAAATGTCCATGAATGAATATGCGTAAAATGAATTAATAATATGCGTTGGTAACTCTTAATTCGACGCTCCAGTTTTTTAGGTTCGGCCTGGCTGGTTAAAGGCCTTTATACTGTGTATATAGAGTTTAAGATTCTCAAAATATGTAAGTTATATAAATACCTACTCGTCAGTAGATTTAGTAACTGTGTACATATGTTGCAAACTTGGCTGTTGTTCGCGGGACAGATACTTTAATGAAAAGCGTTTGCAAATACTAATTAACCATGCTGATATTTGATCGATAATGACTCTCGTGAATGTGTGTTTGTGTTTCTAGCAAAGGTAGCAACTTCAACGTTTAAAATTATTCTCTTTATTAATTTTGATATGATGGTTTAATTCTGGTTTTGTTTATTCAATCGGTAAATTTGGAATCATACAGCAAACCACTTTTTTTTCTTCAAATTGTACAATTTGTTTGTGCTAAGTTAGAAAAAAATGTATTGTACGTTATGGTTTGTAAAATGGGTTCATGCGTTAATATGTGTTCGTGTAAAATAAGTGTCCGTTTAGTGCCATCTTAATAAACTGTAAAGCCGAAAGATAGCTATGTAACTACGGCATTTATGCATAGCTCTGTAAAATGTTTTTGTTTGTTTCTCATTTGTACTTCACGAATTCTCTATAAGCTGTGTATCCTTCGCAGACCTTTCCGAAAACCGTACTGCTGAATGTAAGATATACTCTATCATGGATGTAAATATAATATATGAATAATCTATTACTCTTCCATGTCTCAAAATAGGAAAGGACCTTTACTAAATAAATATAGGTAGCACTTGTCGCGGTGGCCAGACCCAGATGCATTGTACTTGCACATGTGTGGCAATAAATGAAGTTTGAATCAAATCAAATCAAAATAACTGAGGAAAAATGTAGATTTAAGCATTCATAAATGTTAACTCAAAAACAAACAAATTTTGTCGCACACAAATATTTCTTTGCATGAAAACAGTTATTTTCCGATGATTTTGATATAATCGTAAAAAGAGTATGACATGCGAAATTTGGAAATCACCGAACACGATAAATATAAAACAATAATATATTAGTTAGTCTCGGTTTGATTGAAACTGGTCATGAACGGTAGTGGTAAACGCTTGATACCGTTTACACCCTCTAGCTCCGTGTTGAGCTGAACTCAATATTTAAAATGTCAATAGTACGGCAATGTGAACCACCGCGAAGATGGTATGCACGGTGAACATGGAACCTTCCATATGGTATTTTCATACCATTCCATGACCAGAGACATAAGCATTACATTGAAAATATTGAGACTCGAACCTGTTAGAATCTGTTAATATAGTCTAGTATATCGTTATGATCGGGTTTTCAAGTCTATGAATGTTTACATTCTGAGAGGTCACTTTTATTTAACTTTAGCTGTCAGCTTAATATTAGATATTTAAAACCGTGTTGTTGCTAATTCAAACACTTAATGACTGCCTGATTTACCTACTCATCATCTAATGTCATAGGCATTTAATGTTAATTTAATCGACTTCCACGTTTATAAGAGCACCTGTCATTGTTTTAGCTGCCAGTGTTGTTGTTATAGTTGCATTGCACTTTGGGATGATGTTGCCTAGATACATGTCATCTGTAAACTTTGGAAAAACGATCTTTGTTTAAGAAAAGGGTTAATATCTACCCTGAATATGTATATAGCTCTGATTCAAAGGTATCAGCATTTTACATGTTTTAAATTAATGTTTATTCTATAAATCTATGAAGTTAGTTTACATAGTTTAAATCAGAAATCATTATTTCTATGTTGTTAAAGTTAAGCGGTATATTGCTTGTTTGTACTTGTAGAGTAAGTTGCAAGTATACCGCAGTTTTCAGAACAATGTTCTTCTTTTATGTGGGAATTTGCCCAAAAACGAATGTTGCGGGGTTCCATCGTTGTTCAATCTCATTAAATTCATATCCTTATTACGCTTTGATACTCTCCGCTATAGGATCTGACAACACTGCCTTGTAGGTCACTTCAGATCGACCTTTCATCTAATTAGTATTCATGAGAACATCAACTAAATTCAGTCAATGAAATCGCGCGTTTCATATGCACTTCAGGTGATGTTCGAGTGAACTGAACAAACGAAAATGCACATAAAACCCATAGATCTATATCTGAAAAAAAGATAAAGACTTTGTGTTATTGCTGTGGATTGCACGATAAATTCAAAGAAATGCACTAAATGGCATGTTTTACATGAAGAATACGAAGAAAATCAACATTCGGAAAAGTATCTGAAAAATATATAATTCTACCGAGATTACTGCGACATTAGATTCTCTAAACAGTATGTCTTAGTACGTCTGGCCGCTTAGCTCAGTTGGTAGCGACATGGACTATTCCGACGTTCTATTATTATTACCAGTGATTGTAATTTTAGTGTGGGTTCAGCCCCACGAATCGGTACATATGTGTTTTGTACCGCTATTGAATTCCGTCAATCTTGTTGTTTTTTTAGTAAATGTGCAATAATGGTTGGTGTGTTATGTTTGTCAACGCAATTATTTTGTGTTTTATAAGTAAATGTTACGGACATTGTCTCTTTCAATACTGAGCATAGACTGCTCCAAACGTGCCATGCGCAGTGAAGAAGAGTATACCGAGCGATTGTTATGGCTGAATTCTGATTGTCTAATATTAAGGTCAATCTGGCGTGACCTCCAATGCAGTGTTGTCAGATCCTTAGTAGTGTAGAGTATCGTAGCACGATAAAGGGTCGGATTTTTATGAGACTGATCGTTGTTAGTTGTGGGATAAAGGGTATAAATAGTCCCCACAGATTTTGATCTGGGACTCCTTGAATTTTCTCTTTAGGTAAATCTTTAGTATTCTGTTTGCTTTATTCTGGCCATATAGAACGTTTTTGTCATAAGTAATTTGGACTTTTGGGGGCATTTAAACGGTTGAAGATTAAATATTTAAATTATTGCAAGCTGAATAAAAGAGATTATAATTTTAAATAGATTATCGATTCGTACATAGTTATTATACAATTTGTTGATGAACTTGATATTCTTTAGATCACTGACAGTATACCCTATTGTATCATTTCATTATAATTGGTATAGATTCATGTTTTAAATACTATTGTAAAGAAAAGGAAGTATTGTAAACGAATTAAAGATTCATAAACCGACACGATCTTGTTTACTCTTCAACCTACCAACTTAGTTTTAATTAGTTATTTTCTTTAACATAAAAGGAGTCCACCTTATTTATCACAAATACCGCTGAAAAGTGAAGTCGCTGGCTCGTAACAAAATTAATAGCTTTATAACATCCGGATGCTTAAACCTGGGAGTATGAATAAGTAAGATTCCCGTTTAAACTGAACTTCAGGTCTCACTACACAGTTAGCTCCATTGAAACCCACGGTTGGATAATTATTACGCCATAACAAGTAGTTGTGTGTTCTTCGGTTTTAAATATGTTTCATAATTGCTGACAGATAATGTTTATTGTTGTTGCAGGTGAGATGAACACAGTTTGTAATTAGATTTGCAACTATTAGACGACACTGCCAATAAAATATGACAATTTCATGGGTGTTGAAGAAGACTAGGAATGCTGATCCAAACTCTGGAGTTAAAGCCCAAATTAACCACTCAAATTTAAAAGAAACACCTGGTCAACGTACCATACTTTGTACAGTTGTGTGTGAGCAAATGACTGTGTTTTATGAAAAAGTAACTTTTAGCCTGGAAACTTCCTGTTCGGAATCGCTCAGTAAACTTTATTCATATAGGCCACCATAGTAAAAGTGCACTGTATAGTGAGACCTTCAAAGCGGTGGTTAATTTCCATACACATGTAATAAACATAAAAATGTTTTTTTTGTTTATATACAAATACTGACAAGGTGTTCTCTTGGAAGCAACAAACACAAACAAGAGAGAAAAGTAGCAGACTCGGTTTTATTGAGTCTGTTTATGAGAGGTAATTATAAAATGCAAATCTATCACGCCTCCTAGCACCAGCATAAGCTATATTCTACTTTAAAGCAAACACAGAATGGGCTTGATGATCCTAAAAGGATCAGTAAATATAAAAAATACTGAAAGGGGTAATCCCTTGGAAGCAACAAACACAAAAAAGATAGAAAAGTAGCAGACTCGGTTTTAATGAGTCTGTTCATGAGAGGTAATTTAAAGATGCATCACCTCTCGCGTCTCCTAGCACCGGCTTAAGCGATATTCAACTTTAAAGCAACATGGAATGGGCTTGATGATCCCAAAGGACCAGTAAATAATAACACTACTAATTTGTAGTCGGAGCGACATTTTACGGCCGCCACACAGCACTAAACAAACGCTAGAGTGAATGTCAATAAATACTGAACAGGTAATCCTTGGAAGCAACAAACACAAACAAGAGAGAAAAGTAGCAGACTCGGTTTTATTGAGTCTGTTCATGGGAGGTAGTTATAAGCTGCAACACCTCTCACGCCTCCTAGCACCGACTTAAGCGGTGTTCTATTTTAAAGCAACACAGAATGGCCTTGATAATGAAACATTGTAAGCAAAGCAAAGTAATTCAAGCAAAGTAATTCACGTTTATACAAGTTGTCTTAACTGTGTACTATTTGTGTTATTACATTCCATTATTGAGTAAATAATGTCAATATTACTCGCCTGACACAAATACTATATGTTCAAAATAAAAGTAGTCAAGATCAGAGATCTGTATTTCGAATCTTGCAAATTAGGATTTGTTTTATCATTTCTTACCTGCGTGGGTCGACTCTGGTTGAAAGTTGGCCTTATGTGTTTGTTGTACCTCGTTTCGTTGAAAAGGTGCTTAAGTAGGCAATCAACATCGTCAAACGTATGGCAGTTAATCACCCCAAGAAGCACTAAGAATATAATGGGGCGTATAAGGTACATGTTAGCTGTTACCTATCTTTCACAGGGTACACACACATGAAACTGCTCGAACTGAAAATATATGATAATATAGCTGCATATGTAACCTACAAACTGTTTGTAATTTTAACTTTAGAATCATAAAATATTGTTCATGCACTTAATGTAGGTACATATATTCTTTCGTCTATTTGCTACTATTCAAAATGTATATTCAAGTTATTTAGCTTGTTTGGCACACATGTTTTATTTTAGACCAGATGATTGTTTAAGGAAAACTATACCAAATGGACACAAGCAAGGATTTACGCAAGCGTAAAATAGCTGCCGAGAGAAAATAGCATTATTTCTGGGTAGGAACTGGGAACAAAGTTTAACATAATACAGACCAAGTCACGGGTGTTAAAACAATATTCAAAAAAAAGAGTTGTCACGGAGACGTAAACACGCCATTACCATTTTTTTGTACCAGACACTTTCGTCTCAATTTGTGCTACGCGAATCCTTGACATGCCTTACAAATTGATTACATATTCACCTTTGTAGCACGACGTGCTAAAGTACACATCAGCACAGAAATAGAATTACTCACATGTATGGGATGCGTTTGCGTTTGCGTGCATTACAACACAGACAAACTGTTCATTGCTACCATGTGTAATTATAAAATTGCGTTATCAAAATGAAAAAACTCAAAGAAACTATTCATTACTACCTTACCATGTGCAATTACTAGTCGCTGCCGTTCCGGCAGCGAATGACGCGCTCACTTGATCGCGTTTATTATACTAGTATTCTAATGAACAACTGTTTTCATATGTGCAATGGTACCTGAGAACAGTATATTTATATTGTTATATTAATCCCTGTCCCAATTTGTCACGCAATTTCTGATTCGGTCTAAATATTTGAAAACAGTTCTTGTTTGGGTATGAAGATAATTTCAAAAATAACACTGTCCCTTAATGCAACGCCTCAGTAAAAACATAGTGTTACGATTGAAGATAATCTTATATTGACTCACATATTTTAAATATAAATGTATATGGTTTAATTACGTAGTTTAGTTTGATCACATATATAACCACATACTTATCTGACTTCATTCAATCCCTTGTAGAGGCTGTAAAGCATATATTTTAGTGAAGGTAGATAATGTAGGTATTTGGATTGTCCTGCTAGATTAGCAGTTCTGATGAATGGCTGTTCAGGCTGCAAGTTTGATGTCATCTGGTGCGTTGGCTTGTTTACCTAAGCTGAATGATGTTGGTGCAGTGCCTACATGCTGGCTGTCCATGCAGCAAGCTAATGTCATTTAAGTGTTAGGGTGATGGATGTGCGACCTACTTGCTGGCTAGTTGATGTCATTTGGTGTATCGGCTGATGCTGTGCGACCTACTTGCTGGATGTCCAGGCTGCAAGCTCATGTCATTTAAGTGTTAGGATGATGGGTGTGCGACCTACTTGCTGGCTAGTTGATGTCATTTGGTGTATTAATTGGCTGATGCTGTGCGACCTACTTGCTGGCTGTCCATGCAGCAAGCTCATGTCATTTAAGTGTTAGGATGATGGGCGTGCGACCTACTTGCTGGCTAGTTGATGTCATTTGCTATATTGGCTGATGCTGTGCGACCTACTAGCAGCTGGCTGTCCATGCGTTTGGATGATGGGTGTGCGACCTATTTGCTGGCTGTTGAAAGCATCATTTAGTTCACTGTCTGGCTTAGCTTGCTTAGCAAATGGCTTATGTTAAGAGTATATAAAGGGCTAATATTCTTCAGTTGGGAGTTCTTGGTCAGCGTTTTCCGTCAGAATTATTGAAATACATTTCTTTAGAATGAGCAGAGTTTTAGAGAAGGATAGACTTTTAAAGTGTAACTATAAGAGATTTTAGCAATTATTCTTACTTAAAAGAACTTCGATATTTGGATTATTTTCTCTGACATATTATTTGGAACAGTGCTTAATAACTATTAGAAACGTTTAATAAAAGTCATCAACTATGTGAAAGACTTAATTATATTAACTACGTCCTTATACATCTCATCTACAAGGAACAGATTCCCATTATTACATTTGTGTGGAAATAATATTTAAGTATTATTACTAGCTTACAATCTTTTCGTAATTTCATAACACTGGTGGCAGCGGTGGGCTTTCTAACTTTATTAACTTTTCGTAAGGCAGCGTCCGGATTTCAGACTTTAACACATCTTGGTGGATTATTTTGATTGAAATTTCTGACCATTTTAGAATAAAAGTGAATTAGAAGAAATAAACTGTTTCATCTGTTATTATTTGACAAGTACTAGAATCTGAACTAATCATCATGAAAAGCATGCTATTTTGGATCAGTCTGATTATTTGCGCAGAATCATTGTTTAAAACAAATGAAATTAATGCATCAATCATATCCACTGATACTGGATTTTTGCAAGAAATGTATTTAAACAAATGTCGAAGAGTGGGACTTACGTATTTATGCAAGTTTCAATATTGGTCAAATTATACGTCACTACAAGAGACACAAGTGGAAATACTATTAAATTGAATGATAATCATGTCAAACCTCTAAAGCAACTCCGTTTTAACAAACTTTGGACTTTGATTAATGAACACTGGACTACTCTTTCATGTTTTGTTTCTGTCTATGGGGACTTCAAAATATTGTATTCACCATAGACTAGATTAAATAGTTTGAGGAGATTACTGTCAAATGATGGGCATTTGATCTGCAGTTCTAACGACACCTGTAGACGTATCCTAAGAAATGCATACACTTCTTTATGTAGAGTTTTGACAGTGGTTGTCAATTGGCCATTATGGGGTATTTTTGGACCAGGAGCTTTTCAAGCCCTAGTCCTTAGCAGGCGACACAATTCGAGCATGCTAGAAGCCCCAACAGATCGACACTGACGAAATGTATCACTACGCTAACAGACAGAGCGTTAGCTGTCATTTTGATTGGGTGTTCATTCGCAAAAAAGAGATAAACACATCCCACTCACTCTATGCATATTCATAGGGGCCCTGGCCTTGTGTAGAGAAGAAATAGTTCTCCGGATCAGACAAATACCATCTAAATCGTAAATAAGCTGTGGGAAATGGAAAGAAAATTGAAGAATGTGATGTTTGGGCCTATACTTTCTTCTACTAAGACAAGAAACAAGATGATATATTTTATCTCGAAATATTATAAACCCCGTTTGCACCCCGTACATCCAGCTTTGCAAACCTGGGATAAAGTAGCTCATTTGCATATGAATGTCGAAAGGACCAATGCTTCCGAGCAAAAGTAGTTATTTTTCCAGCAAAAAAGGATAGAGGTAAACATTTGCGATATCAGCGGGAAAATGGAACATCCGGAGAAAATCTTAAAGAAAGAAAGTCTTCGTCAAAATGTTATAATTGCAGAATTTACAAATTGTAGTACTACGCTGTAGAAGCGGCATTTCAGACGCAATAGATTGAACTGCTCATGCGTTGATTTTATGACCCGCGATCACTAGCAATCGAGTGGAGAAGATTTTTTTCGAATCCGACTTTGTACACATATGAATAATGTTGCTCCGAATTAATAAATGATGTATTTTTCCTAAAAGGATAACTGAAACGGCCCATATTTCTATCCGGTGCAAGCGTCGGAATTTAAAAATTACAATCTGATCCCTTCGAACTCAAGAAGACGCTTTCCGCCAGTTTTGTAAAAACAGAACCAAATTCGACACAGAACACAGAACTTATGTTCATAAATGCACTTACACCATGCACACTCAACAGAACTGTTCAATTTCCAACGCCCCTAGTCCATCAGTGCTTTCAGCACTTTGATTTGTTGTTGCAGTTTCACTGAAGACAATGAATATGAGTGTGACATTCCCACATAATGTGCTGTGTTAATAGTGTACAGGCAGAGAATTAGTGTTGTTTTCGGTTTTGGTAATCAAGGACTGAATCACGTAGATGCTGATTATTCCTGAGTATGATAATACATAAGCATTTATGACTTTGTATTTGTTTTGTCATTTGACGTACATGTATAGTGACAATTTACAGAATATTTTTAACAGAGTTCATTTAGTTGTTTTTATTGAATGTATCGACATTATAGTGTTTCGCTGGAAGGCCAATAATGGTGCGTTTCGTGATATTTCGTCTTTTCGTTATGCCTAAGGAGAGCGCCTAAACTTCAAAAGTCCAGTAACAAGGGCTGGTGATATGGCAGTGATCTGTTTGGGATCAATTTTCTTAATTTCCATTTCCATTGTTTATCTGGAATAACTAATTGGTAATGACACTTTCCACAATGGTTAATTGTTGATGCAGGTGGAAATTTAAGAGATGCTGGTTTTGATTGATATACTGGCATGAAGTAGACAGTTGTGTCAAAGATCAAATTTGGCGTCTATGGGTAAAGTTTTAGAGAATGCAAGAAATAGTATTTATTTGTGCGCACTTTGGCACTTCGCGTTTTATGTTCAAAATGTTGTCATTGAAAGTATTTGAAAATGAGGGAGTATAGAGTTGTTTACCTGTATTAATTTTAATTGTCTTATGTTTGTGTTTTACTGGAATTGATTTTGATTTTTCTGGATGTATTCAAGTTAATTTCACCTATTTTTTGTTGTCTTTTCTTGGAATATAGATTCTGTTTTCCTGGATTAACCTGTGTGAAATTCTTATTTGGAAATAATTGTGTTTTCTGTGGATATACATCTGTTTGCTTGGATAAACAACTGTGCAGTTAAATTATAGGGAGATAAAATTCTGTTGCCAGATTAAAGTGTGTGAATCTCTTATCTGGATAAAACTTGTTTTCTTCAAATATGAAATTAGTTTCATGGATTAAGTGTTTCCTGGATTAATTGTTCCCTGGATTAATGTGTATTGTACTATTTCTCGTGTGGATATATTTCAATATTTTGGAATAATTTCAATTCTCTTGCTTACATACATGTATATGAATATATGTATTCAATGTGTTTTCAGCACTATAACAGCTAAAGTAGCATTTCACTTGTGTTGTGGAATTATAAAATTAAGTATCTCTTCAACCCATGCAGTTAAGATTTTGTGCTGTAATTATACATTTAGATTTATCAAAATTTGATTTATTATTAAAGGGGTTGATGCACTATTTTCAAACATGATTTATTTAAACATGTTAAAAGGGCTCTGAAAAATTCGAAAAATGCTGAAAGAAATATCAAAATGCCATGAAAAATAAAGAAGATATGCCGATTGAAAATTTGCAAAGAACATAAATGGAGGCGGCCATCTTGGAACGATGACGTCTGCGCACCTTGTTGCTATGAATGGCATATAGACAAAACACATTTTAAAGCAAACAAGATCGCTGCAAATTGATTAAAAACTAAATATACAGATGTAAAATGTATAAATTGTATGCTTTCTTTTCATTTGCAGTGATTTTCTTTGCTTTAAAAGACATTTTGTCAATATTCCATATATGGTAAAAGGCGCGATGACGTCATCTTTCAAAGTTGGCCGTCTCCATTTATGTTTCTTTGCAAATTTTCAATAGGTCATATCATCTTTATTTTTCATGGCATTTGATATTTCTGTCAGCTTTTTTTCAAGTTTTTTTACAGCCCTTTAACATAAACCTTGTTTGAAAATAGCGCATCAACCCCTTTAAACTAAATGAAGCACTCAAGTCTCATCGACCCACCAAGAAACAAATGGCTGCGGTGTTTGATGTTTCCTAAACACCTATCATTGATTAACGAAATAGGGCCTCCGGTTTGATCCAGAAAGAAGCAGACAGTAAAGGTGTCTGATGTTCCCCAGACAGTGACCACTTATGGCTGATGTAACCCAAATATGTTGGTCCTACCATTCAATGTGGAAAGTAGAGGATGGTAAGTGTCATCTACAAGGAACAGATTTCCATTATTAGATTTGTGTGGAAATAATATTTAAGCATATTTCTAACTTACAAACTTTTCATAATTTCGTAAAAATAGTGTCAACTCTGTTATACTTGTAGTGTCGTATACTTGTAGTGTCGTATCCTTTCCTATTCCTAGCAATTGTCGTCTGTTGTGTATGTGTATTTTAGGTTGACTGTGTTCTGTGAATTCTACTTCTCAGCTTAATGTGTTTACACATATGCTAAATGTGTTTACACATATGCTAAATGTGATTACACACAGTTCCTGTTCGACTTTTATACCTACTTTCATATCAACATTTAACACCAGCCTTACGCAAGGGTGTATACTCTGCGACAAGATGAAGAGGTCCTCTTTTTACGTTTATTCAAATGTAAAACATAGACGTGGTCCCAATGTTTGTATATACATAGGAATAACCATAACTTGTTATAAAAGTGACTGTCCAAATCTGTTCAGCGGTGATTGAAAAGATGTTGAAATAAGTTGAGTATTTTAATATAACAACAACAACAATAACTTTTAATCAAAATACATTATACATGAGAAAAAAGGAGTCACACAGGACTCGTGTTGAGAACTTCATAATATAATTTAATAATAATAATGATAATAAATAAATTCAGCTAGAGGGGTAGGTAAAGAGGGGAAGAACGAATTGATTTATTAATTCAGACGTTCGTACATCTAGGTAATAACAAACAGGAAGTAAACAGACAGCGAGCTGGCAAGTAAGCATGACAGAGACAGAGAGAGGGGGTGGTGGGATGAGGGGGTGGGGGGTGGGGAGCATCAGACAACACAATAAAGAAACAAAGTTCAAATATGATCAACGGCAATGAAATGAAAAATAAGGAAGAAGCGAGTGGGCGAGAAGCAAAAGAGAGAGAGAGAGAGAGAGAGAGAGAGATAGAGGGAGAGAGAGAGAGAGACAGACAGACAGCGAGAGAGAGAGAGAGAGTGACAACAACAGTATAAACAATTTCAGTAGTCGATAAATGATTAACAGCTATATAAAAAATTAAACTTGTAATTGCTGTGGAACGAAATTGCCCAATAATATTGCTCAACAATCACCATGAATAATTGCAACTACGCGTGCTATAATCGCCACAGAGTCGTTCACAGGCCAAGTGATTGCATTGGGACACATACATGTAAAGGTCGTCTGTGTGTTCAAACACGAGACTGGTTCTCGGTGCTACATACGTAATACCGCGCAATGATGTGGACCTGGTAAAACACACATCGGTCAGTGTGTTGCAAGCCACAAGCATGGCGTAGACAATTGTTTATTCGTTTTGTGTTTACCTACAGTGCAGCCAGTGCACGTTGAGCATTGTACACGTTAAACAGAGCAAGATGTCTGTCACATCACGGCATCAGCCGGTCAGCGTACACCCAGGTGAGTATTTACTAGTATTTACAACGTGTTAGTATTTATCGCGTGGTGGTATTGACCTATTGTTAGGTTCATTCATTAGCGTGTACTACAATACTATTAGTGTGTACTAGTAAGGTAGCGCGTAGATCGTAAATAAGAGAAGGCATATAAGCTGGGGGTGGATCTATCGGATCTATTCGTTTTTGTAGTAGTTGTTTCACAGCTGTAATGTACTGCTCTTTTATTTATGTTTTATACGTTATTTTATCCATTATTTATTCCTGCTGCTCTCTCTCTCTCTCTCCATGAATGAATAGTGACATAGCAATACTTCTTGCTATAGTCGAGTTTCAAATTTGTTTTTTTTAAATATATATATACACACATACATACACACATCGGGGTCTTCCACAGGCCATTTAAGAGCATATGCCCCTATCCCTTAATTCTAAAATCTAATTTCCCACAACTCCTTAATTAACCCCTGTCCTTTGATCTATTTGCCCTATCCTTTAACAACACCAATACATCTCCAAAATGCATTAAATCTGTCTATAAATAGTGCCTATAGACTATACTTCTTAAAAATCCTTTCATTTGCAGTTGAAATGTACTTCAAATTGCATGTAAACAAATCATGATCCCTAAACATACTGATCACCCGAAGGGTACATCCGCACCCACCCATGACATTCAAATTTAATTTCCCCTATCCCTTAAATAATTTTTGCGAAGACCCTGCACATATAAATATAAATATATGCATACACATATATATATATATTTGTAGTTTTTGTGTATGTGTGTTTGTTTTTGTTGTTCTTTTGTTCTTTTTTTTGTGTTTTTTTTTGTTTTTTTTTGTTATATTCTGTTTTAGAAAGATTTTATAATAATATTGACAAAGCGGGCTAGTGCTTTGATTTTTTTTTAATGATTGTGTTATTAATTAATAACGGCGGCCAATTTGGATGTGACGCTGATATATTTCACAAACACAATTGATACGTTTTTGCATTTTTTAAACAAATCAAATGTGTTAAGACTTTCTAATATAGTACGCTTTGCAGTTGATACACGTTGACATACAGCGGTGTTGTATGCAATGGTTTTACAATTAATGTTTTAGATTTTATTATTTTCTAAAACATGTTTTGTATCGTATATAAGTATAACGTTGTAAAATAGAATTATAATTTTGAAAAATCGGCGCAGCATATTTAAGCATACCACTTCATGACATATTGCGGAATAAATAGAGATTATTTAACTGTTGCGTGAGATTATTAGGTAATCCTTCACGATATGGCAGGCGTATGTTTTTTTCACGAGCGAGTGGATGCGAGCGGGTGAAAAAAACAATACGCTCGCCATCGAGTGAAGAATACCTCACTAATAATGCTAATAGTATATGCTTCCAACGTTCTAAACCCTCACAAACATATACAGTATGCATATTTGTATACCGTGTGTTAGCCCAAATGGTATGCCATATTCTTACTTTTAGCATATAAACAGCGGTAACTGACATGACATTGTTATATACTGAACAAAAGTAGTTAAGCACGACTTTTTTGGGACATAGCTTAAACATATGAACATTGATATAATTGTTTGAAGATATCAAACATGCTAGGTAAGGATGTGATTTTCAAACCATTGTATTATTTTATTATTTTCTAAGCGAAGTATCAGAATGACCTCCCGCATAATGCTTTGAACACATTTAATGTTTGGCATTGACACTAATTGGCAAATTATTTTTTACTTGCTTTATTATTATCACCGACTTTGCTAAAACATGACTTTGTAGCATTATTATTGACCATATTTATGTCACTTTATCATTGACCCCTTACGTCCTCTGCTTTTAATCTCGTCTATAGAAATGACATGCCTTTTAAGTGCTTAATTTATTTTGCTTAGTATATAAGTGTAAATTCCGTTACAAAATAACTAGTTATTACGCCGAAGAAATGGTTTCAAATGGGACATTTTTGTTGTGGAATTCTTCACAAAATTTAAAAATAAAATACATCCCCAATTCAACAATCGTTTATATGACAGAAAACGTGGTATATTTTACCTGTGTTGCCTTCCACTATATGAAATGTTATCCTTTGTGTCGCTTATAACATACAATTACATTGTAAATGAAATTAGACAGTTAAATCACATCTCGTGAAAAATAAAAACCAAGTATTATACTGTGGTTCCACGATAAGCACTACCGTCGATCTTTTTAAACATTATGATTTTAATCACAAAAAACAAACTATTTAACTAATGCCAAGCAACGCTGGTCAGATCGCTATCAGATAAAGCACGGGATATCAGTTAATGCACATATCAGTATACGGTAATGGAATCAGCTGATCAATCAGATATGTTTAATTGACAGAGTTCAGTGTCGCCGTATCGTTTACTGATCAACATCGACTAAGTGTGAAACAAATAATTTACAAACAGAAAGGCGCGTTTTGTATTAATGCACATATTCCCACATGTGATTATATAGTAGCACATATTCCCACGTGTGATTATATAGTAATGAAAGTCATAATCATTATTTCTGTGTGTTTAATATGCGTCGTTGTTCTGCATGTTTCGCTAGAAAAATGGAGGTGTTTAAGACAATTTTATACCACGAGTTGAAGAAAACAAATATAAGTATTGCTATGCTTCTTTTTCATTATGGCGTCTCAAATAAAAACAATACATATATACATTCAACTGTATTGAGTAACTGTATTAAGTAAGCCGTCGTAACAACAACCAATCTAACCGCAATATTGTTATTGCTTTATCGTGTTCGACTATTTCCACAGTTCTCCTTTCATATATGTTTTTTATCAATACGAAACACATTTACGATAATTGATATTACAACAATGTCTACTTAAAAATTAGGTTGCTAAAAAAAAGAGTATGATAATGGACCTTTGGAAACGGCCGAGCACGACACATACGAAATATTGCAGTTGTACTTCAAAATAAAAGTATTTCCAGTCAACAGCCTAGCCTTGCTTGCCCTTACCGAATCTACATATACAAACATATAAGTGACTTATATGCAACTTATATGAAGCTTATATTTAACATATATGTCGCATATATTTCGCATATAAGTAACTTAATATATATGGGATTATTAGCTGGTAAGTACATTTGATGAATTATTTCGATACTTAGCTGTCATTCGTTTACAAAAGGAAATCCCCTTTAGGCTCAGATAATCATATAAACTAGGTTTATTTATATTATTTATGTGTTGGTATAATTACATACATATATTAAATGGTGTCAAAGAGCAAACATCGTGACTGAGGGATTAATACATCTGTCTACTAACTATGGAGGCATGGGTCTAGTTCATGACATTAAACAAGTCACTTAAATCACAACATTTGGTCCATATGATTGATCCATATGACAGGGCATATTCTGTCTGTTCACAATAGTATGTTAAAGAACCAGATAATCCACTCGATAATATATATTCCTGACTTTATTAATAGTTATATTTTAATATTTTCAGATTGGAAGAAAGAAAAGAAACAGAAATAGACCAGAAAGCATCGGAAAACAAACTGCCTCATCATGGCTGCTACATTGACTCTGTTATCTTGTGTCTTTTTTGGATCTTTAAATGAATAAGCTTTTTATGTTAAGACGTTTCATGTTAAACATTGTTAGCATTCTGTTGGCTTGAAGTTGACCTACTAGTGGAATATATGTCACGTATATGTCACTTATAAATGGCATATATGTCACTTATACGTTTTACATTTAGGCCACTTATATATCACATATAATACATACTGAAAAGTGGATCCCTTGGAAGCAATAAACACACACAAGAGATAAAAGTAGCAGACTCGGTATTAGTGAGTCTGTTCATGAGGGATAATGTAAAGTGCATTGAAACTTCACACAATGGTAGAGGGCAATGGGAGAAAGTACAGAGCACAAGAACCGTAACTCTGTCTTCATTCAAACTAGAGTTATTGCCGTTTGTTATTTTATTTTTATAATTCTTGTCCGGGAGCACAACTTCAAAAGTACTTATGAGACTGCTTTGGAACTTCACACTCACACAAGGATAGAGGGCAATAAGAGGAAGTTCAAAGCGCAAGAACCGTAACTGTCTTCATTGAAACTAGAGTTATTGCCCTTTGTAATTTTATAATTAGAATTCTTATCTGGAGCCTAAACTTTATAACAACTGAAGGTATTGCATTGATAACTTCACAAAAGGCTAGTGGTCAATAATGGGAAGTACAAAGTGCAAGAACAATAACTTTTGTCTTCATTCAAATTATAGTCATTGCCGTTTTGGTTTTTTGAAATGAAACTTCATATAAATGATAGAGGGTAATGAGATTGAAGTGCAGAGTGCAAAAACATTAACTCTGTCTTCAATTAAATTAGAGTTATTGCCCTTTGTAGTTTTTTACTTATAATACTTGTCTGGAGCGTTACTTTAAAATCATGAATGAGACTGCAATGAAACTTAACGCTATAATAGAGGGCAATGAGAGTAAGTGCAGAACATGAGAACCATAACTATTATCTTAATTTAAATTAGAGTTATTGCCCTTGGTAATTTTATACTTATAATTCTTGTCTGGAGCATAACTGGAACCTACTAATGGTACTGCGTTTGAAACCACACAACAATAGAGGGCAATGAGAGGAAGTGCAGAACACAAGAACCATAACTCTATCTTCATTCCAATTAGAGTTATTCCCATGGTAATTTTATACCTATAATTGACGCCGGAGTATGACTCGAAAACTACTAGTGGGACTGCAATGAAACTTCACACAATGATAAAGGGTGTGCAGTCGGCATAAGAACCATAGCTCTAGTTTCATTTAAATTATATTGCCCTTTGTAATACAAAGTTCCCAATTCAGGCAGCTTCCATCAGTTCTACTGATATTCTTGTTACAGAAAGCTCTTATCTCAGAAACCACTTCACAGAATTACATAAAATTTCACAAAAGAAATAATGCCACATGCAAGTAGCACAACTCAGGAACACAATCATATTGTCATGGTTATGTAGCTTTTTGTATTTAGGTAAACTAAAAAATGTGAATACCGTAAAAGCTGATATTTGTTAAACCACCGATTGTAAGGAAACTTCACACATGTATTCGGTATCGATAAATAGCATCCCATGTGTAATTGCATAGCGGAAGCATATTTTGACAATGTTATACCCATTCTTATATCCCTTAGTCGTTGTCGTCGTAACATTCATTCGGGTCAGCTTGTGAAAAACTGTTTACATTAAATTTGTGAAATGTCTCGCACAAAGCCTTAAAACATAACTTGAATGTCTTCAGTGAGAGGATAACCTCTATTGATTTGGGTCAGTAGGTCAACGGTCAATGTAATGATATAATATTATCGGTGCAAGGTGTGCCATCTTAATAAGTCCACTACAGGTTTCTACCGGGGACTATAGTTCATTTTGCTCGATGTTCATCATTCCGTCTGACCAGTAACTTAATTTATCATTCCAATAATATTGTACACAAAGTTCACCATTTTGAAATGGAACACCAAATTAAATGCATCTATTAAATGTATATACGAATGGAAAAAAAATGGACTTACTGCATTACTGTTGATTCATACATATGGCAAACAGTGTATCCACCAAATACACGGCACTCTATATAATTGTATATTACAATCATCGGCTTTGCTAGCTGCAAAGAGTTTAATACGTCAATTAAATAGAGAATAATAAATGAGAGATGTGGTATGAAAATAAGCATGTTTTATTCTATTTATCATATACTTCAGCAATGACTTTGGTGAACTGTCAGCTATAGATAACTCACTACGCTGTTTTCCAGGGAGAAATAAATGTAATAGATATATCTAGTCCATTCTGATGTGTTCATGTTTGTCGCGTAAGTGGTACACAACATTTATTTGTTTCACGAAACTTGTTTTAAAATCAATGTCACTGAATTTTAAATTGTCTAATCACGAAAATAAATGGTCGTAAGTGGTTATTTCACCCACGGATAATGATTCCATAGCCAATAATCTGGCAAGAAAACAAGATGGAAAAAAAATGAAATGAAAATGCAGACGACCAACCATACGCGTGACAAATCGTATACATTCGTAACTAATCGGTAATTTCCGTGTCATTCCTGTAAAAGAAACGAGATGATATATGGCTTTTGTTTTTCCCTTTATTGCACCCGTGTGATAAACCTTTATTGGCCGACAACTAAATTCTGATTGATATGACTAGCTAGGTCTATGTTGTATTGTATATTTTATAGGCAAGTATTTGATACATATCGTTAATGCTAGATGCAATCGTCGAGCAGGAAGTATGACATTAACTAGGCGCAGTCATTCACTAGACGCAGTCATTCACAACATTCAAAAACACTTATTACAGAATATATAAAGACTTATAAGGGCTGCTAACGCCACATAGCATAACATTTCGAAGTTGATTTACATAAACATCGGTCACCTGAATGAAAAAGTCGAGTTGCACGTACACCAAGCTTGAAAATAGCTCATTTGAAAATAAGTAGGGTTGTGTACTGTTGATTTTATTAATATTGAGTTCTGCTCAACCCGGGGCTAGAGGGCGTGAGCGGTAGCCAGCACATTTCACTACCGCTCATGAACAGTCTCAATCAAACCGAGACTGCAATATTTCGTATGTGTCGTGCTCGGCCGTTTCCAAAGGTCCATTATCATACTTTTTTTATAGCACAGTGGCGTTGCTTGTGCAGTGTGGCGGCAGTAAAACGTCTCCGCGCGCTTGCAATCAGTACTGTTATTCATTCGATCTTTGGAGATCACTGAGCCCGATACTTATATTTAGTTATCGGTGGTACATTTTCAATTTCTTTTGTTTTCTTACTTAATTTTTGATTCGGTGGTTCCACTACTCCGACCTATAAAAGGCTGTGGGTATTGTTTAACCACTTATAGGATATGTTGTCTGCTTTTTAATTTAGTCTTTTGGCTGTTACTTGTGATACGCAGGCTTCATAACTGCTGCTCCCAGCTAAATTCCATTATTTTTATTTCGCTCTTCGGGGCATTTAATTTATTAGATACTGGGACCATACGCCGTACGACATGGGGAAGCGTATAACTCCATGTCCACCGCCGTATGCATGCCATCTTTGGGATGGTTAAAATTGTGTACTGCTGATTTTATTAATATTGAGTTCTGCTCAACCCGGGGCTAGAGGGCGTGAGCGGTAGCCAGCACATTTCACTACCGCTCATGAACAGTCTCAATCAAACCGAGACTGCAATATTTCGTATGTGTCGTGCTCGGCCGTTTCCAAAGGTCCATTATCATACTTTTTTTATATAAAATATTGACGTGTACAATAAAAAAATCCATATTTGACACTTCATTGTATAACGATATTTTTGTTTTCCATCTACATTTGACATTTTGATCTTTGTTTTCTGTTTTTGCTTTACTTTAACAGATATATTGTTCAGGATCATACATGAGTGGCTAAATATTATTGACTTTAATAAACGAATTTGCTAAAATGATAGGATACGAGACTCTTTACCTTGTATCCAACGAGTTTATTAAAGTCAAACATACACAGTCACGAATGTAAGATTATATTATTCACATTTCACCACTATTTCAATACAGTACAGCATTAATATAAGTATCTCTACTTGCTAAAGATAACGTTTGTGTATAAAGGGCCATAACTTTGTCAAAAATCATTCAACCTCAACATGGCGATGACATAAGCAACACGGTTTGATACTGATCATCTCTGCCATGTTTCGCTGAAATCTGGCCAGAGGTTCAGGAGAAATAGTCTGTACAAATTTAATGTTTTAAAACATTTAAATTGCCATAACTCGGCAAAAATTCATTCAACTGGAACACGGCAATGATATGCGTAACTAGGCTTCGTACTCATCATCCCCGCCAAGGTTCGTTTAAATACAGCCAGGAGATCAGGAGAACTAGTCGGGACAGAGTTTGTGTATTAAAACCTTACAAGGGCCATAACTCTGACAAAGTATCATTCAAACGTAACACGGTGATGACATGCCCATCTAGGCTTGGTACTCGTCACCAGTAATTCAGAAGAGACAAGGCTGGACAAAGTTTGTGTATTAAAACCTTTAAAGGGCCATAACTCCACAAAATTATTCAAGCGGAACACAGTGACGACATGTACAACTAGGCTTGGTACTGATCATCCCTGGAAAGTTTTGCTGAAATCCGGTCAAATGAAGATTATATCGCCTTCACGAGGCAAAACACAGCTTATTTGAACTAAATCAAGAGCCATAACTCCAGTGTTACTAATCCCATTTGGTTGGTTTTCCTATTTTTACGAGCTTCATTACGTGGTCCCGCCTTAATTCCATTAAGCGATGGGAAAGCTTATATTAGCAGAATTTTATAATGGATATTTCGACAATAAATCAGATTTAAACCTTCTTTTTTTTAACTCAGAAATGTGATAACCTATTTTAAATTACCTATTTAATGTTTTAATTTTGCAATATGCACACTTTTTAAGCCGAAATTAAGGTTTTATTTCATACCCATGAAAACCCCGTTTTCGCTTCTTGGAGAAGGAGTTGGATGGGTATGAAAGTTAATACTCGGACCACGTAATGTTCATTGATAGTAACAATCTGGTAAAGTTTGGTAAAGATCGGATGAAAAATGAGGTCCTATCGTCTTTATGAGACACAAAACAGCATTTTTAACTAAATAAATGCCATAACTCTGGTGTTACTGGTCCGATCTGGCTGGTTTTCAAACTACACTGAGCTTTCCTTGATATCAAAAATCTGGGAAACATGAAGGCCCTATCGTGTTAACGAGGCCAAATTATAGCATATTTCAGAAAATCAAGCTACATAACTCCGGTGTAAATGGTCCGATCTGGCTGGTTGTCGAACTCGTTCCAGTTTTATTGATATCAACAATTTTCTAAAGTTTGAAAAAGATCGGATGAAAAATAAGGCCCTATCGTGTTTACGAGGCCAAATTATAGCATATTTCAGAAAATCCAGTGTAAATTATCCAATATGGCTAGTTTTCGAACTTGTCCGAACATTCATTGAATCTGGTAAAGTTTGAAAAATGATTGATAAAAAACGAAGGCCCTATCGCGTTAACGAGACAAAATATAGCAAATTTTAACTGAATCCAGGGCCACAACTCCGGTGATACCGGTCCGAACAGGCTGGTTTTCAAACTCATCTGAGCTTTCTTTGATATCAACAATCAGGAAAAGTTTGAAAAAGATCGGATAATAAGTGAAGGCCATATCGTGTTGAGGAGGTCAAATTATAGCATATTTCAGAAAATCAATGGCCATAACTCCGGTGTAAATGTTTCGATCTGGCTGGTTTGCGATCTCGTTCGAGCTTTCATTAATATCAACAATCTTCTAAAGTTTGAAAAATATCGGATGAAAAATGAAGTCCTTTCGTGTTAAGGAGGCCAAATTATAGCATATTTCAGAAAATCAAAGGCAGTAACTCCGGTGTGAATGCTCCGATCTGACTGGTTGTCGCACTCCTTCGAGCTTTCATTGATATCATCAATCTGGAAAAGTTTGAAAAGGATCGGATAACAAGTGAAGGCCATATCGTGTTGAGGAGGTCAACTTATAGCATATTTCAGAAAATCAAGGGCCATAACTCCGGTGTAAATATTTCGATCTGACTGGTTTCTCTAACTCGTTCGAGCTTTTATTAATATCAACAATCTTCTAAAGTTTGAAAAATATCGGATGAAAAATGAAGTCCCTATCGCGTTAACGAGGCAAAATATAGCAATATTAACTAAATCAAGACCATAACTCCGGTGTTACTATTCCAAACGGGCTGGTTTTCGAACTCGTCCAACCTTTCATTGATATTTTATCAACAATCTGGTAAAGTTTGAAAAAGATCGAATGAAAAATGAAGGCCCTATCGTGTTAACGAGGCAAAAGTTAACGGACAGACTACGGACGACGGACGGATGACGAAAAACACGCCATCCCATAAGCTATGCTGGCCTTCGACCAGTAGAGCTAAAAACAACACATTCAAAAGACACCAAGAATGTACTCAACCACTTAGCGAATAATGGGTAAGGCTAGACATATTGAAAACACAAATATAACGCTGCAGTCCTTTCACGAGTTATATTATCGTCACCACTGGGTCCTCAATATGTCATTATACAATCAAATAGGAAATCCTAGTGGTATCAACAAATAAACATAATGTGCGTTTGCAAAATAGTCAGTCAAGCAAGATGACAACATGTTATCGTTATCAATTAGCAAGCAGAGCTGCCATGTGTTATAACATTACTTAAATTATTTTGTTATGTGCCAATATGCACAAGGTTACAACAATGACCGCTGCCTTGACAAGATTTAAACACACGAAATACATTTTGTCCAACATCATACATACATCTGACCAGGAACCATTGCCGATATCGTGTTGTTGCATAGCCTCTGTTTCGACAGTGTTTATGGTTTCATTTCCATTGTCCTCCTTGAGATCATTTATGTTTTCAACAGAGTCGTCTGTTTTGAAAGTTTTCGCATTTCTGAACGTTTGTGCTCTACACATTGTGTATACAGTCATTTGTGACAATATTTTTGGGATTTTGCATTGCTCGGTGGTTAGTCTTGACACGCGAACTAGTATAACACTCCACAAAACTCCTAACGTTGTTACAGTACTGCCGAATATCATCAGATATGAACTCATAGAAATTGTTATTGAATCTCTAGGTAAAGTTGCTATTGTAGCCGTACTCGTAAAAACGTATGACAAGAAAACAGTTATTGCAAAGGAAAGTCTTTCTCCGGAATCCACGGGTACCAAGCACGATACCTCGCAGAGAACCAACAGTAATATAATTGGAAAGTAGCTATGTAGCAGTTCAAACGTAGGTCTACGCTTTACCGTTATGCTGTTGATAACAAAAGACAATACCATTGATGTGGACGCTACTGTGTGTGCCTTCGTGCTAGATTCCGTGTTTTCGACGGTCCATTCATTGTTAACGACGTATATGGACATATCAATTGTAAGATATGGGGAATGTAACATAACATCATGCATGTCATAGTTGGAACATGTTATTTCAAATAAACACACATGGGAATCAAATGGCCAAAATACCGTATTTGTGTTACACTTTGTCTTAGCATACCCTGCAGTAAACATTGTAACCAAACCACTATTTGTCACAAATGCAGGTAAAACTAAGTTTCCGATAGAAACGTCGTCTCCTGATGACCCACTTGTTAACATTAACTCAGGTTTCCAGAACAGATCTCGGGGTAGAGTCAGTTGTAATATATCACCGAATTCAGACGCATTCCAGACTAAAAGCTCGTCGTACCATGTGACTTGCAGTATATGCCTTGCTACTATATATCCCTGTACAATGTTTACTTCTTCGATTGATGATATTTGTTGCGAAATGTTAACCTGAAAACGAAAAGAACGTTTTGAAATAAACATTGTTTAATGTTTCCATCTTTTAGAAACAATGTTTACATTTAAAGGACACAACTAGTCCGTATGCAGCAAAAAAAAAACCAGCTGCAATTTACTTGCACAATCTAGAGAGAAATATAACTGGACGCAGAATTTCATTTAGTGGGTGTATGCAGGCTGAAAAGGTCGGCAAGCCACACGCGTGAGAGAATGTTTACCGAACACTAACCATCGAATATTCAGTGGATCGTATTTTTGATTTGGTATTGAGCAAACGATTTTATGTATTGCTTATGTTTAAAATTCGAATTTTGTATTATAATTTATAGGAAAGAATGGGCTGATTTGTTTATTTGGATTTTCAAGCCCATTCTTTGTAATAATTAAGGAGAAACCAGCTTAAACCTCAGACCTTGAGAGGTTTTTCACCTTATATTACCTCTTATGAACTCAATACAACCGAATCTGCTACTTTTCTCTATTCATTTTGTATTGACATTCACTCTAGCGTTTGTTTAGGGCTATATGGCTGCTGTAAATAGTAAGCCCCGACTACAAATCAATAGCGTTATTACTTACTGTTCCTTCGGCATCATCTAAAGCCCATTTTTATGACTTTAATGTAGATTATTGCTTTTGCCAGGATTAGGGGCTTCATCTGTGTTGCACCTTATATTTTCTTTCATGAACAGACTCAGTACAACCGAGTCTCCTACTTTTCTCTATTGTTTGTGTTAACTTTGTTATTTCCTTAGGCTCCTCTGTTCGGTATTTATTGATTATCGTCTAACTTAATGTTATTTTTTTTCAATAACCGATTAAGCAAGCATACGATTTTGACAACATTAACGTCAATGTTGTTAACAGTCGTTGGCATTAGTTTAACTTTATTTATTTTACATATAATATAACGAGAACTTATTTAATCTTTCGTGAGGACTTCCTGTGTAAACTAGTACTAAGAAAATGCAGATAAAATGTCTTGCTCAGGGACACAACACATATGGGTATGGCGGGAATCTAACCCCAACCCTTCCATCCTGGTCCGACGCTCTACCATTATACCACAGCGGTGCATCACTTTACGTCTTTGGCATTATAACTACACCAGAGCATGCCCCCTTTTCATAAGAATGCAGGGTAGTATAATGTTTATCTTTTACAAAATCTGTAATATATTGTTTTTAAAATTGCAAAAAATACTTGATTCGATACGACGTCGTGTTCCACTAAGAAAATGAGATGCAAAGGTTTAAAGGTGGTTCACTTTAGTTGAACGTTTGATGCTTTTTAGATATTTTTCTTACTGTTAATGTTGAAGAGACGGTATCTTATACTGAGTGTTAAGTGTTACAAGTATCCTTTATGTTTTACTGAATTGACTGAACATGAATGTAACGTTTGATGTTTGTCTTCAATCTTGCCTTGTCGTTAATGGTACATTCTATTTTGCTCCTGCGTAAGACAATAAGCTGAGTACTTGCTTTGTGGATTTACATACTTGTTTAGTAACTTAATATATGCATGCTCATCTTTGTTTTTTATTCATATTATTCTCTAATGCTTCCTAGTTTGTTATCAAATATAGCCCGGCGGGGATGTCCATGTGACACTGTCCCATTTATTTGTGACGACAAGCGAGTAAGATTGATACGACCAAGAAATACAGCGTGTTTCTTTTACTTTTGGGGATAGTGGGTTGGGGGCCTTTAGAGGGGGAAAAATCGATGTGAATTGGAAAAAGATGGAATTTCGACAATGTTAAAATAAAGAAGATAGTAGTTTGTTTTATATGTATTAAGCCGCAGTTTTTCATTAAAACTAAACTTACATCAAGAACATGTTTGATGGACATGTTATGGGTGGTCAACTAAGAAACAACATTTAAAAGTAAAAACAATTAAAATGGGAGGATTTTTTTCTCAAAAAAGGGGAAAAAATACGATTTCTTGGGGGAATTTGGCCGAATTTCGCCAAATATTTTGGGTAAACAAAACAACACTAAATACTATCATTTTGTTTTTAAATATAACGTATAATATAAACACTTGTTAAATATTTTATAAGTTGTGTTTACGGCGGGTTTTTATATATTTTTTAATTTAATACATGTTCATATGTAGTACTTTGTGTAAGCGCCATGAATCTGCGAACTCTTTGTGTTATTATTTGTTGGTCAATTTAAATAGAAGGAGAAGGTCTGTATTCGAACATAGTCCATGCTTCGTTTTAAAAAAAAAACTTCAAATTTGAAAATTTGTTTTTGCATCAAATGTCAAAACTAGTTTTGTAATGAACTTATAAAATGCAATAAACTTAAAAATATATATATATGGACCCACAAGTTACATTTTGTTGACACTTTCACACTCAGTCACTCATAAATCGTAAATCGGGTAAAGTGCGCGTACGCGGTGGACCTATGCGCATGTCAGTAGATAAAACCATTACACATATTGTCATCAACGCAGATTATTGATATTGACTTCGAGATTTGACATTAAAAACTATTTATCATTTGAAATAAATACAAACAATGGTATCCGTAAACGTGTTGTTCATTTCCTATCCAGGGTTGTTAACAGTTGATAACTTGATATTCATTTTATTAAACTATCCACTATAAAAGTACATATAAAATTGGAACAGAAAAAGTAGCATTCAAGGATCACAGCCAACAAACAAATACACACATAAACAAACAATAAATAATTCCAAAGATCAATAAAATGATATAACATCATCACAAACAAAAAAAAGGGTGAAAATATGTGTACCGCCTTGATGGTTTAAATCAGGTTCTAGGATCACCAAACCTTACACTTACCATAATGTCATTCCAATAAAACGGGACAGTGTAAATAAAGATATCACCACCGGGTTATATTCTCTAACAAACAAGGCAGCATTAATATGCAATATAGTATAATACAGAAATAATCATGTATATATGCATTTAAAAAAACAGAAAAATGTCATGTTTGTAAGGTTATCATGCTATCGATAGATGCAATACGTGTTCTTACCTGCGATGCTTGACTTTGATTAACAGCTGGCCTGATACGTGTGTTGTACCTCGACTCATTGAACAGATGTTTCTGTAGCCGATCAACGTCGTCAAATGTATGACAGTTAATCACTCCATATAGCACTAGAGTTATAATGGTACGAATAAAATACATTTTAGCTTGATCACGATTAAGTATCTTGTGTTTGATTAACACTATTATATTTAGTTTGAGTATTTGTTGTCAAGCACGAATTTATTTTCCCATCTGTCCATATTCACTCCTGCATTGTTTGCTACTGATACAAATCTGACGAAAGCGCTTAAACAGAAATCACGTGACATTAATGCAGATATGTAATGGGAAAAGCCGATCAATCAACTGTAGTACATTCTAACAATTGTCGAGATTTATTAAATATCCCTAGAGTGTTTTGTTAATAAAAGAAAAACGATTAATAATTAATGTGTTTCTTCCCGTCTTTGCTCAGTATCATTACATTTCATGATCTATGGGTTAACATAATAATATTTTAAAATTTAAAGTATTGTTAGTCCTATGTAAACCATTATTTTACTCTTTAATTTACAAAAACAACATACAATTTATATATGAACACATGTTCATACTTAATGCACACTTTTCGGTGATCAACAATTCCAAACAGTGCTTAAAATAAACTGTAAGCAAAACAAGACCTCAGTCTGGATGTCTTGAGGTATTTCAAACCGTGTTTGTTGCAGTCAAGTGTTTCGTTGGAGCTCTAGTGCTCATGAGTTAGTGTGAATTGTTTAACGGCTCATTAACACAGTATATGTGCCCACAGAGAGATATAGGAAGATAGAGGGGGATACACAGGAATCCGAGAACCTGCCTTACTCTTGCAAACGAATATATATATATGAGTCTTTAACGTGCTCGGAGGATAACTCCGACGATAAACGGCACTATCCAGTTTACTCTCCTTTTCGACTGACAAAACTAAAGGAAAATGTAATGCCCAAGAATACACCGGCGAAACTCAATGGCACTGGTAAAGCTCAAACTCAAATCCTCCATTTTCAAGTTCACTGGTCCACGTTAGCCTCTTGTATTACTAGTGTGAATATAACACTATTTGTATTTAGTGTTTAAAACCCTAATCATGAAAAAACGAATGAATAGTTATCTTCTTCAGCTGGCATGCTATTTAGTTTCAATTAACTACTTATCCCAATTATATATGCAGATAGAGGCCCGATTACGGTTTGTTTCGTGATATTGCTTATTTCCCGCGTATTGCATTTGCGGATTGGGGGAAATAATTTCCAACTCTCCGGGCCACGGAAGAGCTTAAAAATCCCTGATTATTGGCATATAAACATCATTAGCTAAAACAAACATTTAATTCCTCCCTAATATATATTTATAGTCGTATTTGTCTTTAAGCAAAAAAAAACATTTGATAAATAAGTTTATTAATGCATCAACAATAAATGTATTCCTTGTGACCATATGTTCTAATTATTTCTTGTTTATTGTTTATTATCTATAAATTAAACGCTTATGTAATTAATGTATCCAAATAACCTTAAACAAATATGTAATTTAAATATTTTTATTTCTTTCAGCTGGATTAATCTAATAAGTTTTCTTTTTTGATTGCATGTATTATGAGATATTTTATGAAAACCGTTTTTAATTCCACAAAAATCTTCTTACATGTATGTATGTATGTATGTATGTATGTATTTAGTAATGACGAAAGCGCTCGAGTATCCATTATAGACTGTATTAACACCAGCTCAGACGATTTGTTTTATTAGTTTTATAGCACTGTAAAATGACACATTTTTACATTATATTTTAACAAAATTATCTGTCATTTAATATCCTTTCTGGAGCTAGTCTTTGAGAACGGTAATTCCCAGATACTCCATATCAAGTTTCCGATAATTTGTTCACCTCTAATATTGAAAAACTGTTAAGTTTTCACGTAAATTTACTAATTCATGCAAATTTACTTCTACGTCATTAATTACATGAGCTCATAGCCAGCAATGTAAAACACATCTTTACTTTATAACAAACAAATACAATAGGACGACAGATGCAAAAATAATAAAACTGAGTAAACAGTAACTGTGGACGGCGAATGAAGTAATATAAAACATTCAATATCGTATGCAATATGCAACTGCATTTTCGTAGAACGTTATTTGTGTTTCAGTTCAGTCTCACTCGACATATGTTTCTGTCTCAAACTCTGTAGCTCTGGTTTATTATTGGTTACGCATTGGGAATTCTTCTATTGAACGGACTAATAACGACAGAAATAACTTTTAGATTTAGATCTATAATATTAAAAGAGCTGGTAGAGTATCAAAACAGTTTTATCCGTATGGTTTACGTCAACATGCTTACCTGCTTATGTTAAGTATTAAATCAGTTATACATGTAGTATCGGTTAATTTGGTTTATGAGATCAAAGACTACATCCCATACAGGTTTTCTTTCGAAAAATGGGATATAATTCAAACGTCATCGGTCAGGAATTAGGATAGTGCAATTCAACGTAATGCTTCCCCTTTAGAAGGTAGTTAATACTATTACGTGAATTAATAGCAAGAACATATGTTTGATTATCACACTGTACAAAGGAGATATTTGTCATACATTTAGTTTTTATGTTTCCTGATTGATATATTTTTAACAATAATTGTTAGTAGAAAGACTGGTTAAAACACGTTTTGTATAGTGCCGTTAACGTTGTTATTTTGTTACCCACATGTTAACACTTACAAAGTCTGTAGGTACAGCACGGTTTGATTCAATTTATTCTCTGACATACCAAGTATTCGTCAAGAGGTTTGTAAAATGGTTTATATAAGTGACATATAACTATTCGATCTGTCGATTATATTTGTTGCAAAATATTGTACTATATTCCCATTTCATAATCATGTTTTTAATTTGATTTGTTGAAACCAGTGAATATTATACAATTATGGACTTTTCAGCTGTTATACATGATGTGATATGCACCAAAAAAATCATTATTGACCGAGGCGATAGCCGAGGTCAATAATGATTTTTTGGTACATATCAACATCATGTATAACAGCTGAAAAGTCCATAACTGTTTTATTATATAACCCTCAATTTACAATTATATAAAACAGGTCAATATCAAAAAAACAATTATATAAAACAGGTCAATATCAAAAAAACAGGTCAATATCAAAAAAACAGGTCAATATCGCTAGATATTTTTTCTAAAAAATTACTTTTTAGCCAATGAAAACGCGTCTATTTATAGGTTATATAATAATACGTTGTATGACCCTCGCTGTAAACCGAATGCGAAGGTTAATGTAAATTCAATAGTATGTTCAGTGGTTGATTCATTTACAGCTCGTCACTACGCTTTCGTCTTTGATTGTGCGATGACCGGTCAAAGTGTGGACTCGACGAAGACCTCTATCTAAATCCTGAGACGACGGTAACGTATGATGCTTGTCTCTAATCGTGTCCAGTCCTGTCCTTAATGGTTTATTCTCTTGTTGCTCTGGCTCGAGCGAAATCATTGAATACTTCATTTGTGGTTTTCTATGTGTTTGTTATATTCATATATACATGATCATTTTTGTGTTGTTCTTATATTGCCTATTTATGCTGCCTTATGTATTATCCTTATGTATATTTCTTTATTTACACTGTCACGTTTAATTGGAATGACAAGAGGGTAAGAGCACGAGATTTGGTGCACCCTAGAACTCGGTTTATACCTCCAGCACTGTGTTTTACCATTCAAGGACCACAGTCAACCAAAACACGCATACAAAAAGTAACGGTCAGTGATAAAATGCCGCTTTGAGATTAAACAAGATTCTACGGTGCATCAAATCTTACACTTTCCCTACTCTGTCATCCCAATAAAATGCGACAGAGTCGATCAAGAAATCCCCACCACGCTATATCCAGCAACAAGATAGACCACATTAATAGGCTATATAAGTATAATATAAAGATGATCATTTATATATATATAAAAACACTGTTTAACAAGTTTAATAAACGTAGACATTAAAGTCGAACAGGAAATGTAGCATTCATAGACCACAGTCAACCAAAAAAACACGCATGTTAACAAAAAACAATCAAAAAGATAAATAAAAGGCAAGATATATGAGACCGCAAACATGAAAGGATTGACAATAGAACTACCACCCCGGAATGGCCAGTAGCCAAAATGTCCACTGGGGTTTTAAACCAGGTTCTAGGGTGCACCAACCTTCACTCTTATCCTAATGTCATCCCATTAAAACCATACAGCTTAATAAAGAACTCGCTGCCATGATATATCCTCTAACAAACTATGCAGCATTAATAGGCAATATAACACAAATATGATTATGTATATATGAATGTATAAATATAAGCCTAGAAAGTCACAAAGCAAGTACTCAATAGCCCATTTCACCGATACTTCGGAAATCTCCGTACAGTGTTCGCAATTTCAGTCACACGGCCCAAAGTCACGTGACTTCAAGAACTAATCAGATTCTGGTAGTCACAGAAGTATCAACACTCACAAATTAACTAGTTTCATTGTTTATATATATAGTTAATGTATGCGTATTTGTTCGCTAAAACACCGCAGTCATTAGTGACTCATTCCTTGGAAACTACATCGGATTTTAAGGCTACACGAATACGTGTTGAATTGAGTACATTGGAGCATGTGCGCGTAAGTTGGAACCGGTGTTACGATAGGAATATTCATGGTTTTCTGACAATTCCATTTTTCGATTGTATCAACAAACACGCTTTAATATTTGTTGTTCCAAACACATTTAATATTTGTTGTACCAAATATTTGTATATTTAATAACATATATCTCTCATGCGTTCCAGTTATAGTCTGACATTTAATAACAGTTTTGTATTGTTTTTAATTCACATTGGGCACCGTTATGAATATTTAATGTGCTTACCAGCGTTTGATCATTCGACCTATTTGGTTACTCGGATATAGCCATGACAGAAGCCAGAACATCATTGTTTTCTGACAATTCCTTTTTCCGACTGTATCAACAAACACGCTTTAATATTTGTTGTTCTACAGTACCAAACACATTTAATAACATATATCTCTCATGCGTTCAAGTTATAGTCTGACATTTAATAACATTTTTGTATTGTTTTTAATTCACATTGGGCACCGTTATGAATATTTCATGTTCTTACCAGCGTTTGATCATTCGACCAATTTGGCTACTCGGAGATAGCTCGTTATTGTGAAATGGCAGAAGCCAGAACAACAAGGGAATAAACCATTATTGGTGACAAACATCGAACGTTACCGTTTGACGTGGTATTTAACGGCAGAAAGACAAGAAAAAAATAGAAGTCAATGGTTAATATTATTAGGATGACAGAACATTCAGCGCCATTAATGCCATTAACCATTAACAATATAACTAATTTGGAAAATTTGAACGATTGTTTTTACTATTTAACCAGTATGTAGCCTGTCTGTAACCAGTCTGTAACCAGTCTGTAGCCTATCTGTAACCAGTCTGTAGCCTGTCTGTTCGGTGAAATGCAGCACATAATACATATAGTTGGGGCAGGTCTATAGTTATTCAATCAATTACGAGAAGCGTATTGCTCAGTAACAGGCTCTACTGCGTATCCTGTTTACGCTAGCTGTGGGTTTACTAGTAACTTTACCTTTTCGAGGTAGAGTGTCAATAGTATTACAGCTGAAAACGATGTAGTACAAATGACTTGCGAAAGAAGAAAAAATAAGCAGAAGAGTGTTTATTAGCCCCGTCAGAGAACTGCCTGGGTTGATTTTGCAAGAGATTCATCGTTTTTAAAACTCAACTCACACAATGATTATACTTTTTGAGAAATATAACATGACGACAATTAATTTATAATCTATATTTGTTTGGTAATAGTACTGTCTGGCAAAACAACAAGAAATTCTTCAAAACTAGAGATGTACGCTACCAATATGATAGGTATAGCGGGTATAGAATATGACCCTGCAAATCCAGCTAAAAGTAAAGGGGTAGGACCCGCCTCCATTCATGAAGTTGTCGTTATTGTTTGTCATGTTCATTACAGTTTTTCATCATGATCATATGTATGTGAGTGTGGAAAAAATGGGTGGGCCTGGTATGTTTATTCTTGGTTGGCGTCATAATAACCTATCTTGTGTTGGTTCTCCTGAAAACCCAATTCAAATCAAATTCAATACAAATATATGATAACCAGAAAAGATCGTTCCAGCGGAGACAATGTTTTAAAGGGAGTGATATTTTAAATATAAGTTAGATTTGGAGCAAAGTTCTATAAAATATCCATCTCACAAACTGGTATTACAAACACAACGCAACACCTATAGTTGGTGATAGTATAGAGTTTTATTGATCATTAGTGCTCTAACTTAATTAACATTTCTAAAAGAAACGCTAAAGAAACAATCAAACAAGAAGAAAAACATTCGCATAATGCAGTCGTACCGTATATATAACAAGTACAGTGTAACACGTCAACATCACAAAGGCTGACAATTAGGGTACTGCCATGGAACGATCTGTGTAAAAAAAAGACGGCTGTACTTTAAATCGTAGCATATAGTGCAGCGAACCTAACTTTTACACTTTTGACATCCCTATATAAAAGCAGGACAGTTGAAATACAGCTTCTCTGCTAGTATCGATATTCGTTATCCTCAAACACGTCCATTCACAATTATCCGTCTACATTCTTAAACGTTTCGTCAGTAAAGTAATAAATCTAAACAAGCAAATTATCCATCCAATTTAAGTGCTTCATCCACGGTGATCTTAAAATATCCCAGTTTTGCTTCACGCTGGAAGATATATTTTCGCAAATTCGTTCAAAATATGCAAAACAAGATTCCCTTCAACCAGAATGTGTCTCAAAAATGACAGGTATATCTCTTGCTTGTCGTTATTTGCCCAAGTGAAGTCACTCCGAATAGTACCAGCCTAGCATTTGATGCTTTGCTCTATAATACAATGTACATTCCCCCTTAAAACGAATCGTGTATCCGATTAATATTATTAAATCATGTTTTCTTCAATAGACCAGCCATTACACAGTCTCAAGCGGAACCACACTAAGCGGCAGTGTTACAATTTCACTTTTACCTTACAAGTATTGGAATTACATTTAAACATGATTATAGCCTTTGTTTGATGTCTTTAAAATTTGAATATATAAACATGATAAAACATCAGTGCATCTTGGAGTATTCATTCAGTAGGAATGGTAAACAAAACATATTATACTATGTGTTTCCATAACGGATTATCCACGTATTTAACTAGTATATAGAGTTTAATTACCAGTGTTTTTGAGATACGGGAAATATCTCCCGAGGAAGAGAAATGGCCCCGATATAAGAACGAGTGCGGAGAACGAGTATGATCACTTTCATACTATCTTTGTTAAACTTGATAAAAAGTTTATCAAAAGAGGTTATGACCCTATCATTTTGCCACGTACTGCATGCTTGGTGGTGGACCCTTTTACAGTTCGCCACTATGCTTTCCTCTTTAATTGTACGATGACCGGACAGGCTGTGGACCCTATGAATACGCCTACCTAAAGCCCATTGGGACGGTGGCGTCTGATGTTTGTCCATGTTCTTTCTTGTCGTGCCCTTAATGGTGTATTCTCTTACTGCTCTGGCTTCTTCCAAGTCATTGAGTACCTTCATTGTGGCTTTCTAGGCTATTGTTTTTTTGTATTATATTTACACGAGCATATTTGTGTTTTACTTATATTGCCTATTGATGCTGCCTTGTTGGTTAGAGTTTAGATCATGGCGGGGATTTCTTTATTTACACTGTCCTGTTTTAATGGGATGACAGTAGGGTAAGTGTGAGGTTTAGTGCACCCTAGAACCGGTTTAAACCCACATTGGCCTACTTTGCCACTGACCGCTCAAAGGCGGTAGCCCTATTGTCAACCCTTTTGTGTTTGTGATTTCGTTTGCATTTATTATTACTTTTGCCTTCTTGTTTGTCTGTTTGCGTGTTTGTTTCTGTGTTTGGTGGTTGACTGTCCTCCTTGAATGCTACTTTCCCTGTCCGATCTTTTTATATTTCTTTGTGTTGAAAATATTGTCAAGTACAATACAATATCCATATTTGACAGTTCACTGTATACTATTGTTGCTATCCATCACCATGTCTACATTTTAAATCTTTGTTATTTTCGCTTTACTTTAACAGGTATATTGTTGAGAATCATACATGAGTGGCTACATTTATTGACTAATGAATAATTTGCTACACAATAGGTTAGGAGGCTCTTTATTTTTGTATCCAACGAGTCAAAAGTCATACATACACAATCACGAAAGTAATATTATATTACTCACATTACACCACTGTTTCAATACAGAACAGCATTAATGTAAGTATCACATCCAAACCATACACTGAAAAGACACCACGAATGTACCCAACCACTTGGCGAATGCCAGAGCAATAGGAGAATGAAACGTGAAGGGTACGGCTAGACAGATTGAAGACACAAATATAACGCTGCAGTCCTTTGACGAGTTCGATAGTCGTCACGACTTGGTCCTCAATATGTCATTATACAATCAAAGAGGACATCCTAGTGGCAAATTGTAAATGGTTCAACAACTCAACATACAGTGCGTTTGCAAAATAATACGTCAAGCAAGATGACATGTTATCGCTATCAATTAACAAACAGAGCTGCCATGTGTAAAAAAACAACTTAAATTATATTTTTGTGTGCCAATATACACAAGGTTACAACAATGACTGCTGCCTTGACAAGATTTAAACACACGAAATACATTTTGTCCAACATCATACATACATCTGACCAGGAACCATTGCCGATATCGTGTTGTTGCATAGCCTCTGTTTCGACAGTGATTATGGTTCCATTTCCGTTGTCATCCTTGAGGTCATTTATGCTTTCAACAGAGTCGTCTGTTTTGAAAGTTTTCGCATTTGTGAACCTTTGTGCTTGATGCCTACACATTGTATATACAGTCATTTGAGACAGTATTTTTGGGATTTTGCATTGCTCGGTTGTCAGTCTTGACACGCGAACTAGTACAACACTCCACAAAACTCCTAACGTTGTTACAGTACTGCCGAATATCATCAGATATGAACTCATAGAAATTGTTATTGAATTTCTAGGTAAAGTTGCTATTGTAGCCGTACTCGTAAAAACGAATGACAAGAAAAGAGTTATGCAAAGGATAGTCTTTCTCCGGAATCCACGGGTACTAAGCATGATACATCGCAGAGAACTAACAGTTATATAATTGGAAAGTAGCTATGTAGCAATACAAAAGTAGGTCTTCGCTTTACAGTTATGCTGTTGATAACAAAAGATAAAACCATTGATGTGGACGCTACTGTGTGTGCCTTCGTGCTAGATTCCGTGTTTTCGACTGTCCATTCATTGTTAACGACGTATATGGACATATCAATTGTAGGATATGGGGAATGTAACATAACATCATTCATGTCATAGTTGGAACATGTTATATGAAATAAACACACGTGGGAATCAAATGGCCAAAATACCGTATTTGTGTTACACTTTGTCTTAGAATAACCAGCAGTAAACATTGTAACCAAACCACTATTTGTCACAAATGCAGGTAAAACTAAGTTTCCGATAGATAGGTCGTCTTTTGATGACCCACTTGTTAACATTAACTCAGGTTTCCAGAACAGATCTCGCGGTAGAGTCAGTTGTAATATATCCCCGAATTCAGACGCATTCCAGACTAAAAGCTCGTCGTACCATGTGACTTGCAGTATGTGCATTGCTACTATATATCCCTGTCCAATGTTTACCTCTTCGATTGATGATATTTGTTGCGAAATGTTAACCTGAAAACGAAAAGAACGTTTTGAAATAAGCACTAGCATATGTTTCCAGCTTTCAAAAACATTTGACATGTTTACATCTAAAGGACACATCTAGTCGGTATACAGAAAACAACAACAACAACAGCTGCAATACACTTGCACAATCTATAGAGAAATATAACTGAATGCAGAAATTTCATTTAGTGAGTTTATGCAGGCTGAGTTTATGCCACACGTTTGAGAGAATGTTTACCGATCATTAACCATGTTAACCATCGAATATTCAGTGGATCGACTTTTTGATTTGGTATTGAGCAAACAATTTTTTTGTATAGATTATGTTTATTCGATATTTGTATTATAATTAAGAAGTAGGCTTATTTGATTCTTTGGATCATCAAGCCCATTCTTTATAATAATTAACGAGAAGACCTTAAGAGGTTTTTCATCTTATATTACCTCTTATGAACTCAATACAACCGGATCTTTTCTCTAATTACTTTCTACTGACATTCACTATATCGATTGTTTAGGACTGTCTGGCGGCTGTAAACGGTAGGCCCAGACTACAAATCAATAGCGTTATTACTTACTGTTCCTTCGTCATCATCTTAAGCCCGTTTTTATGACTTTAAAGTAGATTATTGCTTTTGCCAGGGTTAGGGGGTTTCATCTGTGTTGCACCTTATATTTTCTCTCATGAACAGACTCAATACAACCGAGTCTGCTACTTTTTTCTATTGTTTGTGTTAACTTTGTTATTTCCTTAGGCTCCTCTGTTCGGTATTTATTGATCATCGTCTAACTTAATGTTATTTCTTTTTCAATAACCGATTAAGCAAACATGTGTTTTTGACAACATTAACGTCAATGTTTTAACAGTATTTGGCATTAATTTAAACTTATTAACATTATAACTACACCGCAGCATGCCTCCATTTTCTCAGAATGCGCGGTAGTCTAATGTTTAACTTTATAAAAAGCTGTCATTTGTTGTTTTTAAAATTGCAAAAAATACTTGATTCAATACGTCGTCATGTTCCACTAAGAACATGAGATGCAAAGATTAAAAGGTGGTTCATTTTAGTTGAACGTTTAATGCTTTTTAGATATGTCATCGGCGTAGCTACTATTAGGCCATATTGGCCCGGGCCTATACATCAATTTAAAGAAAGAAAATTGAAAAGTCCAAATATGCAATAAAAGCTGACGTCGGAGGGGATTAAGGGTCAAAAACGGGGTTTGAAACCGAACGGCGATCATTAACATTTGTTTGTTTTTCTAGGATACAGTGTAGGCAATTCAACCTTGTCAAATATTAATTCTCAAATTTGAACAAAAATATTACTTAAAATACCACAAAGTTTTCTGTCAGATATACGCCAAAAAGCACCATTGAATTGCCAAATTAAAAAGAAAATCCGACATGAAAGTAATAATCTATGCGCATGTTAGTAGATAAAACCATTACACCCATAAATTGACATCAAGATTGTAATTTCGATATTAAAAACTATTTATCCTTTGAAATAAGTACAACAATGGTATCCTTAAAAGTGTTGTTCATTTCTTATCCAAGGTTGTTATTAGTTGATATTCAGTTTATGAAACTATCCACTATAAAAGAAGATATAAACGTGGAACAGGAAATGAAGCATTCAAGGACCAGGGCCAACAAACAAAAACACGCACATAAACAATAATTCCAAAGATGAATAAGCTATGCCGTCACAAACAAAAATGAGGTGACAATTGGTCTACCGCCTTGGAACGGTCAGTGGCAAGAAACGCCGCTGATGGTTTAAACCAGATTCTAGGTTCACCAAACCTTACTCCTACCCTAATGTCATCACATTAAACCGGGACAGTGTAAACAAAGATATCACCACCAGGTTATATTCTCTAACAAACAAGGCAGCACTTATATGCAATATAAGTATAGCACATATATGATCATGTATATAAGAATATGAAAAATATGGCAAAGTTATCATGCTATCTACAGATGTAATGCGTGGTCTTACCTGTGATGCTTGACTTTGATTAACAGCTGGCCTGATACGCGTGTTGTACCTCGTCTCGTTGAACAGATGCTTCAGTAGCCGATCAACGTCGTCAAACGTATAGCAGTTAATCACTCCATACAGCACTAGAGTTATAGTGGCACGAATAACGTACATTTTAGCGTGGTAACGATTAAGAATCTTGTGTTTAATTAACACTCTGATATTTAGTTTGAGTATTTGTTGTCAAGCACGAATTTATCTTCCCATCTGTCCATATTCACTCCTGCATTGTTTGCTACTGATACACATCTGACGAAAGTGCTTAAACAGAAATCACGTGACATAAATGCAGAAATATTAATGGAAAAAGCCGATTAATCAACTGTAGATCATTCAAGCAATGGTATAGATGTATCAAATATCCCTAGAGTGTTTTGTTAAAAAAAAAAAGATTGATAACTAATGTATTTCTTCCCGTCATTGCTCAATATCACTATTTAATAATCTATGATTTATCTAAATCGAAAAGCATGGCATTGCATGCCATGTATGCACATGTTGATCGTTTGTGCAAGACAAACGCACAAGTTAGGTGGTTTAGAGGAAGTCTTGATTGATGCCTTGCAATAACGTGCATTAAATCCATGGGAGAGGGTTTCAGATAAAAATGGGTTAACCATAATAATATTTTGAAATTTAAAGTATCGTTAGTCCTGTGTAAACCATTATATTACTCTTTAATTTACAATAAAACATACAATTTACATATGGACGTATGAGCATGTATGAACAATTGTTCATACTTAATGCACTCTTTTCGGTGATCAACAATTCCAAACAGTGCTTAAAATAAACTGTAAACAAAACAAGACCTCAGTCTGCAAACAGTGCTTAAAATAAACTGTAAACAAAACAAGACCTCAGTCTGGATGTCTTGAGGTATTTCAAACCGTGTTTGTTGCAGTCAAGTATTTCGTTGGAGCTCTAGTGCTCATGAGTTAGTGTGAATTGAATGTTGACTATTGTTTAACGGTTCATTAACACAGTATATGTGTCCACAGAGGGATATAGAGAGATATATGGGGATACATAGGAATCCGAGAACCTGCCTTACTCTTACTAACGAATATATATCTATGAATCTTTAACGTGCTCGGAGGATCACTCCGACGATAAACGGCACTATCCGGTTTACTCTCCTTTTCGACGGACACAACTAAAGGAAAATGTAATGCCCAAGAAAACACCGACGAAACTCAATGGCACTGGTAAAGCTCAAACTCAAATCCTCCATTTTCAAGTTCACTGGGCCACGCCAGTCTCTTGCATTACTAGTGTGAATATAACAGTATTTGTATTTAGTGTTTAAAAACCTAGTCATGAAAAAACGAATGAATAGTTATCTTCTTCTGCTGGCATGCTTATTAGTTCCAATTAACTACTTATCCCAGTTATATATGCAGATAGAGGCACGACTACGGTTTGTTTCGTGACAATGCTTATTTCCCTCGTATTGCATTTGCGGGTTTGGGAAATAATTTTCAGCTGTACTTTACTCTCCGGGCCACGGAAGCGCCTAAAAAATCCCTGAATATTGGCATATAAACATCATTAGCTAAAACAATTAAAACATTTAATTTCTATCTAATATATATTGATAGTCTTATTTGTCTTTAAGCAAACAAAAATAAACATTTGATAAATACGTTTATTAATGCATCAACAATATATGTATTCCTTGTGACTACATCGTCTAATTATTTCTTGTTTATTGTTTATTATCTATATATTAAACGCTTATGTAATTAATGTATCAAAATAACCTAAAACAAATATGAAATTTAAATATTCTTATTTCTATCAGCTGGATTAAACTAATTAGTTTTCTTCTTTGATTGCATGTATAATGTGATATTTTATGAAAACCGTTTTTAAGTTCACAAAATACTTTCTTTTTACATGTATGAATGTATGTAGTTAGTAAAGACGAAAGCGCTCGAGTTTCCATTAGAGACAGTAGTAACACCAGCTATGACGATTTGTTTTATTAGTTTTACCTTTTTCTACTATATATCCTATTTGCGAACGTGCATCCGATATGTCCTTCTTTGGTCGAATAGTGCCGTTTGAAATGCAATTAACAATATTACACTCAATTCGCATTATTATGTAAATTAAATTCCCACATACTCCATATCAAGTTTCCGATACTTTGTTCAACTCTAATATTCAAAAACTGTTAAATGTTCACGTAAATGTACTAATTCATACAAATTTACTTCTACGTCATTAACTACATGAGCTCATAGCAAGCAATGTAAAGCAAATCTATACTTTATAACAAACAAATCCAAAAGGACGACAGATGCAAACATAATAAAACTGAGTAAACAGCAAATGTGGACGGCGAACGAAGTAATATAAAACATTCAATATCGTATTCAATATGCATGGGCGGATTTAGTGGGGGGGGGGGGGGGGCGGATGCGGCGTACGCCCCCCTCACCCCCTAAAATCGACCAAGGTAAGTTTTTTTAAAAAACAGTCGAAACACTTTAATCCACATATTGACTAAATATGTGACCATTAGAGTCGGTTAATTTGATCAAATATCAAATGCAGTTCGCTGATTAGTTCAAGTTTCGCTCATTAGTTTCATTTTCGCTGGTTTTGTATGTCCATGTTACTGTAGATAATATATCAAACAATTTAGATGCACGCCCTCAGTATAAAAGAATTTCTCGCTCGCTCGACGCATAATGGCTAATGAGTGATTTAATTAACACATTGTTAAATCCTTTTATTTTAAAACGGACTTTTTATTCATACATGTATTTCCATGTTAATGTAGATAATATATCAAACAATTTCGATGCACGCCCTCAGTATAAAAAAAATTCTCGCTCGCTCGACGCATAATGGCTAATGAGTGGTTTAACTAACACATTGTTAAATCCGTTTATTTGAAAACGGACTTTTTTTATTCATAATATATTTCTTTATAAAAGTCTCATCATGGTTTACAATAAATACAAACATAAATAAAACATCGTAAACATTATAAGATAGCCATGCCATTCTAATTAATACATGTATGTCCATGTTATTGTAGATAAAATATCAAACAATTTCGTTGCACGCCGTCAGTATAAAAAAGATTCTCGCTCGCTTCGCTCGCTTGACGCATAATGGCTAATGAGTGGGTTAATTAACACATTGTTAAATTCTTTTATTTGAAAACGGACTTTTGTTATTCATACGTGTATGTCCATGTTACTGTAGATAAAATATCAAACAATTTAGATGGACGCCGTCAGTATAATTGTATAATTTTTTCTCGCTCGCTTCGCTCGCTCGACGCATAATGGCTAATAAGTGGTTTAATTAACACATTGTTAAAATATTTATTTGAAAACGGACTTTTTTACCCTATAAATGCACTACCGCAAACGTTTTATGAGGCTAGAGACGGACCCGAAAATTGACCAAAATATTACGCCCCCCCACCCCCCAACCACCCCTAAGCTGAAATCCTGGATCTGCCCCTGATATGCAACTGCATTTTCGTAGAACGTTATTTGTTTTCAGTTCAGTCTCACTCGATGTTTCTGTCTCAAACTCTTTAACTCGGTTTTATTATTTATTACGTATTAGGAATTCGTTTATTGAACGGACTAATAACGACAGTAATAACTTTTAGATTAATATCTATAATATTAAAAGAGCTGGTAAGTATCAAATCAGTTTTATCCATATGGTTTACGTCAACATGCTGACCTGCGTTGTTAAATATTTAATCAGTTGATATACATGTATATTAGATCCAGTGTATAGGTCAATTTGGTTTATGAGATCAAAGACTACATCCCAAACAGGTTTTCTTACGAAAAATGGAATATAATTCAAACGTCATCGGTCAGGAAATAGGATAGTGCAATTCAACGTAATGCTTCCCCTTTAGAAGGTAGTTAATACAATTACGTGAATTAATAGCAAGAACATATGTCTGATTATCACACTGGACAAAGAAAATATTTGTCATACATTTAGTTTTTATGTTTCCTGATTGATATATTTTTAACAATAATTGTTAGTAGAAAGGCTGGTTAACACACGTTTTGTATAGTGCCGTTGACGTTGTTATTTTGTTACCCGCATGTTAACACTTACAAAGTATGTAGGTTCAGCACGGTTTTATTCAATTTATTCTCTGACATACCAAGTATTCGTCAAGAGGTTTGTAAAATAGTTTATATAAGTGACATATAACTATTCGATCTGTCGATTATATTTGTTGCGAAATATTGTACTATATTCCCATTTCATAATTATGTTTTTAATTTGATTTGTTGAAGCCAATGAATATTACGTTGTATGACCCTCGCTGTGAACCGAATGCGAAGAAATATAAAAAGATCGGACAGGGAAAGTAGCATTCAAGGAGGACAGTAAACCACAAAACACAGAAACAAACACGCAAACAGACAAACAAGAAGGCAAAAGCAATAATAAATGCAAACGACATCACAAACACAAAAAGGGTTGACAATAGGGCTACCGCCTTGGAACGGTCAGTGGCAAAGTAGGCCACTGGGGGTTTAAACCGGTTTTAGGGTGCACCAAACCTCACACTTACCCTACTGTCATCCCATTAAAACAGGACAGTGTAAATAAAGAAATCCCCGCCATCTAATCTCTAACCAACAAGGCAGCATCAATAGGCAATATAAGTAAAACACAAATATGTTCGTATAAATATAATACAATAAAACAATAGCCTAGAAAGCCACAATGAAGGTACTCAATGACTTTGCAGAAGCCAGAGCAGTAAGAGAATAAACCATTAAGGGCACGACAAGAAAGATCATGGACAAACATCAAACGCCACCGTCCCAATGGGCTTTAGGTAGGCGTCATCATAGGGTCCACAGCCTGTCCGGTCATCGTACAATTAAAGAGGAAAGCCGAGTGGCGAACTGTAAAAGGGTGCACCACCAAGCATGCAGTACGTTGCAAAATAATAGGGTCATAACCTCTTTTGATAAACTTTTTAACAAGTTTAACAAAAATAGTATGAAAGTGATCATGACCTAGAATCCTACGAAGTTTATAAATCACATCACCATAGAAGTCAGGTTGTGATAGTCCTTGTCGCAGAAGAGTCCTTAAATTACTTTTATATTTGGAAAGAAGATCAGGGTTACGATAATAACATTTTGCAAAGGTTTTACGAAGTTTATGGTAACGGTAACCCTGATTGAGTAACTTTTTAGTTATACAAAGATTACGAATATTAAAGTCCTCAACTCGAGTACAAGCTCTAGAAAAACGAATAAGTTGAGACACATATACCCCATAAGAAGTTGCTCGGGGAACATCCCCATCCAAGTGGGGGATAATTAACAATGTCAAAATTAAAATCATCTCTCTTGTCATAGATTTTGCTAATTATTTTACCATTTTCAATCGAGAGATCTAAATCAAGAAAAGAAGCGTTATTATCAGATATATTAGCTTTGTTAAGCTGAAGTTCTTTAGGATAAATATAATTAACCATAGTTGGAAAGAAAGGGTTGTCAATGTTCAATATGTCATTTATGCGCATTGTTTATTCTGGGAAGTAAGTAACAAACAACTAGCGGGTGTAGTGTCGATATATGCCACAAAGTGACTTTTAATTCACAAGAGTGTGAATGTGTTTAAAGTTGAAATAGTAGACATGTAATATTGCATGAAACATTGTAATATTATGTAACACATATTAATTTCCGTTAATTACATAATGAAACTGATATAGAATAAAGCACTATAAAAATAGATGTACTAAATATTATTATGCGATATTACGTAATCTAAGTTGTTACACGATTTGTCGTTAATTGGAAATAACTGTTTTTATATTAAAAACATTAATGGTGTTTATATAATCTTTAATTAGCTATGGCGATTTACGCCTATTCATGGAGCTTAGACGTAGAATAAAGTCAATACGAGCGCTATGGTATAGTGTGCATTTATATATTTATTATTTTTTGTAGGGTGGTTGGTTGGGGTTTGTGGTGGTTTTAGAATTTTCCACTCCGATTGGCTGTTGTAAAACACAGAGCCTGAATGGAATATGTTACAGATAACCCTGGTGATGATGGGGACCCGCCCCCGGTGTTTTAATAAGCCAATGGTATTCGTGTTGTGTTATAAACACTCAAGCGCGTAATTGGTGTATAAACCGGGGTCCAGGCCGTACGTACAGAGGACAAACGCTTTGCATTAATATCCAATTACTTCGCAGTTAGATTATTTATGCGCATTGTTTATTCTGGGAAGTAAGTAACAAACAACTAGCGGGTGTAGTGTCGATATATGCCACAAAGTGACTTTTAATTCACAAGAGTGTGAATGTGTTTAAAGTTGAAATAGTAGACATGTAATATTGCATGAAACATTGTAATATTATGTAACACATATTAATTTCCGTTAATTACATAATGAAACTGATATAGAATAAAGCACTATAAAAATAGATGTACTAAATATTATTATGCGATATTACGTAATCTAAGTTGTTACACGATTTGTCGTTAATTGGAAATAACTGTTTTTATATTAAAAACATTAATGGTGTTTATATAATCTTTAATTAGCTATGGCGATTTACGCCACTCTCATCAGACAATTTGACTGATGAAATCGCCATAAGAAAGTGGGGGGGGGGGGGGGGGGGGGGGGGGGAAGAAAAGCGAATGACATTGGCATATATCGAACACAAAACAACAAAAGAAAAAGAAACCAATTAATTACGCGTATTTTATGCTGATGTTTTAGCGAAATGCACATTATACCTTAACGCGTTTGAACGATCGTACATGAACCCATGGTACGATCCTGACATAAATGTACACGTGAATGACAAATAATTCATATACATTAAATCACTTAAGCAAAAACTAATTCATATACGTTGAAACTCTCGTAAAAGCGAATGACATTGGCATATATCGAACACAAAACAACAAAAGAAAAAGAAACCAATTAATTACGCGTATTTTATGCTGATGTTTTAGCGAAATGCACATTATACCTTAACGCGTTTGAACGATCGTACATGAACCCATGGTACGATCCTGACATAAATGTACACGTGAATGACAAATAATTCATATACATTAAATCACTTAAGCAAAAACTAATTCATATACGTTGAAACTCTCGTAAAGTGGTATTCCGTCGAATGTAAGACTTCAAAATGTCTCTTTCAAGTGGACCTTTGGAAACGGCCGAACACGACACATACGAAATATAGGTATATCCATGTAGTTTATAAACAAGAACGACCCTACATGAACACATGGTTAGGTCACTCCCCGTGTGTACGAATACAACCCCACATGAACCCATGGTGGGGTCAATATTTGATAATGAGTCTAGTTTGAATGCAACCCGCTCTCAAGTTATCAATGAAATGAACGCATGTATGTTCCGTGTTATCTTTATCTGTATGTTGAAGGCCGTGAACCCACTGGCCTCTATTTATTGCTGTATGTATTTCGTGAACGCATTTTACCGCAACTGTCCGCAGTGTCGAATAATGCCGTCGGTCACATTGTAAATAGCTCCACCGCCGACTTCTCCACTGGTGTCTGTAAACGGCGAAAAACAGCATGTCTGGAAAACAAAAAGGGGTATACCGAGAGGTATCATTAAAGGCTTCAATAACATCTGCCTGGATATCTGGTGAAAGACTCAACATGAAATCCCTTTCATAGCAAAATAAGAACAAATCTGCGACAAGTGGTGCACAGTTCGTACCCATAGGGATACCAACAATTTGTCTATAAACGGTGGTTCCATACCTGAGTGCTTCACAAACTTCATAGCAATCCACATAGTATAATTGTCAAAACTGCCGTTAGTAAAAAACGCTTTTATATTATTACATGCCAAAAATGTAGTATTTTCTCTAGCAAATGTTTTTTGAATAAGAGAAATTCGCTTGTCTTTAATAAGGTGATGTGGTAAGGTTGTATATAGTGTAGAGAAGTCATAAGTGCTTATTGATGAAACTTGACCTTTCTTGAACATTTTATCAAGAAAGTCTCCTGAATTTTTTATAGACCAAAATAAATTAATCCCAGAGTTTTCATAAGTTTTATCACAATATAGTTTAACGTGATCTTTAACGGCAGTAAGACAAGAAGTTAAAAGTTTGGAGATGTTTGTTGTGGTGCAGGCACTAGAATTCGAAATAAAGAGCGAGCCTTATATGGATTGTTATGTAATTTAGGAATCCAGTACATAGTAGGCAGTTTATTTTGCTTATCGTTTACACCAGTCTTGAAAGTAGTGCACCGAGTGATATGAGCGGAAACAACATCATCCTCGGTAGAATTAACTGGAGTATACGAATTGGTGCTGCCGATTTCCAAAGATAAAACATTGACGTAATGTAGGCGTCAAACAATAATTACATTATTAGCTGCTTTATCTGCAGGAACTAAAACAAATTTATTATGAAATTCCTGAATTCCCGATTTTAAATTACGAAAGGAAAACCTAGGTCTCGGAGGAAGTAAAGAGGGGTTAGCATTATAAAAGTTAATACGTGTATCTATAATTTTCCAAGTAGAAAGTGAGTTTGGGTCCGCATGTTCTCTACGACACCATTTGATACTAAAATATTCAATGGAGTGGGCGATCTTGGCACGACAGGCATTAAAATCAATAGCTGAAGGTAATCTATATTTAGGACCTTTCGAAAACAAATGCCGAATACGTTTATTAATAATATCAAAATTACCATTGATAACATTACCTGCTGGAGCATAGCAAAATTTTGATGTGTTGCATTCACATTCCTTAGGAGTATTATGTACTATATCAAGGTCAGAAACTATTTTGTTGTAGTTGAAAATAATATTTCTGATAGGCTTTTTATACTTATAACAAATTACAGGACTTTCAGAAGTTTTGAAATATGTTTGGATAGAATCAACTACATGAGTATCTCGAAAAATACTAGGCATGTCAATGAAATCAATACCTTTGTTAATATACAGTAGTTTTAGAAAATGCCTGACGTGATCAGACTCCTTGTCAATATGGGGTCGGAGAACATGTTGTGTATAACTTTGAACTATGGAAGCAGTGTTATACAAGGGATCTGTACGAATGAAAATTTTGTCGGCTTCCTCGTCGATCAACTTTAGTGATGAAATGGACAAAGAGGTAAGCCGCGAAAGCATAGAGTGCTTTCCAGACTGTTTAAAAATGGTATGTAAATCAGCGACAGAAATAATTACACGCGATTTACGTTTGATGTTACCATTACGCCTAAGACCATGAGACCTAGCTTTACGCTTTCGGATAGAAAATATAGAAAAAATATCAATATTAGGATCTTTAGAAATATTTCCTTCTTGATAAATATTGTCATTAAGGCCGAGTGGATAAGGTGTCTGTAAGTTTTTCATCCACTTAAGTTCTGCAATATGTCTAGCTTTTATTTTAAAGCTTTTAGTAGCATCATTATCAAAAAATATATATTCAACCGGTTGAACAGTTACGTTATTAAAATTATGACCTGACTGACGAAAGTGTTGGTACAAGTAATTTTTTAACTTTTTAGGATTACTTGCATTATATTTGTGTTTACGAAATCGAACTTTTAAGGATCGACCTGTTTGTCCAACATATTGTATACCGCAACTTGGTGCATGTCAAGTCAGAACATAAATTACGTGAGAAGTACGTCAATCAACATTAGAAGCTAGACATACATTAAACAATCTACCATTAACAGCTGATTTAATGGTGGACTTGCAAGATAAATAATTGCAACAACTGCACCTCTTAGTATTGCACTTATTAATAGAGGGAAACACCATGCGCTTTGAATGAACTAAATGATTTCTGAAAGGAGACTTTATATGGTATTTCCTCAAAACAGGTGATCGTAGAGGAGTTACGGAAACTTTTGAGCCATTATTAAAAATCCTAGTAATATTATTAGAAGGAACATGAAACGAGGTTGCCGAATGAAGATTTAAAGGTGTAAGGCGTACATATGGTTTAATTTTAAGAAATGAAGAGGAATTTTGTGGAATTTGTATTGATGACGCAGAGTGTAACCGAAGAGGTGAAAGATTTATTTTTAAAGTTTTAACTGATAGACTCATAATTGTTAATTTGGAGAGTAATTCCATTCTGCGAAAAGCGAAATAAGGGCCAATTAGTAATTATTGGAGATACGAAATAGAATCGTATCAAAGATCCATAAGAAATAATATTAGTAAACTTACGGACTGTCAAAAGAGGTCCAAAACTCGACATCAGTGTCTAATACAAGATAATGAGGAAAGTTAAGGAAACCCTAATAAAATGGGCCAAAATGTCGATCAGCACAAAACCTTCAACGCGGTATATGAAACACACGTGTTTAAGGAAAAATTGGATCAAAGAATGTCATACAATCCCTGTAGGATGTAAAAAAAACAATATTGATTGGATGTACGGGGAGACTTTTTACGGTCGCCACACGGGACAAACAATACTATTGTGCATGAAAAGAAATATAACAAGAAAAGTCATAGTATACAATATATACTATGACGACGAGCGGCAATAAGAATGAAAATTGTAGAATATATTTGTTTTAAATCATTGCATTGGAATTACAGCATCATGTGTGGTTTGTTTGTGTAAAATTAATAGTGAGTTCTATTTGGTGTAGCAACGGCAGAGAACAAAATGGAAAAGCGTAATAAAGGTAGAATGCTTTTTATTTGAAACTAAACGTCCAATTTAAGTGCTTTTCTATAACCAAGAAAGCGCTATATTCGCTATTTTGGAGGAGCTGGACAAAAAGAACCTTTGTTAAAACTGACAATTTGCTACAGCTGATTTCGGCTATAAATATGTATTACGGCTATATGTATTCTTTTGACTATAAATAATGTTTTAATGCACAATTATATAAAAACACACTTTGAATATGTATGAATAATTACAATTTACATACGGTAATAATATGATGACTATCAAATGTACATATTTTTAAGTTCATGCTGTACAAAAGCAACATTACTGATGTGAAAAAAAAATTGTATGTACAACTCAGTGTGTCAGGTCCCTGCCAAGACTTGAACTTGAATCTCTTTTCTCGAAAGAAAAGCGTGTTTCCTTACACTACAGAGATCGCACAGACATCACAAAAAGAGTGTACAAAACTAAGCAAAATTAATAAAGATGTAGATCAAACAAGAGGCCCAAGAGGGCCTGTGGACGCTCTACTGGCTAATATGGCTCTTATGACATCAATGAAGCGAGTGACTATCGTCTTAAAGAGGCAAAATATAGCATTTTTAACTAAATCAAAAGCCATAACTCCGTCATTACTGGTCCGATCTGGCTGGTTTTCCAAGTTGGCCAGTAGAGATAATAAGAATCAAAAAAAAATAATAAGAAAAAAAGAGAAAAAATCACAAATAATAATAAAAAAAAAAAAATATTAAAAAAAAAATTAATCAAAATTAATCAAAAATATTTAAAAAAATATATATAAAAAAATATAAAATACAAGATGTGTTCGTAAAACACAATGCCCCCGTCAGTGCACTTATTCTACAGGCAAGGTAAAGGTTTGTAACGGAGGTCACGGTGACCTTGACCTTTGACCTACTGACCTCAAAATGGGTGGGTCTTGTAGAAGCTGTCACGGGCAACCCGCATGTGAAGTTTGGTGATCCTAGGTGGAAGGGTTCTCGTTGTACAGGCAAGGTTAAAGTTTTGTAACAGAGGTCACGGTGACCTTGACCTTTGACCTACTGACCTAGAAATGGGTGGGTCTTGTAGAAGTTGTCATGGGCAACCCGCATGTGAAGTTTGGTGATCCTAGGTGGAAGGGTTTCTGTTTTACAGGCAAGGTTAAAGTTTTGTGACAGACAGAGAGACAGACCAAAGACAATATGCCCCCGATTCATCATCGATGATGCGGGGGCATAAAAATAAAGACATTTAAAACAAGCATTTATGTACAACTGTGACCCCCGGAGCGGGGCCAGACGTGACCCCAGGGTCACCATTTGAACAAAATTGGTAAAGGACCATAAGCTCAGTTGATCAAAAACCATATCTGTAGCTCTGACAGAATATTTAAATCTGTCATGGATAGATTTAATTTTTATCAATATTGTTTTTTTATATATATATATATATTTAATTATTCAATATCAGTGACGTTTTATTGGTTTAAAGGGACAATGTCCGTAACTTTTAGCTTATAAAACACACACTAACTATGTTCGCAAACATGACACACCAAACATTATTGAATATTTACTAATTAAAAGCAAGATTGTTTGACGGAATTCGATCACGGTACAAAAAAGAAAAGAAACCGCTTCGAGCGTTTGAACTCGCAGCCCAAACTAAAATTACACTCGCGGTAATAATATTGAGCGTAAAGTAAGTCGACATCGCTCCTGACTGAGCTAACCGGGCTATACATATATCGCAATACATGCTATGGTGAAAACCTAATGCGCTAATGGAAGTCACGTGATCGCAGAAAAGGTAAATATGGTGGATCCCACTTTATTTACAAATAATAATTAAATAATTGGGAAGAGGCCCAGGGCTGTCCATTTTGGGGGAAAAATAACGCGTTTTTTTCTCATTTTGAAAAAAATGTAAGAATTCATAAATTCAGTAAATATGGCAATACTATGGTTTATTTATATTTTATTCCATTATTTATTGTAATTACTAACTTGCTTGATTCAGAATTGACTAAACAGACAAAAAACATTGCATTATTCATGATTTTTCTGAAATTTTGAGAGAATGCCACCTTCTGATTGGGAAAGATTTCTGCCAAAATTGGGGGAAAAATGTCACTTTTGAATTGTCAAGAGCAGGGTTCTCAATAACTTTTGGTTGAACAGGCCTTTTTGAAAAGTAACAGGTGGGGGGTGCGGGGGTCCTTGCCTGAAATTTTTTGAAATTGAGCGTGTCATTTCCTGCATTTTGGGCTATTTTGAATGCCTTTTAAATCACACTTTAAAGTGCAATTTTATAAGCAATATTCCTCTATATGCAGATACAAGTACTGCAGTGCAGTAGTTGTATCTGTATTTAGAGGTAGTGCAGTATGTTGACAATTATATTTATTTACCAAACTTCAACAACACATATCCATTTGAAAATTGTATTCTAAACACCACATATCCACATAACTACAAATTTCAACAACAAATACTTTCCATTATCTCTACAAAGTTCAATAACACATACTATCCATGTCACTGTCCTCATTTGTTTTTGGGTTTTTTAATTTATTGTTTTTGATCGATTTTGAATTGAATGTTGTTTAACGGCTCATCAACACAGTACAGGTTATTTAGAGCCGCCCCCGAGAGAGGGGAAGGATACATAGAAATCCGGGGACCTGCCCTACTCTTATTATCGAATAGATTCCTATGGTTCTTTAATGTGCTCGGAGGATAGACCGATACAAGGGACCGCCTGGTTTACGTCCCCATCCGACGGACGAGGCTAAGGAAAAGTGTCTTGCACAAGAACACGATTTTGAACAGGCCCAAATGCCATTTGAAGCGGTCATTTCGGCCGGCGGCCGGTTCTTATTGAGAACCCTGGAAGAGGTCTTTTATAGGCCTCTGTTATATAAGGTAAAAAAGCCCTGAACTTGTATCTTGTGTGCGATATTCACAAAATAAGCATCGCTGTCGTTCAAAATACAAATCATACCTTCACACAGACATTGATTCTGCATTCATGTTGTTGTGGGTTTGTAAAAAAGAAGAAATATTTTTTAAACGAAACAGATTTTAATGATTATTTTCTAGTACGAAAACAAGTAGGAATATTATTAATTTATTTAGTTCGCTTTTCATTCCGTACATTCAACATCCGTTATGCCGCCTGTTTAAATGTACATTACATTGTCAGTGTATGAGGGACAAGTTTAACACGGTAATATTAGATATTGGTAGACCCTATGTAATTAAGATGTACATGATGCTCCTAGTGCAGTAATTACAAAAGGATAGGCAGATAAAAAAATGCATTAGGTCGAACACTTTTTTCTACTTAGACTACATCAAATAAAAAAAGAAATATGCATTAGGAAGATTTTTCCTACTTTCACTTTCGTTATAGACAGCATGTAGATAAATCAGCAAGCTCATTTTTCTGTGTTGGAAATTGTTAGCATGGTTTATGCCTAAATTTGACTGGTAGGTTCGTTTTTCTGTTAATAACTTTTTGAGATGTCAATTCTTCGAATAATTATCGAAAATCACCCAAGGTCGAAGCGGATCTTGGATATATAATGGCAAACATGTTTCAAAACAAAAACACACCATTCCGTCATTGATCTCGGATTCATTCAGAACAAACACGGCATTTTGCAATAAAAGCATAAGCATTACGACATGCGTCGATAGTCTCTTTGCCCATCAAACAATGCCGTCAATTTGCCATAATCGTTTAATTGCCCTACTTGTTTACAAATTGGTTCGATCGACTCGCCATTGTTTCACTTTAACATGTGGTAGTGAACGAGAGTTGTTTTATTGGCTGATAAAAATACATTGGTTATTTGATTGGATAATACAGTACTAGGTCAAGTATTGCGTAATGATTTTTAATTATTGAAGAAAAGATTACCTTGGGTCAATACGACGCACCGACCGAAATACAAAGAGACAACACCATTTTAGTAACTGATTTACACATTGATGTGTATTTCACACTAATCTGGTGCGTGACTTACTTCCTGCATAATGGGGCTCGTTACGGTTGTATATTTCACACAGTATACAAATTATAAACACTGCTCGTCTTTATTTGAAGATTGGCACCCCAAACCTCCCTCGGCCAATCAAATTCTGATAAACTGTCAAGTGGGAGGGATTAAACAATCACGAACAACACAGGTGAGTTTTACGACACATCAGTAATGCTCTCGGCGAAAGGAACGGGTGGTTAATTCCTACACAATTATCGGCAAACTACACAGTGAAGGCAAATTTCCCTCGATTTTTTATCTAATGCTGAAACGTCCATCGGGCAAGTGACGGACAGGCAGATTTACGAAGGTCACCCAAAATCCACTTGTCCGGGCGTCGGGCAGCCATATTTCCGGAGCCCTGGTACTGATTGTTCCCACCAAGGTTCTTTGAAATCCGGCAAGAACTTCATTAGCACCTATGCATTATTTTGTAACCTCAACACATGATTATAGTTTGCAAGAATGGTTTTATAGTGGAATTTGGCGCTTGCGTTACTTTAACAGGGCTAAAACTCATTCAACCAGTATACAGTTAGCTTGATAGTGATAATACAGTTTCCCACCAAAACAACCACAGTACTCCAAACATATAGTTTTACATTGATTAGAAGCAGAAACCAGACAGAATGTATGTTTAAATCTAGAATCTATGTAATTTTTTATGTAACCAGTCCAACTTGTCTGCCATTTACACTTTCAGCAGGCCACATCTATTATTTCTCTAATTCTAATACACCCGCACTATATAGCCTAGTTTAAAATATCTCGTTATATTGAATTGAATTGGATTTTATAGTCGCACCAACAGCTAAGGTCTATATTGAACGATATATCACTGTAATTTGTGCAATGTTAGGAGAATAAGCATTGCGCATTGTAACGTATGCAACGTTAGGAGAGCAAGCAAAGCAATGCGAAAGATTTCAGATGTGTGCGTTATTTTCACATTTTAGGGGTATTAGAATAGAAATAGAACATCGTTTACGGTGAATTATCTATAATATATCACGGTTTGTCGTTCAATTGTAAACAATAATTTCACTCGCTCTTCGGGCTCGTGAAATTATTGTTTACAATTGAACTCCAAACCACGATATATTAAACGATAATTCACAGTAAACGATGTTCTATTTCTTAAATAAAAACATTCTAGACCATTCTTATAACAACATAGCGTCACACTATCAGCTGATATAAAGCATAAAAATACAGTTCTGCATCTAGTTTTATCGCATAGGCACATAATTGAATTGAATTGGATTTTATAGTCGCACCAACAGCTAAGGTCATATATGGCGACTTAACAGCTTCCACTGGTGGAGGAAGACCCCAGGTGCCCCTCCGGGCAATTTTCGTGCACGGGCGGGCACCTGGGTAGAACTGCCGACGTTCCGCAAGCCAGCTGGATAGCTTCCTCACATAAAGATTCCTAGGCCCCTGAGGGATCGAATCTACAGCGGTGAGGGGCAAGTGATTGCAAGTCAGAGACTCTAACCACTGGCCACGGACGCCCCACGCATAGGCACATAAACTAGACTTTAACACATAGTAAAATGATAAACTTTCGCATATAACTTACAATAAATGCGTTATACTACGACGACACACTGCGTTGAATTGCTGAAAAAAACAACCTGGCACCTATCACAGATACCAGTTTAAAAAAAAAAAAGTCTTATATTCTATTAAATACTATTCTATTAAACAGTATTTAATACAATATATTAAAGAGTTTTTTTGTGTTTTTTTAAACCGGTATCTGTGGCACCTATGCACAAAATATGGCGGGAAAATTACCTTCCAGGTTTTACTTTACTCACCAAATACAAACAACGCAAAACAGAAACGTCACTGTCATGTTTGTAAACGTACTGCCGTCTCATTTCTAACCATGCAGATTGTACAACAAATCAGTTTTGTCAACACGCACAGTAAAACTTGTTTTAACTAGTATATAGGTCATGCTCTGCAATCACAAAACAATAACAAACAATTCATCAACTCAAATGCAAATGTCTGCTAGCCTATCTTCAACTTGACACGTCCGGCAAAAGACACTGTACATTTGATGCAAATTAAAACACATGTTCTACTTACGATTAGTTGTATATATACGAGGGGTACAGCAAATTTACGCTTCATCACATAGCGTCACACTATCAGCTGATATAAAGCATAAAAATACAGTTCTGCATCTAGTTTCATCGCATAGGCACATAATTGAATTGAATTGGATTTTATAGTCGCACCAACAGCTAAGGTCATATATGGCGACATAACAGCTTCCACTGGTGGAGGAAGACCCCAGGTGCCCCTCCGGGCAATTTTCGTGCACGGGCGGGCACCTGGGTAGAACCCCGACGTTCCGCAAGCCAGCTGGATAGCTTCCTCACATAAAGATTCCTAGGCCCCTGAGGGATCGAATCTACAGCGGTGAGGGGCAAGTGATTGCAAGTCAGAGACTCTAACCACTGGCCACGGACGCCCCACGCATAGGCACATAAACTAGACTTTAACACATAGTAAAATGATAAACTTTCGCATATAACTTACAATAAATGCGTTATACTACGACGACACACTGCGTTGAATTGCTGAAAAAAAAAAACCTGGCACCTATCACAGATACCAGTTTAAAAAAAAAAAAGTCTTATATTCTATTAAATACTATTCTATTAAACAGTATTTAATAGAATATAAGAGTTTTTTTGTGTTTTTTTAAACCGGTATCTGTGGCACCTATGCACCAAATATGGCGGGAAAATTACCTTCCAGGTTTTACTTTACTAACCAAATACAAACAACGCAAAACAGAAACGTCACTGTCATGTTTGTAAACGTACTGCCGTCTCATTTCTAACCATGCAGATTGTACAACAAATCAGTTTTGTCAACACGCACAGTAAAACTTGTTTTAACTAGTATATAGGTCATGCTCTGCAATCACAAAACAATAACAAACAAATCATCAACTCAAATGCAAATGTCTGCTAGCCTATCTTCAACTTGACAGGTCCGGCAAAAGACACTGTACATTTGATGCAAATTAAAACACATGTTCTATATATGCGAAAACCCAAAATGTCAACATCTCTCTTTGAATTTTCAATCAAAATGGCCGCACGCATCAGCAACAAAAAAAAAAAGGCTATGACGTCACGCTCTTCCAGTATTCCATTACTTTCATGAAACACCTCCCGATTTTTTGCGTTTTCCCCAGTGAGGTCTAAATGACCTTTCCGCACATTATAACAAACTCATACCCTTATTAAAAACTTTCTTGGAATTTTATTAGAACAAAACATGTTTCATATTGATTCCAAAGCGTATACATAAAATGGAATTCACAAATGACTATCTCCATACACGAGGGGTACAGCAAATTTACGCTTCATTGGTCACTATATACGCCATATGGAATTGCCAATTGGGTCAAACCCCATCACAGTAATAGAGCGTTCTAATGGTTTCCATACACAGTAATAGTTAACTGAATTTCCATATTCATGAATAATAACGCTCTATGAAAAGATCGGACAGGGAAAGTAGCATTCAAGGAGGACAGTAAACCACAAAACACAGAAACAAACACGCAAACAGACAAACAAGAAAGCAAAAGCAATAATAAATGCAAACGACATCACAAACAGCGAAGGTTAATGTAAATTCAATAGTATGTTCAGTGGTTGATTCATTTACAGCTCGTCACTACGCTTTCCTCTTTGATTGTGCAATGACCGGTCAAAGTGTGGACTCGACGAAGACCTCTATCTAAATCCTGAGACGACGGTAACGTTTGATGCTTGTCTCCAATCGTGTCCAGCCGTGTCCTTAATGCTTTATTCTCTTATTGCTCTGGCTCGAGCGAAATCATTGAATACTTCATTTGTGGTTTTCTATGCGTTTGTTATATTCATATATACATGATCATTTTTGTGTTGTTCTTATATTGCCTATTTATGCTGCCTAGTGTATTATCCTTATGTATATTTCTTTATTTACACTGTCACGTTTAATTGGAATGACAAGAGGGTAAGAGCACGAGATTTAGTGCACGCTAGAATTCGGTTTATACCTCGAGCACTGTTTTTTACTATTCAAGGACCACAGTCAACCAAAACACGAATACAAAAAATACACATCAATAACAAGGATAAGTAAAACGAAAGGTATATGACATCACAAACACAAAATGGATGACAACAGGGCTACCGCTTTCTAACGGTCAGTGATAAAATGCCGCCAGGAGATTAAACAAGATTCTACGGTGCACTAAATATTACACTTTCCCTACTCTGTCAACCCAATAAAATGCGACAGAGTAGATCAAGAAATCCCCACCACGCTATGTCTATATATATATATAATACTGTTTAACAAGTTTAATATACGTAGACCTTAAAGTCGAACAGGAAATGCAGCATTCAAATACCACAGTCAATCAAGCACACGCAGGTTAACAAAAAATAATCAAAAAGATAAATAAAAGGCAAGATATATGAGACCGCAAACATGAAAGGATTGACAATAGAACTTCCACCCCGGAATGGTCAGTAGCCAAAATGTCCACTGGGGTTTAAAACCAGGTTCTAGTGTGCACCAACTTTCACTCTTACCCTATTGTCATCCCACTAAAACCATACAATTTAATAAAGAACTCGCTGCCATGCTTTATCCTCTAACAAACTATGCAGCATTAATAGGCAATATAACACAAAGATGATTATGTATATATCAATGTATAAATATAAGCCTAGAAAGTCACAGAGCAAGTACTCAATAGCCCATTTTACCGGTACTTCGGAAATCCCCGTACAATGTTCGCAATTTAAGTCACATGGCCCAAAGTCACGTGACTTCATGAATTAATCAAATTCTGGTAGTCACATAAGTATCAACAATCACAAATTAACTAGTTTCATTGTTTATATATAGAGTTAATGTATGCGTATTTATTCGCTAAAACACCGCAATCATTAGTGATATTCTATACAGAAACCATCTTGACTCGTTCCTTGGAGCATGTGCGAGTAAGTTGGAACCGGTGTTACGATAGGAATATTCATTGTTTTCTGTCAATTCCATTTTCCGACTGTATCAACAAACACGCTTTAATATTTGTTGTTCTACAGTACCAAACACATTTAATAACATATATCTCTCATGCGTTCAAGTTATAGTCTGACATTTAATAACATTTTTGTATTGTTTTTAATTCACATTGGGCACCGTTATGAATATTTCATGTTTTTACCAGCGTTTGATCATTCGACCAATTTGGCTACTCAAGGATAGCTCGTTATTGTGAAATGGGCTATGCCATGGCAGAAGCCAGAACAACAAGGGAATAAACCATTATTGGTGACAAACATCAAACGTTACCGTTTGACGCGGTATTTAACGGCAGAAAGTCAAGAAAAAATAGAAATCAATGGTTAATATTATTAGGATGACAGAACATTCAGCACCATTAATGTCATTAACCATTAACAATATAACTAATTTGGAAGATCTGAACGATTATTTTTACTATTTAACGAGTCTGTAACCAGTCTGTAGCCTGTCTGTAACGAGTCTGTAACCAGTCTGTAGCCTGTCTGTAACCAGTCTGTAACCAGACTGTAGCCTGTCTGTAACCAGTCTGTAACCAGTCTGTAGCCTGTATGAAACCAGTCAGTAGCCTGTTTGTTCGGTGAAATGCAGCACATAATACATATAGTTGGGGCAGGTCTATAGTCATTCAATCAATTACGAGAAGCGTATTGCTCAGTAACAGGCTCTACTGCGTATCCTGTTTACGCTAGCTGTGGGTTTACTAGTAACTTTTCCTTTTCGAGGTAGAGTGTCAATAGTATTACAGCTGAAAACGATGTAGTACAAATGACTTGCAAGAAGAAGAAACAAATAAGCAGAAGAGTGTTTATTAGCCCCGTCAGAGAACTGTCTGGGTTCATTTTGCAAGAGATTCATCATTTTTTTAAAACTCAGCTCACACAATGCTCATACTTTTTGAGAAATATAACATGACGACACTTAATTTATAAGCTATATTTGTTTAGTAATAGTACTGTCTGGCAAAACAAGAAAATCTTCAAAACTGGAGATGTACGCTACCAATATGATAGGTATAGCGGGTGGAGAATATGGCCCTGCAAATCCAGCTAAAAGTAGAGGGGTAGGACCCGCCCCATTCACATTCATGATGTTGTCGTTATTGTTTGTCATGTTCATTAAAGTTTTTCATCATGATCACATGTGTGTAATTGTGGAAAAAATGGAGAGTCTGCTTAGAATTTGCAGCAAAAGTGCCCATGTCCTAGACATCTTCTCTATATGTATCTCAATGTAAATGGAGAGTGGGCCTGGTATGTTCATTCTTGGTTGGCTTCATAATAACCTATCTTGTGTTGGTTCTCCTGAAAACCCAATGCAATTCAAATTCAGTACAAATATGATAACCAGAAAAGATCGTTCCAGCGGAGAGAATGGTTTAAATGGAATGATATTTTAAATATAAGTTAGATTTGGAGCAACGTTCTATAAAATATCCATCTCACAAACTGGTATTACAAACACAACGCAACACCTATAGTTGGTGGTAGTATAGAGTTTTATTGATCATTAATGCTCTAACTTAATTTATTTCTAAAAGTAACGCTAAAGAAACAACACGTTCATTTACAATTATCCGTCTACCTTCTTAAACGTTTAGTCAGTAAAGTAATAAATCTAAACAAGCAAATTATCCATCCAATGTAAGTGCTTCATCCACGGTGATCTTAAAATATCCCAGTTTTACTTCACGCTGGAAGATATATTTTCGCAAATTCGTGCAAAATATGCAAAAACAAGATTCCCTATAACCAGAATGTGTCTCAAAAATGACAGGTATATCTCTTGCTTGTCGTTATTTGCCCCAGTGAAGTCACTCCGAATAGTACCAGCCTAGGATTTGATGTTTTGCTCTATAATACAATGTACATTCTTCCTTAAAACGAATCATGTATCCGAGTAATATTATTTAATCATGTTTTCTTCAATAGACCAGCCATTACACAGTCTCAAGCGGAACCACACTAAGCGGCATTGTCACAACATTCACGTTTACCTTACAAGTATTGGAATTACATTTAAACATGATTATAGCCGTTGTTTGATGTCTTTAAAATGTTCATAAATAAAACATCAGTGCATCTGGAAGTATTCATTCAGTAGGAATGGTAAACAAACCATATTATACTATATGTTTCCATAACGGATTATCAACGTATTTAACTAGTATACTAATATAGCACTACTTCTACTAACTATACCTTAATGTCACTCTACAATAATTGTTAAAAAGAGTATAAAAGGAGAATTGTGAAATCGCCGAAGAAGATAAATTCAAAAAATATTGCAGTTTCGGTTTGTTGAGACTGTTCATGAACGGTAGTGAAAAGTGCTTGCTACCGTTCATGCCCTCAAGACCCGGGTTGAGCAGAACTCAATATGTACAGCGTGAAAGTGCATCAACATTTTATATTTATGTTAAATGTTTGTTTAATATATATCTCAAACAGTTATAAACTTAATTGTATTAACACAGTGACTGGTATTATTTACTCTTTATTTACTCTTGGAGAGAACTGTAACTAATGTTGTAATAACTTGTAGTTCAATCCACTTGCATATGTTTCTATGAATATTGTGATGTTGAATTGATGTATTGTAACATATCTGCAATAAAATATTATTAAACTATTTACTCTTCAAAAATGGTTTCCGTCATAGCTGCCAATGCGACTAGACAACATCAACACAGCGTTGTTTTCATATGTCTAAATATATCGATCCTTACCATGCTATCAAGTAAACGTTTCAAAGTAAAAACGACTTGGGTTTAAAATCCAACGAAATATTAAATATATTTCAACCCGAAATGAAAACCATGAATATTAATAATATATATGTTAAGCACTATTGTTTAGAACACTTGTTTGTATCAAAGAGCTTTAGGCATTAGCTGGCTCAATTCAAAAAGTATCTAATAAAATAAAATAGTAGTGTAACATGTATTCAGATGTTTAAAAATACCCTATACTTAGTCTAGTATTTAGTTTTATTAATAGGTGGATAAATGTTGGTAAAAGTAGATATAACAATCGAGCAGGAAAAGTAGCATTCAAGGACGACAGTCAACCGCCACAAACACACACAGAAACAAAGAACAAACTTAAAGATGAATAAAAGGCAAGATAAGACATCACAAACACAAAAGGGTTGACAACAAGACTACCGCCTTGGAACGGTCAGTGGCAAAATATTCGCTGGGGGTTTAAACCAGGTTCTAGGGTGCAACAAACCGCACTCTTACCCACAGTCATCTCAATAAACGGAACAGTGTAAATAAAGATATCCCCGCCAGGTTATAAACTCTACAGTAGGAACGCCACGGACCTATAACATATCAGTTCTGTTCGCATTTTAACTCCGCGAACATGGACTATTTCTTTGTATTTTACGGACTATTTTACGAATTTTCAATTAAAACAGACGCCATTTTTTTACACCCGAAATTGGGCGCGCTACGTCGGCGAGCACTAATGGTACCTATGGAGTCTAACAACACGCGTACAGTGTTTCATACCGTAGATTATGTAAAAACTAATACCTTACCGGACGAAATAACGTCCCATTATGTGTCAACACGATGCTGTGTTGGTGACTGACAGGTCACCTTGACATAACTTGACACGTGAAATTGACATGTTGTTGCAAGTTGGATTTGGGATTACTGTCTGCTGCTGGAGGTCCATGATCAAGGTATTTGTTTTGTCATTAAAATGTGTTTGTTAATAAACAGTACACACCATTTTTAGATCGTGCATATTTAGACACTGGCAAAATACAGTGCCTAAAAATGTGCTGTATACTGTATAATAGAAAGTTCATAATCACTATAAGTGTTTTTCGTGTACTCTGATCTTTCCAGTAACTGGATGTACTGTAAACTGTAGAACGTTTCGTTTCGTGGAATAAAACAATTGCTAGTAGAAATGCTATCAATGTCCCCCGCACCCCGCCCCCACCCAAGTACGGTAGATGGGGGTGTGGGGGTAGATGGAGCTTGCAAACCGAAAACAAGGAGGGGGTAAGAAAACTAGAAACCCCCTCCACCCCCACCCCTCAGATGCATGAATGTAAATTGTTAGCGTTGCCTCTATATAGTTATGTTATCCCCATTTTCTCGCACATTCGTGAATACATAACCCGATACAACTACCATTGAAACAATGTAATCTGCCATAGACATTTGACTGAAATCGGTCAGATTCATATTTATGTACAGTAAAGTTTTGAGGCATGGAAGTGATTTTGAATTTACATTTATTTACATTTATTACATACTTTCAAAAACAACGCAATTTCGAGAAAGTACATTTCACTTAAAATCCTTTAAGGAGGTGGAGCTACTACGCTTGCCTCCAGTGTGTCTCAAAAGAAATGACTATTCCATGGGCTGGAAATATGCTGTGAAAGTGGAACAATGTTTTTAATGGATCTCCAGTTGGGCTACATTATATTTTACATGTATAATGAATGATGAGAGATGTTTTTATTACATTAACCGTGTTATTGAGCACAAGTAGTATCAATGCTTTATTCAATTTAGTTATTTTGTCTTTTCTTTTTTAAATATGTTACATTATGTAAAACAAAGGATAAACTATGTCTGTTTGATCATTGACATTGGATTGATGTTGTTTTCAGAGAGGCCTCAAATGTGAATCGTGCCCTTGAGCAGCTCTAAGAGAATTGATACTGACGACTTCAGAATGTCAAGCCGTATTAAATGCCATTGGATCATATTGAGGTAAGAGCCTTTTTAAAAATTGTTTGCACTTGTGTAGTTCTTTAAATGGAGCTTGTGTTAATGCTTGCACGGTGCTGTTCAAAGTTAGAGTAAAACATGTTTTCAGTGATAATGCAGCGTGATTGTCATATGAGCTCGTGTAAACTACATGTACTAAATACATGCGAAAACAAGTTGTGTTAAAGGGACACTAGGCAGTCTTTATTTGTTTAAAACTTCTGGAGTTCGGTTCATTTTTCTGCATAGTTTGCATTTGTGCATCATTAATATTATTTATTAGAATATTTCAGAAGAAATTGTTTTACACATTACTTACTGTTGATAATAGTACACCTATAATATAGTTAAGTATTTGATAGAATAACGAAGACAAAATGAAACACTTTTATTTAACTTTTAATGCAAGCAGGTTTAAACTTAAAATGTTACCAGGTTAACAAATGGAGATGCTAATGTTAAAGCTTGATAAATACTTCAAGATTGCCGTGTGTCCCTTTAACATCAACTAATTGGTCTATGTGATGGGTCCCCAATTTATTAAAGGGACACAGAGCAAATTTCCAATCTTGTGTCTGTTTTACACATTTTCACATCAAAACAGACCACACATCTACAAAAGTGTCTTCTCAACTGCCCTATTTAATCATGTTTTATTTCTAAAACTAGCGGCATCACCAGGTTTTGAGAGAGAAAATAAATAGTTGTATATTAATGTTTTCTCCCCATGTAAAATGACCTTACTAAGTCATTAAAGTAAAATATCCTATGAACAAAACCTGTAAAATTTAACAATTTTAGATTTTTGGCAAGACTTGTATTTTATTCCCCTTCTAGTAAAAATGGCTTATAGAGCATTGCACCTTCTGTCAGATTTAACTTTCCTTATATTAGATTCTTGCTGTACTGTTGAGTGGAAAATACATTAAAATGGTTCTATAATCATGTCAGTTCAATCATATACTCGTATGATACACAATATAATATGTATTGACCCTTTACTTGTGCCATTTACTCAGTCTTGGTCAAGGGACGTTTATAGCATATCGGCTTTGAATCCAGTGAACACGGATTCAATTCTTACTGGCGCCACTGGGTTACTTCGATGTGTCCTGCTATCCTCGTTCGTCTGATGGGAACGTAAACCATGTGGTCCTGTGTATCGGAGTCTGTCCTCCTAGCACGTTAAAGAACCATAGATATCTAATTGTTTTTTGTTTTAAACATATTTATTTTACATCGATTGCGAAACAAGTTCTTGCAACTTAGATTAATCACTCTCGATGGCTTCCTGGGTAGAACCAGTACTAAGCAATGTGGATTAATTATCTTGCTCAAGGATTAATAACGTGGCCGCGACGGAGGATCGAACCCACAACCTCTCGATCATGAGTTCGGCGCTCTACCACTAGACTACGCACTAGATATCTAATCGGTAGTAAGCGTAGGGCAGGGTTCTTGGATGCCTATGTATCTTTCCTCCTCTCTTTGGGGCGGCTCGAAATAACCTAAACAATGTGTTGATGAGGCGTTAAACAATAATTAAATTTTAAACTGTCCCATTCCCCTAAACATGCCCTAGCTCCCCCTCGCAACACCTGATTCAAATTGAATACTCTGCTCGACTTATATTAACTTTTTATTCTATGTCTTTCTTTTCTTTCAGTCTGCACGTCATGTGGAATGTGGAAGAAGACTCCATGTACACCACTGGCCAGAGTCAATGCTGAAGTTTATGTTCGCCCAATTATTTGCTTAATAAAGTATACATATGAACTAAAAGCTAATTTCATAAAACTTCATACTTTGACTGCTTTTGATGAAATGATAATCCCTGTTTATCCATCCCGGACCGGAAAATGAAAATTATTGCCCACACAGTTTTTCCTTTTACCTAAAGCAAATTTCATGAAACTTCATTGGTGGACAGTGGAAAGAGGATGATCGTTTGATTTTTAGGTAAAAGGTCAAGTTCCCTGCAGACATCCACTATCCAAGGATAAGCATATGTTACAACACACATGTTATAATATTAATGGTATAATATATGAATATTTTCTTGCACAATGTTGAATCCGGTAAAACAAGTGGTTTTGTTCACCGATACTGTCGCCTGTGAACCAAACCACTTGTTGTTAAATTACAGGATTCAACAGTGTGTAAGACATATTCCGATCATCCATTTTTTTTTTAAATCATAAATTAAAAAATATATATATTAAAACAAACAAAACATGCTATTTGTTGAAAACAGACGTATTCAAATGTTCAAAGTAGCAATATTCGCAGAATATAGTAGATTTCAACTGCTGAAAACAAACATGTATTTTTTTTCAGGAAAAAATAATTATATGAATATAGTATTTATCATCGTTATATATGTTCAGGGAAATGTTTAATATGACTGTTTTCAAATACTACAGATCGTAACGCACCGCACATGACTGCGTTCTGGGACCATATAAATATAAAAGAATAATATATATAAATATATATATATATAACTATATATGCCCTATAAATATAAACGACCCGCACTTTTTGGATTCACGCGTGCAGTGTTTCTCAACACCACAAATCTGGCAAGTGCTCCACTGACACAATGTCATGTCCATGTTTATGTTATGAAATCTTCGAGTCTGCACATAATCATGTTTGTTACTGACAGTAGCATGTCTGTTACTCGTCAGTCATTTATTTACTTGGTTAATGGGACACATGCCAATCTTGCTTTCTCGAGTCGCCCCCTCAGTTTCAAACGAACAGTTATAAGAATATACTTTTTTCTGCCTGTTAAACTTATATTAGTTTATCGCTTTTTCTGATTTCGAAAATTAACTCTGCAACGTATGTTGCCGCCGTCATGATTTCATTTTCCGATATACCGTTGCAACATTGTTTGTTAAAATAAATTGGCCACTCTGACATAAACCCAAAGCATGTATAGATCAAAAATTTAGTGTAAAATACATGGACACATACATTTTAAATATATGTGTGTACATAACGAAATTATTTAATTGTTACTGTAGCCGGTCGTCTTTCCTTAATGAATATGAATGTTGCCGTCTTTGGTTCGGACGGTCCTGTTACTTAATTAGTACTTGTCTCCGTTTATTGAAATTCTACATATATACAGCACAGGTTGAAGGAACGTGTTGGGACTGAAAAAAAAAATTGAAAAAAAATAAATTGAAAAACAAAATTGCAAAAAGTCTACATTTGTACACACAGTTTTTCATTTATTTGATGTTTTGAGGTGTGTGTACAAATGTAGAACAAAAAAAAAATCAAGATTTTTTTTTCTTCAGATTTTTTTTTCAGTCCCAACACGTTCCTTCAACCTGTGCTGTGATATACAGAGGAGAGATGTATCTATATGATTTTGCTCCCTTCTAAAATGACGAAATAAATCGATTTGAATAAAAGGCGCATTCTCAGCAATACACAACGTATTGTGTGTACGGGTTGGAGGGGAGAAGCCCACGGAGTTGGAGGGATACTACAGTAATGTTGCTCTCATAAATACTGTGAACATACTACATCAATAATATAACAACTACTGAACAATGCTGAAATCGATTTATCTTTATAAATGAATTCATAATTCCACAATTTTATTCCGTGCGAACATCGATTTGGAACGTCGATTCGGCGTATTTAAACGATTACGGTGTACTTCGTTAATTTTCGGGGGGAAAAAGTACTTGCCTCCGATTTTTTTTATATTTTACATATCTACAGAGGAAAGATGTATTTACGCGTACATGCTTTTGTTTTTTTCTCTCGCTTCTAAAATGATGAAATAAATCGAATTTGATTAAAACTGCGCATTCGCAGCTATATACAACTTAATCAATACGGTATGGAGGGTGGTGGGGGTGGAATGAGGGGCGGGGATACTACCGTAATGGTGTCCTTGAGAAAAACTGTGAACATTCTACTCTAATAATTTATTAAATACAGAACAATGTTGAAATCAATATATCTCTTGAAAAGGATTTCACAATTTCATGGTTTTATATCCCGCGTGTACATTAACTTCGAAAGGCGATTGTTCATATTTTAGCGAACACGGTGTACTTTGTTAATTTTGGGAAAAAAAGTACTTTTTTCTGATTGACTTTAATTTTGGGTTTTAATAGTAGAAAAATGTCAATGAACACTTTCACGGAAAAAAATTCATTCTCGCTGCTAAAACTTCATTTTTTTCTGATTCAGAAAATTAGCACTGCAACATATATTTTCACTATCCTCATTTCCTTTCCCGACGTACCGTTACAATTTGGTTTGTTAAAACCTATTATGAGCACTACGGCATAAACCAAAAGCATGTATAGATCAGAAATTTAATCTGGAATGCATGGATACATACATTTGAAATATATGTATTGAAATAATGGAATTATTTCATTTCTTGTGTACCCGGTCGCGTCTGTAAATGTATATGCATTATGCCGTCTTTGCGTCCGTTGGTCATGTTAGTTAATTTTGGGAAAAAAAAGTACTTGTCTCCAATTTCATTAAAAATTTGCATATGGACAGAGGAAAGATTTATCTACGCGTACATGCATTTGTTTTTATTCTCGCTTCTAAAATGACGAAATAAATCGATTTTGATTTAAAGGCGCATTTTTGGCAATTTAAACCTTAAAACAACATAAATTCATCCCTTTGAAAAATACCTTTAACTATTAATGGGAATTACACGAAGTGTACACCAATTATGTTCGACCAATGTAGTTTGTGAATATTATTACTTTAACAACGATCTGTGATTGTGTTTTGTTATAATCACAGTTTATAAATAAGAGGTGAAGAAATCTGACCAGTGACAATTTTCCCGATAATGTCATTTTGTTATCGATTTTATCACGTGACCTTGTTTGATAAATATTCCTACGCCATAGGGCTGGCATTCCTACTGCTAACAAACAAGGCAACATCAATAGGAAATATAAATAAAACACATAAAATATCATGTATATATATAATATAAAAAAGTGTAGAAAGGCACAAGTAAGTACTAAATGACTTGTCAGAAGCCAGAGCAACAAGAGAACAAGCCGTTAAGGGTACGACAAGACAAGATTAAAGACAAACATCAAACGCTACCGTTCTATAAGGATTTAGGTAGACGTCATCATAGGGTCCACAATATGTCCGGTCATCACACAATCAATGAGGGAAACATAGTGGCGAACTGTAAATGGATCAACCACTAAACATGCAGTACGTTGAAAAATGATAAGGTCATAACCTCTTTTGATAAACATGTTAACAAGTTAAATAAAGATATTATGAAATCAAATATGCAAAATTTGTTACACCACCAACTTAAAATGGTTAACATCAGAGTTACAGCATTGGAACGGTCTGTGGCGAAAATGCAGTTGTGACTGACATTGCCGTATCACTGTAGGAAGTTTCATGTTCGTAGGAGAGTTTACTTTCCATGTTAATTCCTTTTGTCTGTAACATGAAGAATCTTTAGTTGACATGTTGGGGCTAGACTTTCTAGGTGTCGTAATAAGGATTATTCCGATATGTTGGACTTTGTATTTATATTGTTTGTCTCCTTTTAAACATGATACTCCACCGTAATAACTGTCTAGGTATACTTGTTAACGTTGACCTAATTACAAGAAGTTTAAAGTTGTATTATAAATGTCACTTGTCAGACGAATTTATGCCGTAATTGATCGATCAGTTGGCCAACACAGGTGTCATTTTGATATCAAATAACTTATATTACTTTATAATAGGCCAATATACATAATACAACAAGAATAAGTACTACCTTTATAGCAAACATGCACGTACCATACATTATGTCCAGCATCTTACATATGTCTGACCATTTCACGTTTGCAATATGTTCTTGTAAAGCTTGCTCTGATTCGACAGCGTTGATTGTTTCTGTTTCCTTTCCCTCGTCATGATAATGTGAGTTTTCCTCTACACAAAGAACCTTTACTTTTCTAGTTTTAGACTTTTCTGATTTAGGCTTACGTCTTTTAGACAGTACATGATTAATATACATTTGAGACAGAAACCTTGGGATTTTGCGCTGTTCGGTTGTTAAACTTGATAGCCGAACCATGACAACGCTCCACAACACACTCAATGTTGTTACAATACTACCAAACATCATCGCGTAAGAACCCAGCGAAATCGTAATTGCATTTCTAGGTAATACTTCCAAAGATGAAGAAGCAATAAAAAGAAATGACAAGAAAACAGTTATTGAAAAGGACAACCTTTCTCCTGAGTCCACTGGTACTAAGCATGTTAGGTGACTAAGTATTATCAATAATAAAAGTGGCAAACCGGTATGTAGCAATTCAAACGTAGGTCTACGAGATAACGTTAAGCTGTTTGAAACGATGGATAACGTAAATGACGTTGTTGCGTCGGTAAACGTTGTCGAGATCGAGTCAGTCTTTTTGACGTTCCATTCGTAATTGACTTTGAAGTTGGACATATCTATGACAGTATTTGGTGACTGAAACACAACATCCTCCGATTCATTGTTAGAACATACTATTTTGAAGAAACACACTACGGAATCAAATGGAAAAAAAGACGTGTCTACTTCACATTTTGTTTTAAAATAACCCGCAGGAAACATTTTAACTAACCCACTCTTGGTAAGAAATGCGGGTGAAAACACACTACGGATAGTGGCATCATCATTAGTTGAGCCGCTTGATACCATTAACTCAGGTTTCCAGTAAAGTTCACGGGGTAGAGTCAATTGTGTTAAACCCCCAAATTCAGAAGCATTCCAGACTAAAAAGTCGTCATACCACGTAACTTGCAATTTACTCATTGTAACTATATATCCATTTGCAATATTAATTTCTTCGATTGATGACATTTGTTGCGAAATGTTAACCTGAAAATAAGAAAAGAAGTATGATTAAAATAAAAATAGATTTTATAATTAATATAAAAAGAAAATCCACTAGAGAATTTATCAGTTCATTTTTAAAATACAAATTTCTTCACCAATACACACATAATTATGTTCTAGTTTTACATGAACATGATGAACGAAGAAATTATATTACTTGTTACCTAAAAGTATAGAGTAAGGCAAATACGTACGTTTAGATTTTGTCATATTTTGACCTAGTGGTTTAACAAAAATATAGCATATACCTCTACTCGAAAATGAGCAAAATGTATTCCATTCTTGATATTATAATATAATTTGATAAACATTTGAGAGAGAACATTTCTGGGCCTTATCTCACCTAGGCGGTAGATAGCAGTTATTTTGATCCGACTTTTCACTAATATCATTTAGCGACCTTAATTGTTATCATTATGGTTAGCGTAAGGAGAACATGCTCTTGTTCTTCTAAAATAATTTTATAGTTAATACTCAGTGGAGCCAATTAGACGGCGCGCCGTCACAAATCCTCACGCGTTAGTCCCACAGTCCAATATTGTACACTCATGTGTGTTCACTCGCTTTAACCCTGTATCCAAATCTAAGGGTAGCTTGTGTTAATTGTATGTTGGTACTCAGAACAAAAATAGTAAAACATGTATGTATGTTATTCTGTATGTATGACGCTGTACATTAATAAAGTATATTGAAGGTTTTCATATTATTAAAATGATGAACCAGTCTCAGTCCACATGTAGCCCTGGGACAGCACATTTCTAAACTGTGTAATTCATCATTTTAATAACATTACTTTGAGAAAATAAATTGACCCAAATGACATCAACCAGCTACCTCTGTCGCCACCCGCTTTACCCACCGTCCTCCTGGGCACACCTCTGATGTTGAAATAATAGTAAAAATCGTGTATGTTTTTTAAATAGAAGAGTATATGCTAATTTTTAAAAAGATAGACGCTGCAATTGAAATGTTTGTATTTTTTACCTTTTAACGCTCATTCTACGGGCATCACGAACGACATAGGAGAAAAACAGTTTAATCCCATCATTAGAACGGTTCATTTGAGAAATAATTTAAAACAAATAATCCCAAAATACTTTTCTCCCCCACTCCCAACCAACCCCCTGGGCAGACGTCCAAGTTGGAAACAATAAACTCGTTTGATATGGTATTTATCTTTCATCGGCAATTATATAATTAAGTTTTGTGCAAACATATGGAAACAATGAGCGTCATTGATTTTCTTTTCATATATGACCATTTACCTCCACACCCACACACTGAGGTCCCGGATGGTGGAGCCGTAACTAGTGTTGCTCTTGCTCTCCATATCATATGGGGAAGTCATAGCAAATTTTGTTGAATTCCGCTCGTCGGTTTAGGAGAAGATATGGTAACTGAGGTAAATGCGGATAAACGTTAATAATACTTATTTGGAAAGCGTTGATATAATCGTATATTATTAAAGCAGTTAGATGTATAATTATTTAAGATAATCTATATACTTTTTCAAAAACATTGCTTGTAGTCAATTTAATAAAATTAATGCTTTAAAGAATACACTTATGAGAAACAAAGAAAGATGTAAACACACAAATAATTAATATAAAAAGAAATATAAAAAGTAGCATTCAAAGAGGACAGTCGATTTGCATATATTGTTCTTATAAACAGAGCGGAAAAAAGAGAACTATTGTATTAGTTTTTCAAGGAACATGGTATGAAGCATTTACTAATTTTTTTTATACATATGGACACCCCAATATCACAAAACGGTTCACCTAAAGAAACTAACCCGTCAAATAAGGAAAATTACTCTACAAAGAAATATAAAAAGATCGGACAGGGAAAGTAGCATTCAAGGAGGACAGTCAACCACAAAACACAGAAACAAACACGCAAACAGACAAACAAGAAGGCAAAGGCAATATTAAATGCAAAAGACAACACAAACACAAAAGGGTTGACAATAGGGATACCGCCTTGGAACGGTCAGTGGCAAAGTAGGCCACTGGAGGTTTAAACCGGTTGTAGGGTGCACCAAACCTCACACTTACCCTACTGTCATCCCATTAAAACAGGACAGTGTAAATAAAGAAATCCCCGCCATGATCTTATCTCTAACCAACAAGGCAGCATCAATAGGAAATATAAGTAAAACACAAATATGCTAGTGTAAATATGATACAAAAAAAACAATAGCCTAGAAAGCCACAATGAAGGTACTCAATGACTTGGCAGAAGCCAGAGCAGTAAGAGAATAAATCATTAAGGGCACGACAAGAAAGATCATGGACAAACATCAAACGCCACGTCCCAATGGGCTTTAGGTAGGCGTCATTATAGGGTCCATAGCCTGTCCGGTCATAGTACAATTAAAGGGGAAAGCATAGTGGCGAACTGTAAAAGGGTCCACCACCAAGCATGCAGTACGTTGCAAAATGATAGGGTCATAACCTCTTTTGATAAACTTGTTAACAAGTTTAACAAAGATAGTATGAAAGTGATCATGACCAAGAATCTTACGAAGTTTATAAATCGTTTAACAAAACTCTGTCCAGTTGTACAGGTCATATAATAATGTATATGTGCTGAATACAAGTAAAGTTTTATTTACGGATTCTTAAAATGTCCGTGATTGAATAATATTATGCGTGAAATGAATTATGAGTTGGTAACTTTTAAAGTATCTATCCCGCCAACAACAGCCAAATTTTTCATCATGATGTACACCGTTTCTAAATCTACTGAAGACGAGGTACATAATTATATAACTTTATATTATATATACATGATCATTTATGTGTTTTACTTATAGTGCCTTGTTTGTTAGAGATTATAACCTGGCGGGGATATCTTTATTTACACTGTTCCGTTTATTGGGATGACTGGGGTAACCTGGTTTAAACCCCCAGCGGTCTCTTTTGCCACTGACCGTTCCAATGCGGTAGCCCTATTGTCAACTATTGTGTGTTTGTGATGTCTTATCTTGCCCTTTATTCAACTTTATATATCGTTGTTCTTTGTTTCTGTGTGCGTTTGTGTGTGTGGTTGATTGTCGTCCTTGAATGCTACTTTTCCTTTTCGATTTTTATATTTACTTTTACATATTTTGAGAATCCAAACTCTACAGATACAGAATAACCAGCTTTAACCAGCCAGGCACAACTCCGAAGGTGGTGCGTCGAATTGATACGGGAGAGATCTTACATAGGCATTTCCTGTTGTCCAATCTCATTCATTCCTTGAATAAAATATTGTTTAAATACGGGTATTTTTACAACTTTTTAGAACACCTGGATAGAGTTTTCTACTCGAGTTGAGGACTTTAATATTCGTAATCTTTGTATAACTAAAAAGCTTTTCCATCAGGGCTACCGTTACCATAAACTTCGTAAAACATTTGCAAAATTGTTTTATCGTAACACTGAACTTCTTTCCAAATATAAAAGTAACTCTTCTGCGCCAAGGACTATCACAACCTGACTTCTATGGTGACGTGATTAACAAACTTCGTAAGATCCTTGGTCATGATCACTTTCATACTATCTTTGTTAAACTTGTTAAAAGGTTTATCAAAACAGGTTATGACCATATCATTTTTCAACGCACTGCATGCTTGGTGGTGGACCAATTTACAATTCGCCACTATGGTTTCCTCCTTAATTGTGCGATGACCGGACAGGCTGTGGACGCTAAGATGACGTCTACCTAATTCCCAAAAGGACGATGACGTTTGGTGTTTGCCTGCAATCTTGTTCTGTCTTGCCCTCGATGATTTATTCTCTTGTTGTTCTGGCTTCTGCCAAGTTATTGCCTATTAATGCTGTCTTGTTGGTTAGAGAATAGTTCATGGCGGGGATTTCTTTATGTACACTGTCCCGTTTTATTGGGATGACAGTAGGCTAAGTGTGAGGTTTGGCGCACGCTAAAACCTGGTTTAAACCCCCAGCGGCCTTTTTTACCGTTGACTGTTCCAAGGCGGTAGCCCTATTATCATCCCTTTTTGTGATTTCATATGCCTTTATTCCTTTAAGTTATTAACATTCCATTCATGTTTACAGTTTTGCGTGAGTTTGGGTTTACTGTGTTCTGTGAAAGCTGCATTTTCTGTTGACATTTATACTTATTTTCATACACGGTTTTGAAGTATAATTTTGCCGTTAATTGACGGGTTAGTTTCTTTAATTCGACGATCCAGTTTTGGGGTTTGGCTTGGCTGGTTAAAGGCGTTTGTATTGTGTCTATAGAGTAAAGATTCTCAAAATATGTATGTTATATATATAACTAGTCGTTAGTAGTTTAAAAACGTTGTAGATATGTTGCAAAATGTGGCTGTGTTTGTGTTTCTAGCCTGGGTAGAAAGGCACAGATGCGATTTTCTTCAACGTTTAAAATCCTCTTTCCTAATTTGGATGTGAGGTTTTAATTCTGTTTTTTTTATTCAATTATTTGTAAATTTGGAATTATACAGCAAACCACTTTTTTCAAATTGTACAATTTCTTTTTGCTAAGTTAGAAATAAAATTATTTGACTTTGCTTTGTAAAATGGGATCATGCGTTAAGCGAGTAAAATATGTGTCTGTTTAGTACCATTTTAATAAGGTGTAAATCCGAAAATAGTCATGTAACTAAGGAATTTATTCATAGCATCGTAATATGTTGTTGTTTTTTTAGTTGAGCTTTATGAATTTCTCTATCAGCTGTGTATCCTTCGTGGACTTTGCGAAAACTGTACTGGTGAATGTAAGATATTCTCTATTATGGATGTAAATATAATATAAAATAATATATTACTCTTTCACGTCTGAAAATATGGAAAGATCTTAATATGGGTTTCACTTGTTGCAATTGCATTGTAATTGTATAAATGTGGCAATTAAGTTTAAATAAAATAAAATAAAATAACTGAGGGAAAATGCAGATTTAAGAATTCATAATGTTAACACAAAATAAATAAAAATTTGTCGAACACAAATATTTTTCTTTGAGTGAAAACAATTATTTTCCAGTGATGTTGATGTAGTCGTAAAAAGAGTATGAAATTCGAAATTTGGAAATCGCCGCACTCTAAACATATATAAGAGTAAAGCCTGCTCCGGCGACAATATATTGAACGAATATTTTGTATATACCTGTGATATACAGTCGAGGCATATAACATTTTTGATTCTGGATTTTTCCCAGAAGAGTGGACAAAAGGTTTTATAGTAGCTTTACTCAAAAAGGGAGATAAAAACAATGCGAATAATAACAGAGGTATAACCCTTGCCAGTAGCATGGGAAAGCTGTTATCATGCGTGTTGAATAAACGAATTGATAAATGGTGGGACAATAATAATAAAATATCTGATGCCCAGTTTGGATTCAGAAAAGGTAAATCTACGATAGATGCTGCGTTAATACTTCAAAATATCATTGAAAAAATATTAAATGATAAAGGTAGGCTTTATTGTGCATTCATAGACCTTAAAAAGGCGTTCGATTCGATTAACAGAAATGCACTTTGGTTGAAATTATATAAATTAGGTATTAATGGCAAAATCTTAGAATTATTCGAGCCATGTATGACATTGTTAAAGGCTGTGTTAAACACTGTGGTTCATTTTCTGATTTTTTTAATATAACAGTTGAACTAAAAAGCAAGGGAAGATAATCTCGCCGATAATGTTCGCATTTTTTCTTGAAGACCTAGAGCTGTATTTGTATAATAGTATTGAAAGCGGACTCCCTGTTAATGGTATATCTCTTATTCTTTTGCTTTTTGCCGAAGCCATGGTTCTTTTAGGTACCATGGGTACGAGTATAGAAGATCTTCAAAGTAGTTTAAATAACTTATATAACGATTGTGAAACATGGGATCTAGAGGTAAACACTGATAAGTTCAAGGTGGTGGTTTTTCGAAAAAGAGCAATAATCAGAGTTATCGAAAGTTGGTCTTATAATGGTAACATGCTCGAAGTGGTCGATGATTTTAACTACTTAGGAGTCGTGTTTAGCTATACAGGGTCATTTACCCTTAACCAACAAGCATTATGCGGTAAAGCGCTTAAAGCTATGAATCTTTTATTCATAAATATTAAGAAATGCGAGTTAAATTCGAAAACAGCTTTATTATTGTTTGATGAATTTGTAGGGTCTATGCTTAATTACGGCAGTCAAGTGTGGGGATTAACTAAATCCATGGAAATTGAAAGGATATATTTAAAATATTGTAAACAAATACTCGGGTGTGGAATTATCGACAAGTAATGCGGGTGTGTATGGTGAATTAGGCCGTTATCTGTTATATATAAATAGACATGTTAATATCATTAAATACTGGCTAAGAGCGGTCACAACGGATAACGTAATTATAAAGCATGTATATGAAAGCGCAAAAAACGATTATGAACGGGGATTAAATAATTTTGTTTCAAAAATCAAGACATTACTGAATACTAGTGGTTTATGTACGCATGGCTTAATCCCACCTCGTTAAATCCCATACACTCTATAAAGATATTCAAGTAACGATTGATATATAGTTATATTCAAAACTGGTCATCCGACCTGGAAACTAATAGAGTATTGACGCTGTAAAAATCTGTAAAGCATCGTTTTGAATATGATGCTTATTTAGATTTATTGCATACAAGGCACGAATGCAGTGTTTTAACCAGATTACTTTCGTCCGCTTATAGTTTAAGTTTAAGGATCGAAGCAGGGAGGTATTCTCGCGAAAGACTAGAAAGGAATAAAATAATTTGTCAAACATGTAACACTAACGATATAGAGGACGAGTTCCATTTTACCTTAATATGTCCTGCTTATAATACAATCAAAAGTAAATATATTAAACGATATTACATATAAAGGCCAAGCATGTTAAATATATTGCTCTCCTTCAGCCGTCTAACAAAAATGAAGTTATTAATTTTAGCATATACATTTCAGAAGCATTCTCTTTTAACTTATAATCTCGTTCATACTCACGATATAAAGTCGTATTGTAAATATAGAAGAAGAAGAAGATTCTTTATTATGCAATAACCCTAACAAGAGTCATGAGCATAGCATCAATAATTACATTTATGATACAATTGTGGCATGGTAAGATGGCATACAAAGTACATATCATGATATATATAAATAACAGTCTATTCAGGTACATAGTTATAATAACAAATGCGTTATATCTCACTGAAAGTTAAATTTGTGTTAGTGTTTGAGATAAAAAAAACACAAAAAAAAAAAAAAAAAAAAAAAAAAAAACTTGCACGCACTTGTGCCAGGAAGAGACGGCGTGACAGGCATATATGTTCAACATATATCATATAACAAATATTGTTTAATAATCTCTACCTAACCTATTCAAAATTTACACTCTAAGCATCGCGTATCGTTTTTCAAATGCTTTGTATACATAGATTGCTGGATTTCTTATCTCAGTAGCGTTTTCACTTTTTATTAATTTCAAAAATGTAAAACAATTTGGATGTTCCCAATAATATTTTTTAATATATTTAGTACGTAACTCCTGATAAGCTTGACATTCGATGACAAAATGGTACTCGTCTTCTAAGACTTGACAAAATGTGCATTTTCGTTCATCAAATGGTACACAGATGGGTTTTCGCCATCTTCCAGATTCTACTGCTAGCCTATGCGAAGAAATTCTTAAACGAGACAGGGCCATTCTGTATTTGCGTATGTCTACTACATCTAAGTATTTATTGAAACCAAAATCAACTATATTTCTATAAAATAAAGCTCTGCTTGAGTCTTGTAAACCACCGTTACAATTCTGCAGCCATACATCTTTAAATTTTAGTTTCATCTGCTTAAGAAATAACTGTATATCGCCTACCCCTTTAGCAAGCCAGACCTCGTAGAACCCTAATTTAGACAATAGTAACTTTACTTGAGAAACCCAATTTGTTTTTCTTGGATTAGTCTCTGCACTGAGTTTAAGGCTTCTATACACGTGATTAATAAATTTTGTTTCTGAACTTGTAACAATTTTCAGCCAATACTTTATAATATTATATGACCGATAAGTATCTAGGCTATATCTACCTATGTCTCCGTACACAAAACTATTTTGAGCCGATATCTTAACCCCTAATAATCGTTTACAAAAGCTTAAATAAGTCCTTTCTATTTGCAAACCTTTATTAAATCCCCAAACTTCTGATGAATAATTAAGAATGGGCAAAATCAACTTATCAAAAAGATCAAGAGTATGTTTAGGAGGCAAATCGGTAAATTTATACAAATATGTATTCATTTTAAAAATAGCTTTTAAGGCTTGACCAGCTAACATTTTTTCATTTTCGTTATATGAAGCACCCGAGGTGAAAAGCACCCCTAAATACTTAAATTTATTTACTATTTCCAGTTCACCATCTTTATAATGAAAATGCAAGTTTTGAGTCAGTCTTCCTCCCCTTTTGAAAATCATTACCTTAGTTTTATCTAAATTCACTGTCAATTTCCATCTATCACAATAATCTGATAAAACATTTAAGGAATCCTGAAGACCCTCTGCACTTTTTGAGAACAAAATAATATCATCTGCGTATAAAAGCAAGCATATCTTAATGGTACCTATATCGATACCTTCAACACCCTTTGATCTAAACATGTCTTCAATATCATTAAGATAAAGACTAAATAAAAAAGGTGACAAACTTTCACCTTGTCTGACTCCTAAACTACATGCAAAACTATCACTTAATGTGTTTAAGTTCTTTATTCTAGATTTGACATTGCTATACATTGATTTGAGTACCTTTAAGATATTTCCCCTTACTCCATATTTTATTAATTTATACCAAAGAATGTCTCGTACCACAAAGTCAAATGCTTTTTTGAAATCGACAAATGCACAAAATAGCTTTTCCCCATTATTTAAACAATGACTTATCAAACCGTTTAGTACAAATATATTGTCTACTGTGCTCATTCCTTTGCGAAAACCGGCTTGCGCCTCTATATAAACAAAATACGACTCGGCCCAATTATCTAACCTATTATTTAAAATGCGCGTGAACAATTTGCCTAATGTGCTTAATAAAGTTATTCCTCTATAGTTAGATGGGTCGTCACTATCGCCACCTTTCGGGATGGGAACTATGAATCCTTCACTTCATTTTTCTGGAAAGTATCCATAGTGTAAACAACAATTAAATAATTTATGAAAGTACTTTGTAAGGTTATCAGTTCCGTGTATAAAAAATTCGTTTAAAAATAGGTCTGGCCCACTACTTGTATTTGATCGTAATTGTTTGATTGCTTTATTAATTTCTATCAAAGTTATCTCGCTATCGAGCTCCTCAAACATAAGCTGCAATTCTTCGTCTAGGTATTGTTCATTAAAAGTAAGAATATCATCGTCGGCCTGGTAAAAACTATCCTCAGGATTATTTATTGCTTTAAAATACGCCGCAAAATGATCAACATTTATTTTAGTCGACGTTTTACTAACTGCATCTTTAAGCATTTTCCAATACAGTTTTGCATTTGATAGTCTCGCATTTATAAATTTATTCGTATTCTGCTTTCTTTGTTTGTATTTTTTACTTCTGATAGTTTTCTTATACTCTGATCTAGATGTACACAAATTTACTCTGTTAGCCTCAGATCTGTCGTATCGGTAATTATTCAGATCTAAATAAAATTGTTCACGTTTTAAAAGGCATTCATTGTCAAACCATGTTTTTTTATTATACCGTTTATCATGTTGAGATATACCGTTACTATCAGCAGGCGCACGCTTTCCAAATAACGGTGAACATACATCATTCATACTATTTGAAAATTGTAAAATATTTTCATCGATATTCGATGAATTAGTCAAAACATCCAATTGTGAGATTAGCGACTGCATTGATAATTTAAACTGATCGCTATTTAACTTGTTTCTGTATTCGTCTACATTATCCTTATTCCATTTGTAAGAAAAATCTATCCTTGATTTGCAATATATATATGTTGTTTTTTTGTTTTTGTTTTTCTGTCTTTTTTTTGTGATTTTTTTCATTCGTGTTATCTGTTTTGTTTCAGGCAATATTTTATAAGTAAGTGAAATTGTACTAATCTTGTCAATGTGTTTAGATTATATTTGTAAATGTGTATTTATATAATGAAAAGTTATGTAATAGTTTAAGTCAATAAAATTTCTTCTTCTTCTTCTTCTTCTCATATAAAATATATTTGTATTACCGTCTCGGTTTGATTGAGACTGTTCATGAACGGTAGTGGTAAACGCGTGCTACCGTTCACGCTCTCTAGCCCCGGGTTGAGCTGAATTCAGTATTTAAAATGTCAATAGTGCGTAAATGTGAACCACCCCAAAAATGGTATGCATATGACAGTGAACATGGAACCTTCCATTTGGTATTTTCGTACCATTCCATGGCCAACGACATAAGCATTAAATTGAAAATATTTGAGAAGCTTCGAGACTCCAATCTGTTAATATATTTTAGTATATTAATAGTTTTATAACATCAAAATGCTTAAACCTGGAAGTATGTTTAAAAGATTCCTGTTTAAACTGAACTTCAAAGCAGTGGTTAATTTCGTTAATATACATATTTAGTTTACATGAAAATGACTTTTTTTGTTATATAAAACATTGTAAATGTAAAGTACTCAAGCATAGTAATTCACGTATATACAAGTTGTCTTAATTATGTACTATTTACGTTATTACCGTCCAATACTGAGTAACTAATGTCACTATGACTCACCTGACACAAATACAATTGTCTGCATATATGTTCAAAATAAAAATAGTCAAGTTCATAGATCTGTATTTCGAATCTTGCAAAATCGAGTTTGTTTGAACATTTCTTACCTGCGTGGGTCGACTCTGGTTGAAAGTTGGCCTTATGTGTTTGTTGTACCTCGTTTCGTTGAAAAGGTGCTTAAGTAGGCGATCAACATCGTCAATCGTATGACAGTTAATCACCCCAAGAAGCACTGAGAATATAATGGGGCGTATAAGGTACATCTTAGATGTTACCTATCTTTCACAGGGTACACAAACAGAAAACTGCTGCTAGAACTGAAAATATACAATAAGTTTGCTGTTTATCTGTATATATAGAATATTAACTATTCGTAATTTTATTTAATCATAAAATACGTTTCATGCCCTTAACATGCTTAATGTAGTTAATTATATTCTTTCGTCTATTTGCTACTATTCAAAGTGTCCAATCAAGTTCTCTAGTATGCTTGTTTGGCACACATGTTTTATTTTAGACCACAGATGATTGTTTAAGGCAAAATATACCAAATGGATATGACGCGCTCACTTGATTGCGTATATAATATTATTCTAAAGAACAACTGTCTTCATATGGTCAATGTTACTTGAGGGAAGTATTTTTATATCGTTATATTGATCCCTGTCCCAATAGGTCACGCCATTTCTTATCCGGTCGACATATTTGAAAATAGTTGCTTATATGGATGGGTGTGTAGATAATGTCAGACATAACACTCAGTCTGTCACTTTATGCAACGCCTCAATAAAAACATATTGTCAACGCCTGTCTGTTGTGTATGTGTATTTTAGGTTGACTATGTTCCGTGAATTCTACTTATTAAACACAAATCTCAGCCTAAATGTGTTTACACACATTTCCTGTTCAACCTTTATATCTATTTTCATATCAAGATAGACTTACGCAAGGGTGTATAGTTTTCGACTTGATGAAGAGGCCTTCCTTTTAAGTTTATTCAAATGTAAATATTGATGTAAAATCGAACAGGAAAAGTAGCATTCAAGGACTACGACAGTCAACCACAAACACACACACAGAAACAAAGAACAACTTTAAAGATGAATAAAAGGCCAACTAAGACATCACAAACACAAAAGGGTTGACAATAGGACTACCGCCTTGGAACGGTCGGTGGCAATAAAGGACGCTGGCGTTTAAATCAGGTTCTAGGGTGCAGCAAACCTCACACTTACCTTACTGTCATCCCAATAAAACGGGACAGTGTAAATAAAGAAATCCCCGCCATGAACTATTCTCTATCCAACAAGGCAGCATTAATAGGCAATATAAGTATAACACAAAGATGCTCGTGTATATATATTAATACAAAAAGAACAATAGCCTAGAAAGTCACAAAGAAGGTACTCAATGACTTGGCAGAAGACAGAGCAACAAGAGAACAAACCAATGAAGGCACGACAAGACAAAATTGCAGACAAACATCAAACTTCGCCGTCCTTTTAGGCTTTTAATAGGAAGACGTCATCATAGGGTCCACAGCCTGTCCGGTCATCGCACAATTAAAGAGGAAAGCACAGTGGCGAACTGTAAATGAGTCCAACACACAAGCATGCAGTGCGTTGCAAAATGATAGGGTCATAACCTCTTTTGATAAACCGTTTAACAAGTTTAACAACGATAGTATGAAAGTGATCGTGACCAAGAATCTTACGAAGTTTGTAAATCACGTCACGATAGAAATCAGGTTGTGATAGTCCATGTCGCAGAAGAGATGTTAAATGACTTTTATATTTGGAAAGAAGATCAGGGTTACGATAATAAAATTGTGTAAATGTTTTACGAAGTTTATGGTAACGGTAGCCCTGACGGAGTAGCGTTTAAATTATACAAAGATTTCGAATATTAAAGTCCTCAACTCCAGTCCAAGCTCTAGACAAACGAATGTTGATACACATAGACAGCATATGAAGTTGCTCGGGAACCTCCCCATCTAAATGAGTATAATTAACTATATCAAAATTAAAATCATCTCTCTTGTCATATATTTTGCTAATTATTTCACCATTATTTCACCATTTTCAATGGACATGTAAATCGAGAAAAGAAACGTTAATATCAGAAATATTAGCTTTGTTAATTTGAAGTTCTTTAGGGTATATATTATTAACCACATTAGAAATGAAAGGGTTGTCAATGTTTAATATGTCATCCAGATACCGAGAGGTGTCATTAAAGGCTTCAATAACATATGCCTGGGTATCTGGTGATAGACAACATGAAATATCTCTCATAGCAATATAAAAACAAATCTGCGACAGGGGGTGCACAGTTCGTACCCATAGGGATATCAACAATTTGTCTATAAACAGTCGTTCCATGCCTCACAAAAATATTATCAAATAGGAAGAGGAGTGCTTCACAAACTTCTTGGCAAGACCACATAGTGCAATTGTTTAAACAGCCGTTAGTAAAAAACGTTTTAATATGATTGAACCATAGACGTGGTCCCCGTGTTTGTATATATATAGCAATAACAAATACTTGTTATAAAAGTGACTGTCCAAATCTCTTCAGCGGTGGTTGAAAAGATGTTGAAATAATTTGAGTATTTAAATAACGGCGGTAAATTTAGATGTCACGCTGATATAATTGTCACAAACACAGTTGATACGTTTTTGCTTTTTAATTTGTTTATTGAAAGCTTTCTAATATAATACGCTTTTCAGGTTATACACGTTGACACACAGCGGCGTTTTAGGCAATGTTTTTAAAAATATCATGTTTGAGATTTTATTGTATTTGTAAAACATTTTTTTGTCCCATATATATCGTTAAAAAATAGAATTGTACTTTTCTGAAATATCGGCGCAGCATTTTTAAGCATGACACTTTTATGAAATATTACAGAATATAACCGTTTTATTTGAATACCTCAGTATATGCTTCCAACGGTCTAAAACCTCGAAAACATAGTATGTATACCGTGTGTATGCCCATATGTTATGCCATATTCTTACTTTTAGCATATACACAATGGTTAATGACATGAACTTGTTGATATATACTGAAAAATATAGCACGACTTTTTAGGGACATATATTACACATATAAACATTGATATAATTGTTTGAAGATATTAAACATGTAAGGATTTGATATTCAAAATATTGTGTTATTTTATTGTTTTCTAAGCGAAGTATCAGAATTACTTTCCATATACTTAAAACAACTTATTTCATTATAAAAACATATGGCTTTGAACACATTAATTTTTGGCATTTACAACAATTGCCCATTCTGTCGTATTTGCTTGATTATTATCACCGACTTTGCTTTAAAATGCCTTTATAGCATTATTGTTGGCCATATATGTGTCACATAATCCTTGAACCCTTACATACACTGCTTTGCATCTCGTCTATAAAAATGACATGCGTTGTACGTGCTAAATTTATTTTACTCAGTATATAATTGTTAGCCGTTACAAAATAACTACTAATCATGCTGCAGAAAACGGGTTTCAAAATGGGACATTTTTGTTGTGGAATTCTTCACAAAATCTAAAAATAAAAAAACATCCCCAATTCAACAATCGTTTATATGACTAAAAAAGTCGTATATTTTACCTGTGTTGACTTTCACTATATTTAAATTTCATCCTTTGTTACATTGTAAATCAAAATAGACAATGTATCACATCTTGTGGAAAAAAATCAAGTATTTTCCTGTGGTTCCACTATGTTTAAACATTATGACATTAATAGCAAAAAAACAAGCACTTTAGCTAAAGCCAAGCGTTTGTTACAAAAACAACGCTGATCAGAGCGTTATCAGATAATGCACGTGGCATTTTAGAAGCAGATGGTAATGGCATCAGCTTATCAATCAGTTATGTTTAATTTACAGAGTTCAGTGTCGCCGTATCGCTTACCAATCAACATCGACTGAGTGTTGAACAAATAATTAACAGATAGAAAGACACGTTTTGTACTAATGCACATATTCCCACGTGTGATTATATAGTAGCACATATTCCCACGTGTGATTATATAGTAGCACAAAGTCATAATCATTATTGCTGTGAGTTTAATATGCGTCGTTGTTCTACATGTTTTACAACATTTCGCTAGGGAAATAGAGATGTTTTTGACAATTTTATACCACGAGTTGAAGAAAACAAATATAATTATTGCTATTCTTCTTTTTCATAATGGCGTCTCGAATAAAACCAATTATACATTCAATTGGATTTCCAAATTTCTTCTTTTATACTTCTTTATCAATAAGAAAAACATTTACGATATATGATATTTAGAGATTAATACATGGGTGGTGCTTTATTGTCCGTCATATCGGCCCGAGACCCAATATCGGCCCCAAGGCTTTAGCCTCAGGGCCGATATTGGTCGAGGGCCGATATGACGGACAATAACGCATCACCCATGTTTTAATCTGTTTATCATATATATACGCATTTTCATTAAGATTTTATACAAAAAAAACAAAGGAAATTAAACTGCTAGATTTACTGCACCGAATAAATTTATAAAATAAAAACAACAAAATTGAATGAATGAAAACAACAGGAGAGTTTTAACTTAAATTTACTGTTTGTAGTTTATTCTCTCCCTTTTTCTTTTTCAATTCCATTACATTCCTATTTCGATTTTTTTATTTCCCTTTCTGGCTGTTTCAGAACATTTCTTTTGGCTTTCGTCCCTTGAATGCTGAAACGTACCGCTTCTCGATTAAGTACGAGCTGATGATGGCCTGGACTGATTTGATCGAGTCTGGCTAGTATTCAGTTTTGTCGGACTATAGATTTTATTCAGAATAACACTTCCAATATAGAGCGTCCAACTCCTTGAAACCAATTTCTTCAGTTACTCTGGTCTCACCGGTCGAGCGAAACCACTCCGTGAAAAAAATGTAAAGCCAGATTTAGTCTGTTTTTCTGTAGATCTAAGTTTTGTTGACAAAAATACTATGTCAGTTTCATTTACTTCATGATGCATTCCCTCAATAATTTGAACATCTAAGTACAATAAGTAAAATAAGCTGTTAGCCACTGACGCTAACGTCCTCTCGCCGGCTTCCATTTTAACGCTTTTTTAAATGACGTCAGTTACGTTAGTTGACTTCACTTCGGTTACGTCATGTCTTTGAATGGTTTAACGTCAAAGTTATGGTTAAAAAAAAAGGGTAAAACAAAAACAAATCGTCAGGTGACCGGGCCAATAACGGTCAGGTGACCAGGCCAATACGGATATGTATTTTCCGCCCGATCACATGACCTAAATTTGGCGTATTGGACCGCATTTATGATACGGCTCAATTCTCGAGAGCTTATTTTAGGGTAATTTTGTGCATATTGCGGGCCAAAAATGCGTACATATATGATAAATGATATTACAACAATGTCTTCTTAAAAACAGGTTTTTAAGTTGTACTTCAAAATAAAAGAATTACATAGGTGATTCCAGTCAACATTCTAGCCTTGCCCTTATCGAATCTACATATACAAACATATACGTGACGTATATGCAACTTATACATTTATTTTTACTGGTCCTTTGGAACCAACGAGCCCAATATAGGTGGCTTTGAAGTAGAATACCGCTTAAACCGGTGCTAGAGGGTGTGATAGTTGTTGCTTCTTTCATTACTTCTCATGAACAGACTCAATAAAACCCAGTCTGCTGCTTTATTCTCTTAATTGTGTTTGTTGCTCCCAAAGGATCACCTTTATCAGTATTTATTATATGCAGCTTATATGTAACATATATGTCGCATATACTTCGCATATAAGTCCCTTAATAGATATGGGATTACTAGCTGGTAAGTACAGTCCGGCCTCGATGGCCTTGTTGTGGTTCAATCCAATACAATAATATAAACACTGACAGGTAAAACAGGTGTTGGACTATAAATATAGTACTTTTAGTGATACTATAGTACACGACATATATAGCATAAAGCAGACTAAAAATAGTCGTGAGTCGAACATGTTGCCTTTTTAAATGTACCGAGTGTCAACTATCTAACATGTAAACTATCTGGCTTATTGTGCGCAAGACGTAGTGGTTAGTAGTCTGCAGTTGTAGTCATTATAAAGTAAACCGCAATGGTTCAAATCTCACTCGGGACTTATTTTTTCCGTTGTCTTTTATGACAGTTTACACATGTTAATTGTTTCATCTCCTTTCTCGTGCATGTGCACAAACGCAGACATTGGCTTTGAATGTTAGGTAATACACGAATAAGACATTATTCATTATTATGCTTAATATGCTTTAATACACTCGTGGTAGATTTAGGTAATGGTGTTGCAAGAGTGTGTCTTGTTCAGAACACCTGGTCTGCTTGAGATGGTAATGCAATAATATTTGAATGGTTGAGTGGTGTTTTACGCCATTTTCAGCACGTTTTATTCTATACATGCCCATCGATTGTTTCGTGGTGGAAGCAGACCACCCACTTTTCCTGGGTAAAACCAGTACTGTATAACTCATCCCGAGTTCCGCAAGAATCAACACTTCTCACTTACATTCAATACGACCCAAGGGGAGTATAAACTATGGTTGAGGATAAGCATGCTTGTTGTAAATATGACATCTGTTTACAACCTTACAGTTCTTTATCAGCAGAATTTTGATTTGCCACTTGAATTGTATTAGTCTAATTACTGTCTCCCACAAATTAGAAGATAGCCGTAATAATCATTAAACGTGAAATATGACACAAATTACCGTCGTCTGAAGGACCATTAACTGTATAGATACGTCGTGATTTAACTGATAACTTTGATTTTACTTCTGTCAATAAAAATGTTGCATTTATATGTAGATGTGTATGTTACATGGATATAGGATTATTAAGTTTTCTTCAAAATTTAGAAATGACCTTAGTTGTTGCTGTATTGACTTTTATTTCCAACGTAAGCAGTAATCGCTTAAAATATCAAAACATCTCTGCAATCCATTTGCAGTTTCAGAAAAATAACTATTATAAAAAATACTTAGGAAATACTAAGAATCGTTTACACTTTGCGACTTTTAATACAATGTTAGATTTTAATGATCTTTAAAATAGGTGTAGTTACGTGAAATAGCTATGACATTTTAATATTTGGCTAATTTATCAAACTAATAAACTATACTTTATTTTCTAATTTACACACATTCAAATGGCATGCAGGCATAGTACAATCATTTAACGAAGTTCATTTATAAACATCTATATCACTACTTTTAATTTTTAGCAGTATACAGTATAGGCTTAAAGCGAATGTATCGACATAGGCATACAAGCTCTATAATTGAAAATTCTGAAACAACTTTGAAATTGGTGAACGAATTGTCAAAATCGGATGATAAACAAAAAACTATGAACATTTGAAGGTCTTTCTAAACCGGATATGGGAGCCAGTTCCAAGTTTGTGAAATATGATGTCATAGTTCCAAATTACCATAATATGAAATATTGATCAATATCATTTGAAGCAAAGAAAATCATTGCACATGATTGTAAAATCCTTTACTTGTCATATAAAGCATTATTGCCATTAAGTATATATGTTTTGCATACCTGCATGAATAATAAATATTCATAATTATAAATATTCCATATATTGTCATTTAGTACAATTGTCATTTAGAACTATGATGTCGTAGCTCTCAAAATGGAGGCTTCTATATCCGTTTCAACAGAACCTTCAAAAAATCATATATTGTATGTTTATCATCCGATTTTGATAATTCTTTCAACTTTTTCCATCCCCGTGTGGTTGCCGGGGTAGAATACAACCACTGCAAACACACCGTCACATGCAGAGGGGTAGGACTCCCCCCCCCCCCCCCCCCCCATTCATATTCATTTTGTAATTTTTTGTTCATGCTCATTAAAGGTCTTCATCATGACCCCTGCATTGTTTCAGGTGCCATCTCGCTCACATCACTAAGAGCAGTGGCAGAAAATCAATAAACGTGGCTCCAGCGTAAATGGAGTTTTTACGATAGAATTTGCAGCAACTCTGCAGTTCACGGTGAGAAGGTTCTAGGCCCATTTTCCATATTTTATCTCGATGTACATGGAAGATGAGCCTGGCATGTTCATGCCTGTTAGGCGCCATATAACCTGTAATGTGTTGGTGCGCCTTAAAACCCCAATTCAATTCAACTTTTTCCAATGTATTCAGAACTCTCAATAGTAACGATTGTTTGGCTGTGTCGCTTTCATATGATATTAACAAACTCATTTTGAACAAAAAATACATATTATCCACTTGATAGCAATGACGTAATTTGGACAACACGTTACCGATGTGATTATTGTGTTGATGCGTAAATATTCTGCTGACTGCATTCTGGGAATGCTTCCTGTTCGATATTTGCATCTACTTTCGATACAAGTTAATATGCCATTGTACTTAATATAAGGTATGTTGTATCAAGGTTATTATGTGTTCACGTCATCTACACTTGTGCTCATATTATGTTGCAGGTAGCAAGAGTAAGGGATATATTCATCTGGATATTAACTATGGATGGTTTGAATAAATACGAAGAACATAATGACCACGACTGTGATTTTATTCGTATGACCCCTGCTTTTCAAGTGTCGTCTGGCTTTGGGATTGGAATTTTGATACTTTTGGCCGTTATCGGGAATGTCTTAACTATTGTCGCTTATATCAAGGATAATCGTCTAGTCTACGACTTTTACATTTTCAACCTGGCTGTCACAGACCTACTTATGCCATGCTATGCAAAATATACATTAAATGAGTTCACCTGGGAATTAGGTAACATATTTTGTAAAGTTATATATTATAGACTTAACCTTGTGCCTAGAGTCCGACTTCCAATTCTACTACTGAACATGGACCGTCTATTGTTGATGTCGTTTAGTTCATATTATGCGACAAAGGTTACCAAAGAGAAAGTCGGTGTACAGATAGCAGTTTCATGGATGATTGCAATTTGCATTTACAGACCATCGATCATTGGGTGGAATCACTGGGTAGGATATTCTACAGTTGAACCTACGGACTGTGACGTTGAATTCGCGTACAATTTCGAATTTACTACCATCACCTCTAAGTAGAGTTTGTAATACCAATTGCGTGTTTGGCTTTTATAAATGGTTTAATATATTACCATATACATTATAGACAAAAAATAAACAATGCAGCTGGCATTAAACAAGTTAGACTGAACATAGACATAAATAGTGTTTATAACACGGCTACCTGTACGAAAGGCGGCAATTCTCGAACAGCCAAACCATCGAAAATAACTTTTGACCACAATTCAACGTTTGGATGTGATACAGTTACAACTCACATGCAACACAAGCACACAACCAACTCAATTCTCGTGCTAAACGAGACTGTAAGACCGCGATATTCCTTGCCATTCTGGTGATTGTGTTTCTTATCTGTTTCTTATCTGTTGGGCGCCATATACTAATAATCTCAGTTTGTTGTGAAGAATATGTTAACACGAGCGTGTATGAAAGTATGGATTGGCTATTGTGGTCAAAATCCGCCATAAATCCGTTTGTTTACGCAATGAATAGTTCTAGGTATAAATACAACTTCCAAAAGTACTTGATATGCTGTAAAACTCAAATATTTCCATCGAATGTAGAAATACAGATACGATGTGCACTGCTCGATGTTTATTAAGTAAATGCTTTCCTGCGTTAAATTTGATGGCTTAAATACCCCATTTCTCCATGAGCAGGTGAACATCAAGTTACTTATAAAGACAAGTCTACAAAGACGAAAGCGATTTAAATACAGGGTCGTAGTTTTAAGGACCTATTTTTCCAGCCTATTGTATTTGGGGTAGAATTAAAGAATTTGAAAGGTGATATTATGATGGAAGTTTATTAGATGTCGTCGATGATTTGACTTATTTAGGTGTGGTTCTTAATTTTACTGGCTCCTTTTCGTTAAATCAACAATGTCTTGGTGGAAAAGCCTTAAAGGCAATGAATATTCTCTTGGTAAATAAACGAAAATATGAACTGAAACCAAAATTATCTCTTCAGATTTTCGATGCTTTTATGGCATCAATAATAAACTATGGAAGTAAAATATGGGAGATTACAAAATCAAAAGATATTGAGAGAATACTGTTAACGTTTTGTAAAATTACTTTAGCTGTTAAACTTACCACAAGTAACGGTTTTAATAATGTCTGGGATAATCCCATGAGTGTTAGTTTTAAACTATTTCCTTCAATTTTTCAACAAATATTAATAGATAATTTCGTGCAACAATGGAGATCTGGTATAGAAGGCAGTAGAGTTTTAACGCTATATAAGGTGGTAAAAGAGAATTTTGATTTTGAAACATATCTAGAAACATTATGCTCCAAACAAATAAGAAGTTGTATAACAAAAAAGATTATCCGCTCATTGTTTAAAAATAGAAACAGGGAGATACTCAAGAGGGAGAACAGAGAGAAAAGAAAGAGTGTGCGAAATTTGTAACACTAACGATATTGAAGACGAGTACCATTTTATTTTGATCTGTACTTCTTACTCTAACAGTAGAAACAAATATATTCCTAAATATTACACAACAAGGCCATATACGATTTTTAATAATGGGTTAGTTTGTTTAGGCTTTGTTCAAGTTGCATACTTGTAGTCGTCGATATGGAGATGACAGGAAGGTAAAGTGAAGAATTGAAAGATACTGTATGAATACAGATAAGTTTTCATTTGGTCTTGGGTATACATTATTATACATGTTAAAGGGAACATATTCAAGTAATTTCAATTAAACGATTTACACCTGAGCTATAACAAAGGGAATTTCAGTGACCATGCTACAATATAATATAAAAGTCATATTTGCTTAAATTTTACAAGTTATTATCGTATGGGCCCTATTTATGTTCATGTTTTAGTTGTATTCAGGCTCAAAACCGCTTCGGAGTTGCCGTTAAGGCAATCAACTTTGCATTTTAAATGAATTACAAGTGATCTTATAGAAAATATGTCTTTACTTCTTTACTTCATTATAATACTCAAATTTAAATGGGTGCCGAAACGTCTAGTGTAAAAACTAAAATAGATGCCGAAATGGTTTGATGCCGAAACCTCTATCTCTAGGTGCCGATTCGTCTAGGTGTCGAAATGGTTTGGTACCGAAACGTCCTGTATCGATCTTGATCACAAAGACGCAACATCTTGAGAATTGTCTGCATTTATTAATCAGCATTTTTCATGTACTGATCATTGGGACCCTGCTTTAATTAGACTAATATACTATATACACAATATTTTTCGTCTAGAAAATCGTCTAAATATAACGCATGCGTTATACCTTTCTTGTTATATCTTGCGTTTACAAATGCAACAGTTTTCACTTGATCATAATCCGTCCCTCATACAATTTCTAACAATAGATTTATAATGTGACCGAGCCCTAACTATATTAATTCTATTTATGTCATTTTTACTTTCTCTATATTTTGTAAAAAGTAAAACTTACTTTCATGACACTCATCATTATACCGTGGATTATCTTTTTTATTATTAAATACAGGAATATCAGCTTTAACATCGCTATTACAATTAAGTTTGCGTTTAAAAATTGGGGAAGAAACATCTTCAATAATAGCATTGTTTATATCCCCACTATTCGCACACCGTTCTATTTTTCATTTAACTCATTCAAATTATGACGTCCTCGTGCCTTTTTACCATATATGGCATCTTGACAAAATGTCTTTTAAAGAAAAGGAAATCCTGCAAGTGAAAAATAAGCATACAGTGTATACATTCTACAATTGTATATTTATTTTTAATCAATTTGCAGTGATTTTCTTTGTTTTAAAATGTATTTTGTCAATATGCCATATATGGTAAAAAGGCGCAATGACGTCATCGTTCCAAGATGCCCGCCTCCATTTATGTTCTTTGCAAATTTTCAATAGGTCATATCTTCTTTATTTTTCATGACATTTTGATAATTCTTTCAGCTTTTTTCAAGTTTGTCGGAACCATGTTAAATAAAACGTGTTCTTTATAGACTGGCCATAATCTCTTACGTGCATCCTGTAGTTCTTTCGGCATATCGAAAGTGATTGAAACTGGTGTGTTTTTAAGCATGTAGGCTCTGATCATAATATTTTCGGTGTCACCAAAGTCCCGGAAATACCATGTCAATAATGGGCCTCGTGTTAACGGGGCAAAAGTTAATGGCCGGACTACGGACGACGGGCGGACGACGGACACCACACCACCGCATAAGCTCTGCTGGCCTTTTAGAGCTAAAAGCAACACATTCAAAAGACAAGAAGAATGTACTCAACCACTTGGCGAATGCCAGAGCAATAGGAGAATGAACCGTTCAGGGTAAGGCTAGACATATTGAAGACACAAATATAACGCTGCAGTCCTTTCACGTGTTTTATAATCGTCATCACTGGGTCCTCAATATGTCATTATACAATCAAGAGGAAATCATAGTGGCAAATTGTAAATGGTTCAACAACTAAACACACTGTGCGTTGTTATAGCATAACTTAAATTATTTTGTTGTATGCCAATATGCACAAGGTTACAACAATGACCGCTGCCTTGACAAGATTTAAACACATGAAATACATTTTGTCCAACATCATAAATACATCTGACCAGGAACCATTGCCGATATCGTGTTGTTACATAGCCTCTGTTTCGACAGTGTTTATGGTTTCATTTCCATTGTCCTCCTTGAGGTCATTTATGTTTTCAACAGAGTCGTCTGTTTTGAAAGTTTTCGCATTTCTGAACGTTTGTGCTTTATGCCTACACATTGTATATAGAGTCATTTGTGACAATATTTTTGGGATTTTGCATTGCTCGGTCGTTAGTCTTGACACGCGAACTAGTATAACACTCCACAAAACTCCTAACGTTGTTACAGTACTGCCGAATATCATCAGATATGAACTCATAGAAATTGTTATTGAATATTTAGGTAAAGTTGCTATTGTAGCCGTACTCGTAAAAACGAATGACAAGAAAACAGTTATTGCAAAGGAAAGTCTTTCTCCGGAATCCACGGGTACCAAGCAAGATACCTCGCAGAGAACCAACATTAATATAATTGGAAAGAAGCTGTGTAGAAATTCAAACGTTGGTCTACGCTTTACCGTTATGCTGTTGATAACAAAAGACAATACCATTGATGTGGACCCTACTGTGTGTGTCTTCGTGCTAGATTCCGTGTTTTCGACGGTCCATTCATTGTTAATGACGAATATGGACATATCAATTGTAAGATATGGGGAATGTAACATAACATCATGCATGTCATAGTTGGAACATGTTATTTCAAATAAACACACGTGGGAATCAAATGGCCAAAATACCGTATTTGTGTTACACTTTGTCTTAGCATACCCTGCCGTAAACATTGTAACCAAACCACTATTTGTCACAAATGCAGGTAAAATTAAGTTTCCGATAGATACGTCGTCTCTTGATGATCCACTTGTTAACATTAACTCAGGTTTCCAGAACAGATCTCGGGGTAGAGTCAGTTGTAATATATCCCCGAATTCAGACGCATTCCAGACTAAAAACTCGTCGTACCATGTGACTTGCAGTATATGCCTTGCTACTATATATCCCTGTCCAATGTTTACTTCTACGATTGATGATATTTGTTGCGAAATGTTAACCTGAAAACGAAAAGAACGTTTTGAAATAAACATTGTTTAATGTTTCCATCATTTAAAAATAATGTTTACATCTAAAGGACACATCTAGTCCGTATGCAGAAAAAAACCCAGCTGCAATATACTTGCACAATCTAGAGAGAAATATAACTGGACGCAGAATTTCATTTAGTGGGTGTATGCAGGCTGAATAGGTCAGCAAGCCACACGCGTGAGAGAATGTTCATCGAACATTAAACATCGAATATTCAGTGGATCGAATTTTTGATTTGATATTGAGCAAACGATTTTTATGTATTGATTATGTTTAAAATTCGAATTGTGTAATATAATTTATAGGTAAGAATAGACTGATTTGTTTCTTTGGATTGTCAAGCCCATTCTTTGTAATAATTAAGGAGAAACCTGCTTAAACCTTAATACCTTAAGAGGTTTTTCACCTTATATTACCTCTTATGAATTCAATACGACCGAATCTGCTACTTTTTCTATTCATTTTGTATTGACATTCACTCTAGCCTTTGTTAAGGGTTATCTGGCGGCTGTAAATAGTTGGCACCGGCTACATATCAATAGAGTTATTACTTACATCTTATATTTTCTCGCATGAACAAACTCAATACTTTTCTCTATTGTTTGTGTTTTTTTGTCATTTCCATCTGTTCGGTATTTATTGATTATCGTCTACATTAATGTTATTTGTTTTTCAATAATCGATTAAGCAAACATAAGATTTTGATAACATTAACGTAAAACTAGTACTAAGTAAATGCAGATCAAGTATAATGCTCAGAGATACAACACCTTTGGTCATGGTGGGGATCGAACCTACCACCCTTCGATCCTGGTCCGACGCTCTACCATTAAACCACAGCTGTGCATCACACTCCGTCTTTGGCATTATAACTACTCCGTCGCATGCTCCGTTTACGGGGTAGTAAAATGTTTAACTTAATAAAAAGCTGTCATTTATTGTTTTTAAAATTACGAAAAATACTTGATTCGATATGACGTGATTTTCCACTAAGAACATGAGATGCAAGGATTCAAAGATGGTTCACTTTAGTTGGTTGAAAGTTTGATGTTTTTAGATATGTCATCGGCATAATTTGACCAAAAGTATTATTTAAATACCGCAAAGATTTTTGTCAGATATACCCCAAAACGCACCTTTGCATAGCCAACTTAAAAAGAAAATCCGACATGGGAGTAATAACCTGTGCGCATGTCAGTAGATATAACGCAGTTTATGGATATTGACATCAAGATTCGATATTAAAAACTATTTATCCTTTGAAATAAGTACAACAATGGTATCCTTAAAAGTGTTGTTCATTTCTTATCCAAGGTTGTTATTAGTTGATATTCAGTTCATGAAATTATCCACTATAAATGTAGATATAAAAGTGAAACAGGAAATGAAGCATTCAAGGAACACGATCAACAAAAAAAACGCGCACATAAACAATAATTCCAGAGATCAATAAAATGTAAGCTATGCCATCACAAACAAAAATGAGGTGACAATTGGTCTACCGCCTTGGAACGGTCAGTGGCAAGAAACGCCGCTGATGGTTTAAACCAGATTCTAGGTTCACCAAACCTTATTCCTACCCTAGTGTCATCACAATAAACCGGGACAGTGTAAATATCACCACCAGGTTATATTCTCTAAAACACAAGGCAGCATTAAAATGCAATATAAGTATAACACATAAATGATCATGTATAGATGAATATAAAAACAAAAAATGTCATGTGTGTAAGGTTACCATGCTATCTATAGATGCAATGCGTGTTCTTACCTGCGATGCTTGACTTTGATTAACAGCTGGCCTGATACGTGTGTTGTACCTTGTCTCGTTGAACAAATGCTTCAGTAGCCGATCAACGTCGTCAAACGTATGGCAGTTAATCACTCCATATAACACTATAGTTATAGTGGCACGAATAAAGTACATTTTAGCTTGATAACGATTAACAATCTTGTGTTTAATTAACACTCTGATATTTAGTTTGAATATTTGTTGTCAAGCACGAATTTATCTTCCCATCTGTTCATATTCACTCCTGCATTGTTAGCTACTGATACAAATCTGACGAAAGTGCTTAAACAGAAATCACGTGACATTAATGCTGAAAAGGTAATGGAAAAAGGAAATTAATCGATTGTAGTTCATTCTAGCAATTGTATAGATTTTTTAAATATCCCTAGAGTGTTTGTTAAAAAAAGAAAAACGATTGATAACTAATGTGTTTCTTCCCGTCTTTGCTCAATATCATTACATTTAATGATCTATTTAATAATATATTATATATCTAAATCAAAAAGCATGGGTTAGCATGTCATGTATGCACAAGGTAGGTGGTTTAGAGGAAGACTTGATTTATGCCTTACAATAACGTGCATTAAGTCCCTGGGAGAGGGTTTAAGATAAAAATGGGTTAACCATAATAATATTTTGAAATTTAAAGTATCGTTAGTCCTATGCAAACCTATATTTTACTCTTTAATTTACTATAAAACATACAATGTGTATATGAACACATGTTCATACTTAATGCACTCTTTTCGGTGATCAACAATTCCAAACAGTGCTTAAAATAAACTGTAAACAAAACAAGAGCTCAGTCTGGATGTCTTGAGGTATTTCAAACCGTGTCTGTTGCAGTCAAGTATTTCGTTGGAGCTCTAGTGCTCATGAGTTAGTGTGAATTGAATGTTGGCTATTGTTTAACGGTTCATTAACACAGTATATGTGTCCACAGAGGAATATAGAGAGATAGAGAGCTTGCCTTACTCTTACTAACGAATATATATCTATGAGTCTTTAACGTGCTCGGACGATAACTCCGACGATAAACGGCACTATCCGGTTTACTCTCCTTTTCGACGGACACAACTAAAGGAAAACGTAATGCCCAAGAAAACACCGACGCAACTCAGTGGCACTGGTAAAGCTCTAAATCAAATCATCCATGTTCAAGTTCACTGGGCCATGCCAGCCTCTTGCATTATTAGTGTGAATATAACAGTATTTGTATTTAGTGTTTAATAACCTAATCATGAAAAAACGAATGAATAGTTATCTTCTTCTGCTGGCATGCTAATTAGTTCCAATTAACTACTTATCCCAGTTATATATGCAGATAGAGGCCCGACTACGGTTTGTTTCGTGACATTGCTTATTTCCCGCGTATTGCATTTGCGGGTTGGGGAAATAATTTCCAGCTGTACTTTACTCTCCGGGCAACGGAAGCGCCTAAAAAATCCCTGAATATTGGCATATAAACATCATTAGCTAAAACAATTAAAACATTTAATTTCTCTGTAATATGTATTGAATTGAATTGAATGTTGTTTAACGGCTCATCAACACAGTATAGGTTATTTAGAGCCGCCCCAGAGAGAGGGGAAGGATACATAGGAATCCGGGAACCTGCCCTACTTTTATTATCGAATAGATTCCTATGGTTCTTTAACGTGCTCGGAAGATAGACCGATACACGGGACCGCCCGGTTAACGTCCCCATCCGACGGACGAGGCTAAGGTAAAGTGTCTTGCCCAAGAACACACCGACGGAACTCAGTGGCACCACGGAGGATTGAACCCGGGTAATATATATTGATAGTCGTATTTGTCTTAAAGCAAAAAAAAAACATCATTTGATAAATAAGTTTATTAATGCATCAACAATAAACGTATTCCTTGTGACTACATCTTCTAATTATTTCGTGTCTATTGTTTATTATCTATATATTAAAAGCTTATGTAATTAATGTATCAAAATAACCTTAATCAAATATGAAATTTAAATATTCTTATTTCTATCAGCTGGATTAAACTAATTAGTTTTCTTATTTGATTGTATGTATAATGTGATATTTTATGAAAACCGTTTTTAAGTTCACAAAATACTATCTTCTTACATGTATGTATGTATGTAGTTAGTAAAGACGAAAGCGCTCGAGTATCCATTATAGACAGTATTAACACCAGCTAGGACGATTTGTTTTATTAGTTTTATAGCACTGTAAAATGAAATATTTTTACATTGTATTTTAACAAAATTATCTATCATTTAATATCCTTTCTTGAGCTAGCCTTTGAGAACGGTGTTCTGATTAGTGTATACCTTTCTCTACTATAATCCAGCTGGCTTGCGGAACGTCGGTGGTTCTACCCAGGTGCCCGCCCGTACACGAAAGTTGCCCGGAGGAGCACCTGGGGTCTTCCTCCACCAATGGAAGCTGAAAAGTCGCCATATGAACTTAGCTGTTGGTGCGACTATAAAATCCAATTCAATCAATCAATTCTTTACTATATATATCCAATTTGCGAACGTGCATCCGATATGTCCTTCTTTGGTCGAATAGTGCCGTTTAAAATGCAATTAACAATATTAATATCAATTCACATTATCATATAAATTAAATTCCCACATACTCCATATCAAGTTTCCGATACTTTGTTCAACTCTAATATTCAAAAGCTGTTAAATTTTCACGTAAATGTACTAATTCATACAAATTTACTTCTACGTCATTAATTACATGAGCTCATAGCCAGCAATGTAAAGCAAATCTATACTTTATACTTAATAACAAACAAATACAATAGGGCGACAGATGCAAACATAATAAAACTGAGTAAACAGCAACTGTGGACGGCGAACGAAGCAATATAAATATCGCATTCAATATGCAACTGCAATTTCGTAGAACGTTATTTGTTTTTCAGTTCAGTCTCACTCGACATATGTTTCTGTCTCAAACTCTGTCGCTCTGGTTTATTATTTATTACGCATTGGGAATTCGTTTATTGAACGGACTGATAACGACAGTAATAACTTTTAGATTTAGATCTATAATATTAAAAGAGCTGGTAGAGTATCAAAACAGTTGTATTCGTATGTTTTTCCTGTATGGTTTAATTACGTCTACATGCTTACCTGCTATGTTAAGTATTTAGTCAGTTGATCTACATGTATATTAGATCCAGTGTATAGGTCAATATCGTTTATAAGATCAAAGACTACATCCCATACAGGTTTTCTTTCGAAAAATCGAATATAGTTCAAACGTCATCGGTCAGGAATTTGGATAGTGCAGTGCAACGTAATGCTTCCCCTTTAGAAGGTAGTTAATACAATTACGTGAATTAATAGCAAGAACATATGTTTGGTTATCACACTGGACAAAGGAGATATTTGTCATACATTTAGTTTTATGTTTCCTGATAGATATATTTTTAACAATACCTGTTAGTAGAAAGGCTGGTTAAAACACGTTTTGTATAGTGCCGTTAACGTTGTTATTTTGTTACCCACATGTTAACACTTACAAAGTCTGTAGATACAGCACGGTTTTATTCAATTTATTCTCTGATATACCAAGTATTCGTCAAGAGGTTTGTAAAATGGTTTATATAAGTGACATATAACTATTCGATCTGTCGATTATATTTGTGACGAAATATTGTACTATATTCCCATTTCATGTTTTTAATTTGATTTGTTGAAGCCAGTGAATATTACGTTGTTTGACCCTCGATGTGAACCGAATGCGAGGGTTAATGTAAATTCAATAGTAGGTTCAGTGGCTGAGTCAATTACAGCTCGTCACTAAGCTTTCCTCTTTGACTGTGCGATGACCGATCAAAGTGTGAACCCGACGAAGACCTCTATCTAAATCCTGAGACGACGGTAACGTATGATGCTTGTCTCCAATCATGTCCAGTCGTGACCTTAATGGTTTATTGTCTTGTTGCTCTGGCTCGAGCGAAATCATTGAATACTTCATTTGTGGTTTTCTATGTGTTTGTTATATTCATATATACATGATCATTTTTGTGTTGTTCTTATATTGCCTATTTATGATGCCTAGTTTATTATCCTTATGTATATTTCTTTATTTACACTGTCACGTTTATTTGGA